>SSNP01000055.1:2793683-2803849 GCA_006937955.1 Pachypanchax playfairii
TAAAGCTAAATTCTTCAAACCTGACGGCTCTAAAAAAAAAAAAAAAAAAAAAAAAAAAAAAAAAAAAAAAAAAGCGCACGCGCAGCGTGGCTTGGCCCGCAGAGCACGAGCTGCAAACCGCCAATCAGAGAAGAGCAGATACACCGATCCCCTATCAGGAGGCGTAATGATGCTGCCTTCAAGATCCATCATAAACTTCGAAATAAAAGCGCTTTCAACTCGTTTAAATGCAACTTGGGATTGTTTCATTTGTAAAAAGTTATTGTAAATGTTTACACCAAACACCTTAACTGTGAAGGACAGTCGATACATGTATTAAGATGACAGTGTTGAAGAAGTCCTAGTTAGGCTAATTACTGATCAACTTAACTTGTATTCACATTTAGAGTCCTAATCAAAGTAATTTCCTCGTTTTGAGAGGAGACAAATCTCTAAATCTGCACAGTCGTAAGACATCATCAACGAATTATAAGCATTATGAGCAAATTCATACTTTTCCAAAGATAGCTGTGACAATATTGAAAGTATTACTACCACCTGTGGGGGTATTCTTATTCCTACCACGATTGCTACTACTACTACTCGCAGTAGAATATTAATAAATTAATTAATACATGCATATATGTTTTTTTAATAATTGGCAAGAAATTGGCAGTTATTATGTGAGTTTTTCTTTAAATCTTCTCAATAAAAAGAATCTTGTTCGCGCGTGAGTTTTGTCCCTCGGTGCACACTATACCTGCATGCAACTAGAGGCGGAATGGACGAGGTAAAGTTTGAAGTAGCAGCTTTCTGACTTACATTTGTTTTATACAGAAATGCTTCTATCTTACTCATTTGGCCCCGAAGCGAAGTGGGTAACAGTGAGTTTATTTTAAACAACAATTCGGCAGGTAGAGTGTGTTGATAATTGTTGTCGCTGCTTAGTTCAGCGCTCAATTCACAAGAGTAAAGTCAGTGTTTCATCCACGAACAGATGCTGAAATAAGTCTCAGTGTTTACTGAAGCTTTCAAGTCATTTTTTTAAAGATGCAGAACGAAGCCAACGTTACAGTAGCTTGAGAAAACACCACAGTCAAGCTCGCGGACGTGTCATTTATTATTGTTATTTATCATCATAAACGTGACTCTAGCACGTTATTGATTTAAAAACATTCATGTGATCATGAGATTTTTCACCACAGCCTTTTAATAATGATAAATAAGATTATCCGGTGTGTTCTGAACATTAACCACAGCAGAATAACGAGACACCTGGCAGTTTATAAATACACGTATGCCTTTCACATGCACGTGATGTAAAACGCATCATCCAGACTGAACAGGTGACTCTGATGGAGGTTCTGAGTCCTCCAGGACCTGGTCACTCTGGCACATGAAGTCCTTCATCCATGAAGACCCGTGGTTAGAGTTTCTGCAGGGTCATGTTGGTTGTTGCTGTTTTTTATTGAACATTTATTGTTATACAATATAAATGACACAATATTATTGTCAAAGGACTGTTGGAGTAAATCACCTGCAGTAAGATGTGCTCTGGTGACTGTAATGTCCATTAGTTTTAGATGCAACAGGAGGCGGCATGGCCATCCAGGTGGTTATTAGACGTGCCAGTCTGTAGCACAGCTGATTCTGAAAGTTGAAGAGTTTTTGGTTACCGGTTTGATTACTGATGTTCTTTTGATCTTGTGTGTCCAAGCTGGTTTGTATGATTCCTCAAATATAGCTAATATTAACTTTAAGGAAGTATTATATGTTGAAGTAATTCCATGAGTGTAGTGTGCTGTAGTCCTGCTTCTTTACAGGGATAACTCTGTAGCTGCTGGTTAAAGATTGAGTTCACTCTTCTCTTCCATGTGGTCTCTTTAATTTGGGATCATACACCCTTGAAGTGGATTATTACTGTGAGGGAGAGCAAACAGAAACCAGCTCGAACCGAACACGCCATATTTATTACTTGACTCTGTCATCTGCTCATTCGTTCATGTACAGATGATACTTACTCATATTTGACACAATCTTAAAGGTTCTGTATCCTGCTATTTTACAGCTTTTTAACATCTGAGATAGAAGCATATATGAAAAACTTACCTTTGGTGTCATATAGTATTAATTTGCCCTAAAATATAACTTATATTCTCAGACCAGGAAGTAAAACGCTTGGTTTAACTAAAATCCCAATATCTCCTCCAGGCCCCCTCCTCATGAGTGCTGCCCCTCGAGCTGCCTGAATAAAATTATGAATAAATTCCTGTAACTCTCACAGCTAAATAAACATTTTCACCGAGACATTTTTAGAAAGTAAAATACTACAAACGGTGGGGTTTAGTGTCTTGCATGAGACTCTTGCAGCTCGGGGTGTGTGTGTTTAATCTGCAGGGCGGACACGCCGGGCACCTTCTGGTGTAACATTGTTACATCACTATGTTACAGTCAGTCATTTACCAGGAGAGAGTGGAGCAGCGTCTCAGAGCGCAGGATGCAGGAGGAATACTGAAAAATGCGTGTATTAAACCAAAAACCATACGGGAGGATTTTTTAAATAAAGAAATAACATCACAACATGGTTAAAAGCTCTAAAAAGTTGATTTGCATGAGTTTGCATTAATGTGGCTCAGACAGGTAAAATCCTGCATTAGAAGTCTAAATGTGGAGGTAACGTTCAGCTGGCCTGTAAAAAGGTTCATTCAGTGACACATTTACAATCTACAGCTAAAATAAAAAACAAAGATACTGCAGAAAGTCTCACTTCCAAGCTGAAATGTAAACTATTAAGAGTTTCTCAAGTAAAGTCAGTGATGTCACTGCTGAGGAGAATTTCTTGTGATTAATCCACAAACAAAAAGGTAAAGATGTGTCGGCCCTGTTGTGTGAAAGTAGTTCAGTCTGCTCCTCTAACAGAAGACAGTCTCAACAAAGTGTCAGGTTGGATTTTAGTTTAGTAACTTTACTATTAAAAACACATGAATCCATCCAAACCATGTTTCTGTTCTGAATGGATCTACTTTTAAATAAAAAAGAGTTGCATGTGTGTTCAGACTGATTCATTTGTAAAGCACTCGCTGGCTCGACGCTGCTCGCTCATTGTCCTCTCTTGTATTACTAATGCAGACTTTGCAGTACAAGCCAGCCTTATTGTTTGACTGTAAAGTAAATAAGCTGTAGAAGCAACTGGAACCAGTTGGTTTCTACATTTGTAGTTAATTCATCATGGGAAGTCTTTAGAAATTAAAGAATCAACATTAGGATTACTGATAAACACATGCTTCTGAGCCATGCGTTAAATTATTAACAAATTAACTAAAATGGTAAAAGACTAATGAAGACCAGAGTGTCTGTAAACTGAGGTTTAAGGGCTGTGATGCAGTTGTTAATCTGAAGCATGTTGGTGTGAGGATGTGGTCTCACCTGTTCATATGACCCTGAAGCCGAGTGGGAGTCAGTATGGAAGCAGCAGCACGGACCGACCGGACAGACAGGCAGGCTAGCTTATCACTTACATAACAGCAGGGGGTAGGGTGTATGGATCGGGGGTGTGGGGGGTGGACACATAGGTGTCAAAGCATAGGCATTATGAAGCTCATCTTCTATGTGTTTAAAGACCCATTTAGATGAAAATAATGTTGTTAACATGTTCTTGTGGCATTTTTCTGATGCTAGAAACATTTTAAGAAAATTAAGCTCAAAATTGCATTTCTGAGGATTTCTGCATTCAAATCGCTGTGAATCAGTAGGAGACGCAAAAATGTGTCTAAAAAAACTGGATTTGTGATGTAGAAAAGCCAGTGGGTGGGGCCACAAGCTCTTGCTCTGATCTGCCCACAGCACTGAGGTGAATTGCTAATGAGCTACAAAAAACTACTTCCTAGAAAATGGTACATGTTTTCTGATTTCAGGTAAGACCACTGAGACGCTTTAAAACAACTCAAAATATGATGGAAGTGCATCTTTAAACAATTGTTAAACCATATGAACACTGTGATCTGGTTTACACAAAGAAAGACTTAAATAAAATGAAATTACATAACATCGTGTTCGGACCACAGCTCTGTTTGCTCAGGACCAGGAGGTTTTTGTGGCTGTCATTAGAACCATATGGAACAGTCAGGTCCTTAACTATGTACGTGCACGTACGTACATGTTTTCCCCGTGCATGTGTGACTTCCATTGTAGTTAACTGGACCAGCAACTCCAGCATCTTCCTCTATCCGTCTGACTGAGCCTGCATGAGTTTCCCTCTTGGAGGACAGAGTTTGATCCCAGACTGTGGAGATATGAGATTATTTCATAATCTAATCTCATCTCTCTGCTTTGAGATTATCTCCTGTGATGATGAGCCTTGTTTTACCCGTGAGAGAGACACTGCCCCACACCATCATACTGCCTCCACCTATAGCCGTGACCCTGTGGGTGCAGGAATCAGCTTCTCTGTTTCTTCTCCACTTTGATCCTATAATCCAGCTGCTGTAGACAGAATCTGGACTCTTAGCTGAACATGACGTTCTCCACATGTTCCTGCTGCAGAACACGTTACTGGCAGCAGAACAAACAGACCTGATGTTGAAGGACAGTGATGTAGCGTCCTGGCAGCTCCATGAGACCAGAGATCAGCTGTGTTTTGGTTTCACCAGCTTGTTGTAACAGATTCTTCTGTGTTCAGGAGTGAGACGAAGACATGATGGAGAGTCTGAAGACACAGTTGGAGTTCTGCAGCCCGGTTATACAAGCTCAGGTAAGATGCTGGCTCTGGATAATAACCATGACGATGTGGTGAAAAGAAATAAAAACCCAGATAACTCATGAAGAAACAAACTGATTTAATACACAATGATAGTAACTGTTGTGTATTTTTAGATCTTACTATAATGTGTTTGACAGTTTCCTGTAGAACGTAGGTGCTGGAGATCTGAAGGAAGAATATGTAACAGTCAGTTATTCCCCAACAGTTCCACGACATGATGTCAGTGTCACTGCAGCAGATGATTTCATATCAGCTGAAAGAATGAAATCAATCTTTCTCAGATAGAAATTAATGGTGGATTGCATCATGCCAGACTGCAGCTGGATGTGTTTAAAACTTTACAACTTCCTAAAACCTGCTTGTTTTTCAGGCTGTTAGAAACCTTGTTGCTACTGTGCTGAAGGAAAAAGGCTCAAAAGGTCAAATCACTCAGTCTTCCATCCAGGTGAGTTCCTGCAGAACCCTACCGGAGTGTTCACACCAAACACGTTTGCAGTGACCATAGCATCAGGTTTACATGTAACGTAAATGTAGAAGTGCGACCGGAGGTCCCGCGATGCTTCAGAAGCAGATTTGCGGCGCGAAAACACTTTTCTGCCTGATTCACGTGATCAGTTCGCGCAAATCAGGCGTTTGGCGTGCAACCGAAAATACGTGTTGCATTTTATGTGCTGCATTTTGTGCAGTTGCGCCTGACGCTTAAGTTGGAGAAATCTGAACTCCAGCGTCAAGTCGCGCCACGTCAACCAATCAGGAGCCTGATGACATCATGCTCTGACCCAGTTCACAGGGACAGATCTAATTAAAGCCATGGAGGAACGATTGATAAACGCTGTGGATTATCACCCGGAGCTATACAATACCAGCTGTTTTCTATACAGAGACAGGAATGAAATTTATTTGATTATTTATTTTATTATTATTATTATTATTATTATTATTATTATTATTTATTATTTTATTATTTATTTTATTTACGCTTCACGCGCGTCAAAATTTCCTACTTTGAAGCGTGATCAGTTCGCATTGGACGCTTCAAGGTGCAAATGTTGACGCTACCAGCTACGCGCGTACGGAGCTTTTTGGTCGCTTCAAACGTGTTTGGTGTGAACGCACCATAACCCTGACTGTTGGACTGATCAAATACTGATTGATTGTTTTCAACATGTTTCATCAAACACGGCGCCGTGGTTTATGGTTTCATCCTTCAATAGGACTTTGTTCTTAAAGTCTGGTGGTTTGTTCAGATTCAGCTTTCCAACCTGAGTCATGCTCCTATGGAGAGCAGACAAGTAGTACCTGTTCAGTTTATGAGTGACGGGAACGTTAACTTAATTGATTATAAACAAATAAACCTTCCTTGTTGTTAAAAGATGGACTCTAAATGACATTTAACTCTCTTTAGACTGATGGGCAGCAACAATAATATTTCTAAGGTGATTGCTGATGTTTGTAATTGTTGTGTTAACACGCAGCTGTATGCTCCAGACAAGCAAACTGCCTGAGAACCTGCTTTTATACACACGAATGATGATCACTTAATCAAGTTTCTGTATTTAGCTGCACCTGACTGATGCAGCAGGTGATTGCTGTTTTACTATTCTGGCTTTATTTTTATATAATACAGGGTGGGTCATTTATATGGATACACCTGGTGATATTAACGTCCTGTTTGTGGCACATTAGTATATGTCAGGGGGCAAACTTTTCAAGAAGGGTGGTGACCATGGTGGCCATTTTGAAGTCGGCCATCTTGGATCCAACTTTTGTTTTTTCAATAGGAAGAGGGTCATGTGACATATCAAACTTATTGGTAATTTCACAAGAAAAACAATGGTGTGCTTGGTTTTAATGTAATTTTATTCTTTCATGAGTTATTTAAAAGTTACTCTTTGTTCACAGCCATTGACATGGATTCATACTAACACAAAGACAAATGTGCTCCCACATGGCGGCGTACTGACGGAACCAGTTTCTGTTCATACTACTCCGACCCTGTTGCAAAGAAATTCTCCTCCAGGACAGCAGGAGGCGCGTTCCTTACTTAGAGGTCTCCCGGTGGTTTATGTGTGGTTCCAACCACGAGAGGAACAAATAAAAAGCAGGGACTTTATGACTACTGGCATCACCACTGCTGTCCTCCAGACCTCTTTTAATGTGGACACATTTGTCTTCAAGACTGTCAACACTCGCGCTGTTTACTAAAGGGAAGTTACGTCATGCTGGAAATGATGTTGGGTTGTTTGGCTGACCAATCACAGACGTGCATCATCCGACATGGCCGTCAGAAAGTTAGAAAATAGAGCGAGACTCCAACCGACCATCCGAGGCAGTTGGAGAGCCCATACGACATTGTATCATGGCGGTGCGTGTCTCCGACATGTCGGAGCTGCGTTAGTATGAATCCAGCTTAATAATAGTGTCTGATTTTGAATAACTTTAGAACCTGGTCATGTTATTTATGTTCTGACATGTAAAACCGTTTAACATCTAACAGACACTGTGTTGTGTTGCATGTCAGGGCCTGGCGTTGGAGGCTCTGTGGCAGCAGTGCAGCAGCGACTGCGCTCTGGTGCGTTCAGCCTGCTGTGATGCCGTGGTGCTGTTAGTCGATCAGGGTCATGCAGACCTGCAGTACGTCCTCAACAATGTCCTCAACCTCCTGCCTTCTGCCAGGTACACAGCACACCACTCAGACATGCTTCACCTCTCAGTGCAAACATGAAAGACATGAGAGGACGTGTTCTCAGCAGCATCTTGTTACAGGTGTGTTAAAACACAACCAGGTCTGTTTTTGTTTATTGTAAACAGGTGATTAAAACCTGTCATCAGACAGAGAAACAGACATGGTTGGTTTTTAGGTTAACATTGACAAATTCCCATTTCCATATATTTTTGTATCCAAACCTAAATGCAGTGTTTTTTAACCAGAGTACGACTGATATTTATTATTTATGACTCTGCTTCTGATCAGTTTTTCTCAGATTAAAACCTGATTTATGTTGTTTTTCTTTCTGCTTGTTCTGTGAACAGGAATGTTCAGGGTCTTATCAGAGTCACGGGGCGACTGCTACAGATACAGGCTGACCAGAGTGACGGGGAAACACTCTTCACCTGTCCGTACTCAATCAGGTCAGTTCAACATCAGAGGTTAAGTCTGTGAGATCATTTATCTACTGTCTAATTAGACTGTCACGACCTTTTAACCTTTATTCCATCTAAAGACAGTTGGTAATGACGGGAGGTTTTCTTAAGCACGCATTTCAAATTTGATAACTTGAAAAAATATTCTTTTTATTCTTACAAAAATATAATGAAAACTTGTTCCAAAGACTCGTGCACACTTGACAAAATGAGAATTAATGTAAATTAAGTCATCAAGTCAAAAAGTGGTCAAAAATCATTTTACAAAACCTCCCTTCAACTAACCCGACAACTTTTGTGCCACACTTATCGTGTGATTTTCATCCCGTTAACTCATTCAGTTCCACTTTCAGGTTTCATATCCCCCTCAGTACCAGAGATATTTAGCATTTTTACTGATTTTTGAAAACCCACAGAATATTTTCTCCTATGACTGTGAATTCTGAACCATCAACACAAAATCTAGTCTTTTTTTCTTTCAAAAGCAAAAAAAAAAAATGTTCTACCTCTTTCTGTAATTTAATAATCTGCAGTACAAAATAGAAACTTTAATGAAAATCCACACGTTTCAGAACTAAAAGCTGAGAAAAAGAGCGTTTTGTGTAAAGAGGGTTTTTAAGCAGATCAGTGACTTTGGTATACTGTTTCCTGCCCCGCTGCACATGGCAACAGCAAACGTACTCTCTTTCTGTTTGCTATGTTATGCTAACAGCTTTTAGCCAGCAGCATGCTAGGCGTTATGCTAACAGCTTTTAGCCAGCAGCATGCTAGGCGTTATGCTAACAGCTTTTAGCCAGCAGCATGCTATGCGTTATGCTAACAGCTATTAGCTAGCAGCATGCTAGGTGTGGTTTCAACTGCAGGAGCTGATGAATACTAACGAACAAAGGAGTTGTGATGAAACAGATACAGGCCGTTAGAACTCGGGAGAACTCGGGTTTTATCACCACCTGCGTAGTTTGAGAGATTAAAACTGAAAGAGAAGTTGTTGACCTGTTTTCACACCCACTATGAAGGTAAGAACAACTGTGGAGCTAAAATATTCAACAGAAACCTCAGAAAAACTGTTTTTGATGGAAGTGCTTCTTTAAGTAGGGTTAAAGAAATAAAGACTGATATTATGGTATAAAAACTAAAGACAACACATTTTTTTTTAAAAATTGGTAACAGTTTTTTTGGTTGTTTTTTAAAGTCATGTAATGTAATCTATTCATTAAAATGATGATATTAATATTAATTAATTAAATGGTGAAATAATAAATAATAATTTATCACTCAGGCGGTTCTGTTGAAGAACCTGATCACAGTTTGTTTCTTTCCTTCTCTATGTTGGATATTTAGGGAAAGTTTTTGAAGCTGATATTTTGATAGTCAAACAGGAAGTTGTCAGTAAATGTTGTTAGTAGGGCCGGGACTCGATTAAAAATTTTAATCTAATTAATTAGAGGCTTTGTAATTAATTAATCAAAATTAATCGCATTTTAATCGCATATAAATATTTGACCAGAGAACAGTGAGAATTTTTTTCAAACGGATTTTTAGTATACCATTGAATCATGACTGAATACACATAAGCTTAAGCAACAAAATATTGTTTATATTTGTTCAACCAAGTCCAACAGACCAGTGCATTAAGTGTAGAAAATGTCTACACTTGTACTCGGAGTCGGGCTAACGTCCACGCTAGCTGCTATATGTTTAACATTGAGGTGATACTTCAGGCCCGATGTGCTGCGGTGATGTGCAAATTCCTTGCTGCATAGCTTGCACACATGCTCTTATCCACGCTTCCATCCAGTCATTTTTTATAACAAAACTTCCCATCCACGGGGCCAATCAAAGCGGTCGCTTCTTCATTCATGTTCACTGTGGTTTGTTGTTGTCCTAAATAATGAACACTGGTAGGTGCGCCAGTATAATCGGTCCACTGAAACTCATGAGAGATGTTCTGCAGTGCTTAAATAAGTGCGATTAAAATGCGTTAAAAAAATTAACGCGTTATTTTTGTGTAATTAATTAATCTTAATTAACGCGTTAAAGTCCCGGCTCTAGTTGTTAGATATTCTGAGGCAGACCTTGTAGTTTGTTAATGTTCTGGAATCAGTCCCCACCTCACTGGTCTGAGATCAGCACCTCGGCCAACATCAGTTACAGTTAGTGACAATAAAGAGCTTCTTTGTGTGTTATTTTTTTTTAGTTCATGCTTATCTTTCACTCCCTGATCTCAATTTCTTCTTTTTTAGCTCTTAAACTTTTTTCCCTCCTTTTTTTGGCGATTTTCTCT
>SSNP01000055.1:2803859-2817673 GCA_006937955.1 Pachypanchax playfairii
AATTTCTTCTTTTTTAGCTCTTAAACTTTTTTCCCTCCTTTTTTTGGCGATTTTCTCTTAACCCCCCCCCCCCCCCCCCCCCCCGCCCTTTACATTTCTGTCCCTAGTTTCTTTCAGTCATTCTTTCCCATTGTCCTTCCCTCTCCTTCCATCTTGATCTCTGTCTCTTAGCTCCGTCTGTCTGGCAGCCTTAACCTCCCTGGTGGGAAGATGAATGTGCTGAGGGCAGCAGGGTGGCGCCATTGGCCTGGCAGTCTGGCCAATCATTGGTTGTCGGGCCTGGCACTGCTGGGTAACTGTAAATGCTGCAGGATTAATGAAGGATGCACACTGCTAGCTATTGTTGATGGTCTGCTCTGAGCGGCCCGATGCAATCTGCCACAGAGACTTAGAGTACTTTAGCCCCCAGCAGGACGAGGGGAGGTTCAGGGCCGTGTCCGCCACGCCACCTTTTTTCTCATGGGAAGTTATTTTGGCTGGAGTAGTGTAATCTGTTCTGAGTGTCCCCCAAAGGTTTTCCTATATAATCCATCTGGCTTGTCTGTTCAGTCAGATGGTGATCTGCACCCTTAGATTGAAATAAATATCTTCACGTCTGATGTAGTCAGTTCTACATCTCGATTGTATTCTATATGTGATCAAACTTGTTTTACTTTATTTAGAATGATCTGGTTAGTAAAGTACCTGTCGTAGCTGGATGGAGTTTTATGCTTTTTGGTTAAATCTTAAAGCAGTACTAAATAACTTTTCCACAGCCGAACAGGTGTTCTGTTGAAATATGCTACCTGTTGAGATGTGCTACCGATTCCTTCTGCACATGTGCCGTTCTACAGTCTTGACTTCAGTAAACAGATTTATCTATATATATCGATAAAAATGCCTCCATAGTACGAATTAACAACTTATTTCATAACAAGATGTTATTAGAAGTTTAGACAGTATTCTTGTTTATGGCGAGTGTGTCCTGTTAATTATTTAAACATATTTTTATGATCCTTCCCTGATATTTTCTATGTAAAAGTCCTCTAGGTCCTTATCGGCCATTGTTGGGTCCTTCTCCTCTGGGTGTGTCCAAACATTTGCCTGTCGCTCTGACAATGCGAAGAAAGTAAAAATAACATCATATTTAGTGTTTCTGTCCTGGGAGAATTTATTTAATAGGTAAAATGTATTTATGGAAAAATATAGAAACAAAAATAAACAATAAATCTGTTTATTGATGTCAAGATGGTAGAACGGCACATGTGTAGCACGTCTCAACAGGTAGCATATTTCTGCAGAACACCTGAGACACGGCTGCAGCAAAGTTAATGAGTACTGCTTTACCCAGCACCTAATGATAGGCAGACCTTGTATATTAATGCTCATATGACATGGTACTGTGTAGGGAGGGAGTATTTAGGATGGAACAGCTTCATACCTTCTAGTTGAGATTAGCAGTGTAACTCTACCCTCCCTTCTCTCTCACAGGTAGCTACGTTGTACCTGTCAGTGTGGTACGACCTGTAGATTTGGATTCACTATCTTTTTCTTATTTCAGCTTTAACAAATCAGCCTTCATAAAGATCTGATTTTATAACAACCAGTTTGTACCAGACATGATTAATGTTGCACCTTATTTCAGATCAAAATGTTCAGAATTTCAGCTGAAATCAAGTCCAAGATATTCCAAATCTGATCTCGTGTGATGTTCAGTGGGAACTATTTGTAAGTTATGTTTGTGCCAGTGATAGTTGAGGTGTACTAACCAGGTCTTGTTGTGTTTTAGTGTTTTAGTTTAGGTTTCTATATCGCTGGGCTTCAAGTTTTTTGGAGCTTGTTTCCTGCTTTTTTAGATTATTTTAAACTTTTGTCATGTTTGACACAGTATAGTACAACAGGTCTGTGGTTTAACCCACATTGACCCATCAGAGTGAGTAAAGACCTGGAGGTCCATTTGTCTGCTGGTTTAATGGTGAACTTGGAGTGAAGCTGAAGGGAGGAAGATGTCTTCGTGACCTCTTCCTTTGTGTACAAGCTGAGACGTAAGGAGCACCATTAAAGCCTGATGGATGGGAACTGTATTGAAACGAAGGGTCTAGAGACAGACAGGGAACCTGAGGCAGGGGGACAGAGATGGTCAGACAGATTGCACCATGAATAGAAGGAGCAGGAGGAGGCGGGGTGGTGGTGGTGGGGGGGGATGCAGGCACAAACATGCTCAGTCACTTTACTTCCTTCCTCCACTTGGATCCATGATTGATGGAACGTCCTGTGTAGGTGGACCTGATGGTGACCTGGAGACACACAGACGACAGCAGTGTTGTGTTAACCTGCTGCTGGAAGGTTCAACCGACACACAGGATTCAACTTGGATTTGACCTCAGTGTCTCTTT
Source organism: Pachypanchax playfairii (assembly GCA_006937955.1). Lineage (NCBI taxonomy): Eukaryota > Metazoa > Chordata > Actinopteri > Cyprinodontiformes > Aplocheilidae > Pachypanchax > Pachypanchax playfairii. The sequence goes on from SSNP01000055.1 coordinate 2,806,235, forward strand.
AATGTGTTGGTGGTATCAGGAGTAATCTGTTCCTCTCACTGTCAGATAGTGGACGGAAGGAAAACTTACACTGGTACCAACAAGTCTGATATAATTTGATACAAAAATTGATTAAAAAATATTTGAAAATGTTGGAAAGTTTTTAAAGTTGAAGTACTTATTTGTTCAGTGGACATCAGAGCTGTAGTCGACCAAAGTCGTGTCCCTCGCAACGACGAGTCGACTAAAAAAACCAGGTGTTTTTCATTTTGATTGAACATTTATTAAACAATTGTCTTAAAACAACAACAAAACATCAATAATACATAAAACTATAATAAAAATACAAATTTAGAAAAATTAAATGATTATTTTAACTGCAAAGTGAGGAACTGTGTCTGAGGTCTATAGTGACGTCACAATCACCTGATGACATCACACGCTATAAAAACATATAGCTGCTAAAACTGCAGGATATTTTGTCAAATATAACTAAAACAAGTATCATTCTAACTGAATACAGTAAAATTACCTATATTCATTACTGAAGGTGAAGCAGCATCCATGTGTTACAGGTTCGATTCCTGAGTGTTCTACAGTGTTCTAAACTGTGTCTGTTATAAAATAACCTGAATTAAAGCCTTTAAAGACATAGACTAATTATATTTAGAATACAGTAATTATTAATAACTGATTATAAAGGAGTAAATATCAAGGAGTACCGTAAATTAATGAAAATGTCTTTTACTGGTGAAAAAAATATGCAACTGGTCGACCAATGAGAACGTCAGTCGACTGATTCGTCGACTAAACAACTAAAGATGACAGAAGAAATAAATTTCAGTGTCGTGAGAAACATTTAAAATATCGAATTAACTGGAAGATTCAGACTTATTGTCTGATTCTCCTCGTCATGATGCTCCAGCTGTCAGGAGAAGACAGATAGGACCGGTTCTGGACTGGATTTCACACTGCTCGATGTTTGAGTCCATCTGTGTTTGTCTGGGTCTCATTTCCTGTCCTCTCAGACCCCAGTGGGTCCAGGCCGAACTCATCCTGGTTCTGGTTTCTGTAAAGTGTCTTGAAAGGACTTTAGTTATGACGTGATGCTTTATAAATGAACTGAGTCAAGACCCTGAATCTGGTTAGTACTGCACCACTACAACTGATGTATACACAGCCTGAAGTCAGCTGACTGAAGACACAAGCCAGAGAGTTTTTTTGTTGAAAGTAAAACTGGAAATGGTACCAAGTAAAGTAGAACTAGAACTTCAGGCATGACTGGAATTCATAACTAAATTCAACTAGAAAAAGAAACTCAATGTAAACATCTTGGAACTTAAACATCACACCAGCTGCATCATGCTTGATTTATAAATAAGAACATTTTACTGAAAGTATTATAAATATTCTTTAGACTAATGTTGTAAAGTTTTTTTAACTACTTAACAAACATTAACTGATGACTGGTGTAATCCCACATCATCTGATTCATTGTGAAACGGGACATCTGTTGTGGGATGAGTCCGTGACGTGTGTTCCTCTGTTTCTCCACAGGAGTAGTCCTCATCCATACATCACCACCCTGGAGAACCGAGTGGACTGCTGGCCCGCGCTGCTGCTGGAGATTAATGACTTCATCCAGCAAGCTGTTCACAGGCAAGTCTGGCTCCAGTAAAGACCTTGAACCATCCAGTCACTCTCAGCTTTAAAGTATCAGTTAATAAGATCCTGACAACTTTGAGCTGTTAAAGACACACTCCCTTCATCGTTTGAGTTATTTTAAAGCGTCTCAGTGTCTTTAAATTATGATTGTAGTATTTTTACCCAAAATCACAAAACCTGTGCTGTTTTCTAGGAAGTAGTTTCTGCATAGCAGCAGTAGCTCGTTAGCTATTTAACTCTGTGGTGTGGGCGGAGCCGTTGGCACAGAAGATTGCCCCGCCCACTCCCCAGAGAGCTCTATTCATGCTAGCACTACTGCTAGCTTACAGCTAGCCGAGTAGGAACTTGTGGCCCAGTGGATTTTCTACGTCCCAAATTCAGTCTTTTTTTAGATGCATTTTAGCATCTGCTACTGATTCACAGTGATTTGAATGCAGAAATACTCAGAAATGCAATTTCAAGCTTAATTTTCTTAAGATAGCATCAGCATCCTTTAGCATCAGAAAAATGCTACAAGACCATGTTAAAGGGGTAAAGAAGATTTTGCCACGAATAAGAAGCTCAGTGGCTTTTTAGAACCCCTCTTCCCCCAACACCAGAAATGCCTCCGTTAGAAATTTGTGTAGGAGTCTCCCCTTGTTTGTCTACTGGCATCGCTGAAGTTTGTCCCGGAACTACTACAACTTTCTACCAACTACTACCAAATTTCCCCTCGTGGGACAATTAAAGGATTATTCTGTTCTGTTCTGTTCTGTTCTATGCTATGCTATGCTATGCTATGCTATTCTATTCTATTCTATTCTATTCTATTCTATTCTATTCTATTCTATTCTATTCTATTCTATTCTATTCTAACTTTATTTCTTCAATTATGTTGGACTCATCAATGATAAAGGGCTGTTTATTGTTACTCTTAGCAGTACAAGTGTGATTGACAATCTAGTTTAACCTGGCTCTGCCAGATCTATGTGTAGCCCCGCCTCTTCTCGATTCAGGGACACATACATCTGGAACTGCACCATTTGAAACCATCTATAAAAGGGAGGGACATCTGATATAATATTTTAAGCTGATTGGAGGACACGCCAGCAAGTGTCTGCCTTTGATGATTTGTATTTATCCAATCACAGTATATCAAGCTCTTGTAAATCCATTCGGTAGTAAAACAAACACATTGTTACCCCTAGAAATACACAAAGTTTTTACCTTTGATCATTTTTCAATAAAGAAATCGTCTCTAGTCCCAAAACAGATTCAATAGCTGCTTTTATGCGTACATGCACCGACGCGGCCATGTTTGTTTTGCTTTGCCTGCCTGAACACTTGCTGCCAATCATACCTGAACACCCGCCCCAAAGCACAATGCTAACACATGATTGGTGCGAACATTTCTTTTTTTACAAAAATAGATGGTTTTCAATGGAGGATTTTTGTGGGTTTGGAAAACTCTTGCAGTTCAAGGTTAAATCTAGTAGCCTATAGATAACAAAATGGGTTTGTTATCTATTGGCTACTTTATTTCAAGCCCCCCCAGGGGCTGATTTATAAATATTATAACTTTTTCTTAAGAAACAATAAGTACAAGACTGCTACAAGTTGATAAAATGATTTTAAAGTAAATTTGACATTTAAATTTAATACAAAATCATCTTTACCACCTTTAACTAGCACTGTAAAAAGAAAGTACACCCCCTTTAAATTCTAGTTTTTTATTCTTTTCTTTTCTTTTGGTTATTTTATTTAACCAGGAAGGTCTGATGTTTTTAAGTGAGTCCTGGGGATGCTAGGGGGAAGCTGGGATTGAACCAGCAACCCTCTGGCTGAGAGTCATCAAGTTTTTATGGATCTGTACATTAAAAATCACCTTCTTTATATGAGTTCAATCTACAAATATTTATTTATTAGTTCTTTTTAATTTTCACAACAATATAACATGATGACTTGAATACTTTAGTGTTCATCAAACACAACATCATCCGCTAATTATTCATTAGAGTCAAACTTTGATCTCACGTGTTCCAGACGTGTGTCGTCATGTTTGTTGTATGTTGAAAACCATTTATAGGACTTGTTCCATCTCTTTCTAATTGTACAGCAGCAGTTTCTTCTCTGAGGTCATTGCTGGCGTCTTCTACTTCTACTTCTATTTTTTTTGTGAAGTTTATTCGGTCCATTACATTCCTTTATACATTTAGAATTCACATATACAACCGGACCGTAAGGGTTTAGGCTAAAGTATACATTAACAGACTTCCATACGAGAAACAAACTTTTACAATAAGCTATCTGGTATCAAACAAATGAGACATTAGCAAATATTTATTATTGATTTAAACATAGATATCAATATCTCAGAAAGTATATAAATTAATTTATTTTCACATAAATCATGTCGTTATTTAATTCATCACATCTAAATGGTAAATGTCCTGTATTTGTATAGCGCTTTTCTAGTCATTCAGACCACTCAAAGTGCTTTCACACTACAAGGTTTTTGCATTTACCCATTCACACAACCCGATATGTAAACCGGGGGGCAACATGGAGATTAGTGTCTTGCCCAAGGACACTTTGACATGTGGTGGTGGTAAAATAACATTATTCATCCTGAACTATATATTTGTGAATTTTACTTAAAGAAGCCATTTCATACAAATTTCAGGACTTTGTGGTTATTTCTTAAGTATTAACTGATAATATGAAACATTTTATATCTACAAAACGTCAGGAAACACTGATTAACAGAACTTTCAATCTTTCTGCGTTAAAATTCGGGTGGTTCCGGCTCCTTCCGTCAGGCTGCTTCGTCAGCAGCTCATTCATATTTGTTGTTCAAATTTGCTGAACTTTGATTGGCTAACAAACTAGCCTATGAGAGCAAGGTATACTGTTTCCTGCCCCACTGCACATGGTAACAGCAGACGTTCTCTCTTCCTGTTTGCTACGTCTTATGCTAACAGCTTTTAGCCAGCAGCATGCTAGGCGTGGTTTCAACTGCAGGAGCTGATGAATACTAATGAACAAAGGAGTTGTGATGAAACAGATACAGGACGTTCAGACTCAGGAGAACTCGGGTTTTATCACCACCTGCGTAGTTTGAGAGATTAAAACTGAAAGAGAAGTTGTTGACCTGTTTTCACCCACTATGAAGGTAAGAACACCTGTGGAGCTAAAATATTCAACAGAAACCTCAGAAACACTGTTTTTAATGGAAGGGACTCTTTAATTTATACATATTTTTAAAAATTTCAACAGTTTTGGCCTGTTTCAACTGATCTACCAAAGTAATTCCAAAGATTAACACCTCTTACAAAAACACATTTACCTTTTTTTATTTGTTCTAATTTTTGCTTTTTTAAAGACGCTAGTTCTTCTGAGGTTATACGTACTCTTCCTTTGTTCAAAAAGTTCCTGGACGTTGGGAGGAAGGAGATTATTATATGTCTTATACACTAAAATCAATGTGTTAAGATCAACAAGATCATGGATTTTCAATAGATTTAACTCTACACACAATTTGTTTGTTGATGCATAAAAATCTGCTTTAGTGACTCTTATTACCTTTTTTTGGAGTGAGAAAATCAGATGGACATTGGATTTGTAATTGTTCTCCCATACTTCCAAACCATAAATACTTCTACTTCTATCAGCTCCAGACCAGCAGTCATACTGATGATGATCAAACACGTTATTAGACGCTGAGGGTGAAGGTGGTTTTTACAGATAAATAATGATCCATGTTGCTGTTTATTGTTTATCTTTTTTAACATGGAGGCAGACATTTTTATTATCTTCTATAAAAACATTTGATTTTAAAGAAGGTTTTTTCATTAAAACATTTGTCTCATTTCAGTATTATGTGGTAAATAATGGTAATAATAATAATAATAACGTTGTAGCTCAGAACATTAAATGTTCTGATTCTTCTTACAGAAATAAACCATCTTACGTCACCATGCTGACTCCCTTCCTTCGGTACCTGTACTGTGAACCTCAGAGACAGTCCCAGCATGCCCCTCTTCGACAGAGTCTCCTCAGGGTCTTACTGCCCACTAAGCTGGAGGCGGGATCAGGGTCGACCTCAGCGGCGTCGGACCACCTGCTGCTCTGCCTCTGTCAGCTGGTTCCACATGTGCAGGTGATGCTCTGACAGTCATTAAACCAGTGTAAAACATGTTAACTAACATGAGTCCATCAGTCTGTCTCCAGGACAGGGCGTGTCCTTCAGGACTGAAGGAGACCTTGTATCTGGGTTTTATTGCAGTGTTTTGTGTTCAGACTTGATGTTTGGTGGATCAGTCCAGTAGGTTTGTGTCTCTTTGTCCCTGCAGCTGGACAGTGTGGAGTCGGTCCTGGAACTGTGTGGATTTGTAGACGCTTTGCTTCAGGTTCTCATCAGGGTTCCTGGTGAGCGCTGGACCGCTGAGAGAGCAGGACTCCTGCTGCAGCTGCTGTGTGCATGTCAGCGATGCCTGGAGTTAAACGGAGACTGTCGACCGCTCCTCGTCTTGATGCAGCAGCTCCTTCCTGCCTGTCGACAGGTCGCGATCACACGTTTCTCCTATTTAGTGACTCTAATCTCTGCCATGCGCTGAGAGGACGTACGTATGTGATGTTTAAACTCGTCTGTGTTTGTAGGACCTGCCGGTGGACGAGCTGATAGTGGGCGTCGCCCTGCTCCTGCTCAAGGCTCCTCCAGCTCAGCAGAGCAGCTTACTTAGTCTTGGTACAACAAGATCTACAACACAACCTGAAAAGTTCTTGTCTTTTACTTGTTTATATGTCCAGTAATGTCTTTATTTCCAGTTACAAACCTGAGCTGTGCTGCCATGTAATTCATTTGCTCAGTCAGAACTCGAGTTTAATTAAATAATAAATAATTTGATGTAGTTTATTTTGTTTATTTAAGGTTGAATCATGGATACGTTTATAAAACTGTTGTGTTCTCCTCTCTCTGATGCAGCGTTGAGTTTAGTCCCCGAGCAGGCCGAGCGTTCTCCCTGGCTGAGTCCGGTCCTGGTTCTGCCAGTCCTGCAGCTCCTCTCCTGTTCAAGTCTCACTGAGCCGCTAGCTGACTCTGCTACATGCAGCTCCAATAACAATCTGGCCCACAACTTGTTACGCAGCATCAACAAACCGACAGCTGAAGCTGGACAGGTGAACCTGCAGCATTTCTGTACAAACACGTCTTGTTTTGGTTTTAGATACAAACTAGAGCAGCTTTACTCCACGTAGCGTCTTTATCTAAAGAAACAAAAGACTTATTTGCATATAACCAAAAGAATAATTTAATCTGAATGAATATTTGCATGTATCAGTGATCGTTAGCATTCAGCTAACCGTTTGGGCCCTAACAGCCAACCAGCAGCAGCTGATGCTAAACTACCGCAGTCTCACTGTTCCATTTAAAACATGTTTTACATCTTACAGTCAGTTTTAAAGAGTCCCTTCCATTAAAAACAGTTTTTCTGAGGTTTCTGTTGAATATTTTAGCTCCACAGGTGTTCTTACCTTCATAGTGGGTGAAAACAGGTCAACAACTTCTCTTTCAGTTTTAATCTCTCAAACTACGCAGGTGGTGATAAAACCCGAGTTCTAACGTCCTGTATCTGTTTCATCACAACTCCTTTGTTCGTTAGTATTCATCAGCTCCTGCAGTTGAAACCACACCTAGCATGCTGCTGGCTAAAAGCTGTTAGCATAAGACGTAACAAACAGGAAGAGAGAACGTCTGACGTTGCCATGTGCAGCGGGGCAGGAAACAGTATGCCTTGTTCTCATAGGCTAGTTTGTTAGCAAATCAGAGTCCAGCAAATTCGAATAATGAATATGAACGAGCTGCTGCTCAAAGCCTGATGGAATCAGCTAGATTTTAACGCAGACAGATTGAAAGGTCTGTTAATCAGTGTTTCCTGACGTTTTTTAGATATAAAATGTTTCATATTACTCGTTAATACTTAAGAAATAACCACAAAGTCCTCAAGTGTGTATGAAATGGCCTCTTTAAACTGGATTGGAGGTTTTTTTAAAGGATTGATTAGGATCTTGTTTCTTTACAGTTTGGGTTTTATTTCAGATCTACAACCCTGAAACTTTCTGATATAATAACCTGAATCTGTTGTTTTCCTTCAGAGTGGCCCGGTGATGGTTCTCCCTCTCAGTTCCTGGTACAGTGAGCTCAGCGTGGCTTTGTCTGCGCTTCGTAAGGTGACCCACAATCCAGTTGCAGCTTCTGATTGGCTGCTGGCAGTGAACTCGACCCTGACATCCAGCCAGAGCCTGTCGTCCTCTCTCACTCTGGTTGTGACCCACCTCATCATCACGGGAGGGGAGGAAGTCTGCCAGCTGGCTCTGAAAGCAAGTCAAGCCATCGCTGCTGCCGACCCCTGTCAGGTAAAGAATCCTTCAGTTAAAATAATAAATCAAGTTACGGTACAAGTTAAACGACCACAACACAGATTTCACCACTTGTTGGAGGAGTTTTAAACACTTTTAATGATTTTAGACATTTTTTGTTGCTAAAGATTGTGTTTATTCTCTGCAGGTCAGTCCTGGACTGAGTGACAGTTACATGTAGAGTCACTTTGTATAAAAACATCCTTCCATTTGGGGAGTTTTACATATCAGGACATGATAAAAAACAATTCTTAACTTCATCAGGTTCTAAAATGATTCCCACATTTTATCTATACTGTGGTGTTTTTAAAATGAGACCAGTAAGGATGTTCACCTGCCTTCAGCTCCAGGATGCTCTGCAGCTGCAGTAAGATTTAAACTTTGCTCCGGCCCTCAGGGACCGTATGGAGCCGCAGATGATGTGAAATATCACAGTTTTACAGGCTCCTCATTACACAGGCTGTGAGATGCCTGGTACGATTCCCCTGCTCCTCTAATTGCTCCCAGAATGCCGTTTGATGCTTTGGTAGGATGTTATTGACGTATGTGAGTCCACTGGATTTCCTGACTCTCTGCAGCTGCTCACAGCAGCAAATACCCGACATGAGCTCTTTATTAGTACCCTGCTCAGCACGGAGCTCTGTGGGCTGATGTGTTTGAATATATCTCTTTATGTGACTGTTCTATTTATTCTTTTGAAGGGTTTCAGGTCAGCAAACAGATATTTTTGTAATTTTAAGATGAAGGAGAAGCTGCACTTGTATGTGATCACCTTGCTCTTCCTCTCCAGCCACGCAGGTGAAGTAGTTGCTATGCAACAGCCAAGCTGCATGGCACAAGTGATGCTTTATGTTGTTTTTAGGTTGTTTTAGTGTTCAAAGAGCCCGACTCAGTGTTTAAGGTGTTGTTGAAGGTAGAAACTGATGATTGTTAAAACCAGGAGGATCAGCCTGTGAGGTGGTTCAGAGCGCCCCCTGCTGGGCTTCAAACACATGAATCATGTTGAGATGATCTTCAGAGAGCAGCTTACTGTAACATGACTGAACACCCTGGTGCCGCGCTGCATCCTCTCACTCAGTAACAACATATAACATGTAATTATTTTAAAATACTAACATGAAAGTGTGGAATTTTTTAATAAATCCTTTATAAAGTTGATAAACTATTAAATGATAGTCGGTTTTTGATTATATAATTATATATCGAGGCCTTTCATCTAAACTCTGGTGTGTCTGCAGGTTCCCTCCATTATTTCTGTTCTGCTCTTCAAACTGTCTAAAGAGACGAATCCACATCTGATTCACGCTGTGCTCAGCTGTCTGCCAGACCTGGGGACTCATAAGGTAGATTAAAAACATGAGATTTAACATGAAATGTTGTACCAGCCAGAGAGGTGCATGTACCATGTGCTCTGATGTTGCAGCTGTGTGTCCCGCTGGTGCTGCAGACCCTCCACATGCTGGCCTCTAACCCCAACCTGAGAGCTGTAGTAATGCGTCTAATGACCGCTCTGTGGAAAAAACAGGTCTGAGATACAAACTGCTCTCATCTTTTTGTAGAAATGTGTCTGTTTTTTGTGTAATTTCTCTTTTATTTTGAAGGACCGAGTCTACCCAGAGCTGCAGCGTCTGCTGAGTCAGCAGGACTCTAAGGGGGCGGTGGGCAGGGACACCCAGTGGGAACAGATCCTGGCCCGGGCTGCCTGTCTCAGAGACATCTGCAGAGAGAGGTCACAGATACACAAACACTGAACACACAGACTAACATGCTTGTTTAGAAGAACTTGTGTCACGCTGCTGTTCTCTATTTAAATCTGTTCATTAAACATGAAACGTTCCTCCAAATCCTTAAATATCAGACAGTCATGTAGATTCTTCACATGAAGATGTTTTTATATGATTTTTTTTCAAAGAAAAATGTATTTTAACTCAAACTGCACACAGTCTCCTGGAGTTCACATTGATCAGTTTGTTTTCACCAGCTGTAACTCGACCAATCAGTAACATCAAAAGGTCCACAACTTTTTATAGACCCCATTTCATACACATTTCATGACTTTGTGGTTATTTCTTAAGTATTACCCTGTAATATGAAACATTTTATATCTAAAAAACATCAGGAAACACTGATTAACAGACCTTTCAGTCTGTCTGCATTAAAATTCGGGTGGTTCCGGCTCCTTCCGTCAGGCTTCAGCAGCAGCTCATTTATATTCATTGTTCGAATTTGCTGGACTCTGATTGGCTAACAAACTAGCCTATGAGGGCAAAGAATACTGCCTCCTGCCCTGCTGTGCATGGTAACATCAGACGTAGTGTCTTCCTGTTTGTTACGTCTTATGCTAACAACTTCTAGCCAGCAGCATGCTAGGCGTTATGCTAACAGCTTTTAGCCAGCAGCATGCTAGGCGTGGTTTCAACTGCAGGAGCTGATGAATACTAACGAACAAAGGAGTTGTGATGAAACAGATACAGGCCGTTAGAACTCGGGTTTTATCACCACCTGCGTAGTTTGAGAGATTAAAACTGAAAGAGAAGTTGTTGACCTGTTTTCACCCACTATGAAGGTAAGAACACCTGTGGAGCTAAAATATTCAACAGAAACCTCAGAAAAACTGTTTTTAATGGAAGGGACTCTTCAACAATATTTCCATGTGTCAGTAAAACTACTCAACAAACAACCTGGACTTGAATAAAGCTGCTAGTTAACAATGTAACACCATATAAACATGACTGTATGTGTGTGACAGGCCCTACCAGCACGGGGGCGACATGTTGGCTGCCATTTCTCTCACACTGAAGCAGAGTGACAGACCAGACCTGGCAACCCCGGCTGCTCTCGCCCTGCAAGGTTTACAGGAACTGTGCAGAGCTGAGGTATTACACCTGAGGAGAGTGACGTGGATTTGAGTTTTATATTCAAATGTTCCATCAGGTGGAGTTTATGTGTCTGTCCAGAGTCTTCAAGGTTTCAGGTTATTGGCTGAAGCCGCCTCTTGCATCAGCATCTGGTTTAAGTGTATCTGAAATGGTTCTGAGTTTCTCGGTCTGGTCTTCAGGTCGTGGATATAATCTCAACATGGAAAAAACTAGGACCCTCGCTGAGATGTGACACCCGTCCTGTGATGGTGAAATCTGTAGCCGAGCTTCTGTCGCTGGTTCCTCAGCTGATCGTAAAGTCAGAAGAGTATGAGGTACTTCTTTATTATCTACTGAACACAGAGTCGCTCATGTGTCTGTATCAGATCTGAGTTGATGCAACGCAGTAAAAACATCTTTTAGAGCTTTTTGGGTCAGATAGTTTTTATCATCCAGCGTTCCTTAAAGAAACTCATCATCAACTCAATTAGACTAAGATCATGATCATATTGTAAGATGTCTTGCTGTGGCAGCCATCTTG
>SSNP01000055.1:2819889-2848215 GCA_006937955.1 Pachypanchax playfairii
ATATATCGAGGCCTTTCATCTAAACTCTGGTGTGTCTGCAGGTTCCCTCCATTATTTCTGTTCTGCTCTTCAAACTGTCTAAAGAGACGAATCCACATCTGATTCACGCTGTGCTCAGCTGTCTGCCAGACCTGGGGACTCATAAGGTAGATTAAAAACATGAGATTTAACATGAAATGTTGTACCAGCCAGAGAGGTGCATGTACCATGTGCTCTGATGTTGCAGCTGTGTGTCCCGCTGGTGCTGCAGACCCTCCACATGCTGGCCTCTAACCCCAACCTGAGAGCTGTAGTAATGCGTCTAATGACCGCTCTGTGGAAAAAACAGGTCTGAGATACAAACTGCTCTCATCTTTTTGTAGAAATGTGTCTGTTTTTTGTGTAATTTCTCTTTTATTTTGAAGGACCGAGTCTACCCAGAGCTGCAGCGTCTGCTGAGTCAGCAGGACTCTAAGGGGGCGGTGGGCAGGGACACCCAGTGGGAACAGATCCTGGCCCGGGCTGCCTGTCTCAGAGACATCTGCAGAGAGAGGTCACAGATACACAAACACTGAACACACAGACTAACATGCTTGTTTAGAAGAACTTGTGTCACGCTGCTGTTCTCTATTTAAATCTGTTCATTAAACATGAAACGTTCCTCCAAATCCTTAAATATCAGACAGTCATGTAGATTCTTCACATGAAGATGTTTTTATATGATTTTTTTTCAAAGAAAAATGTATTTTAACTCAAACTGCACACAGTCTCCTGGAGTTCACATTGATCAGTTTGTTTTCACCAGCTGTAACTCGACCAATCAGTAACATCAAAAGGTCCACAACTTTTTATAGACCCCATTTCATACACATTTCATGACTTTGTGGTTATTTCTTAAGTATTACCCTGTAATATGAAACATTTTATATCTAAAAAACATCAGGAAACACTGATTAACAGACCTTTCAGTCTGTCTGCATTAAAATTCGGGTGGTTCCGGCTCCTTCCGTCAGGCTTCAGCAGCAGCTCATTTATATTCATTGTTCGAATTTGCTGGACTCTGATTGGCTAACAAACTAGCCTATGAGGGCAAAGAATACTGCCTCCTGCCCTGCTGTGCATGGTAACATCAGACGTAGTGTCTTCCTGTTTGTTACGTCTTATGCTAACAACTTCTAGCCAGCAGCATGCTAGGCGTTATGCTAACAGCTTTTAGCCAGCAGCATGCTAGGCGTGGTTTCAACTGCAGGAGCTGATGAATACTAACGAACAAAGGAGTTGTGATGAAACAGATACAGGCCGTTAGAACTCGGGTTTTATCACCACCTGCGTAGTTTGAGAGATTAAAACTGAAAGAGAAGTTGTTGACCTGTTTTCACCCACTATGAAGGTAAGAACACCTGTGGAGCTAAAATATTCAACAGAAACCTCAGAAAAACTGTTTTTAATGGAAGGGACTCTTCAACAATATTTCCATGTGTCAGTAAAACTACTCAACAAACAACCTGGACTTGAATAAAGCTGCTAGTTAACAATGTAACACCATATAAACATGACTGTATGTGTGTGACAGGCCCTACCAGCACGGGGGCGACATGTTGGCTGCCATTTCTCTCACACTGAAGCAGAGTGACAGACCAGACCTGGCAACCCCGGCTGCTCTCGCCCTGCAAGGTTTACAGGAACTGTGCAGAGCTGAGGTATTACACCTGAGGAGAGTGACGTGGATTTGAGTTTTATATTCAAATGTTCCATCAGGTGGAGTTTATGTGTCTGTCCAGAGTCTTCAAGGTTTCAGGTTATTGGCTGAAGCCGCCTCTTGCATCAGCATCTGGTTTAAGTGTATCTGAAATGGTTCTGAGTTTCTCGGTCTGGTCTTCAGGTCGTGGATATAATCTCAACATGGAAAAAACTAGGACCCTCGCTGAGATGTGACACCCGTCCTGTGATGGTGAAATCTGTAGCCGAGCTTCTGTCGCTGGTTCCTCAGCTGATCGTAAAGTCAGAAGAGTATGAGGTACTTCTTTATTATCTACTGAACACAGAGTCGCTCATGTGTCTGTATCAGATCTGAGTTGATGCAACGCAGTAAAAACATCTTTTAGAGCTTTTTGGGTCAGATAGTTTTTATCATCCAGCGTTCCTTAAAGAAACTCATCATCAACTCAATTAGACTAAGATCATGATCATATTGTAAGATGTCTTGCTGTGGCAGCCATCTTGAATTGGGTTGAATCCAGTTAATCCAGTGTGAGAGTTTTATTAAAGTGGTTCATGAGATGTTTCTATAACAAACAGAACCTGTTGGTGGAGGGTCATAATGTAACCAAACTGGGATTCACTGAGTTTTTGTATTTAACTGTTTAAAATAACAGAATATCAGATCAGTTCTTTGTGACGTTGTCTGTTATTGGTCCACAGTTCAGGTTCTTCTCTGGTGTCCATGAGCCTTTTCATGTCTGAAGGATTCAAGTTAAAATACTAAAACTGAAACTCAGTCCTGAGAGGACGGAAGAAACCGGAACCGGGAAGAGTCCTGCCTGGACCCGCTGGGGTCTGGGAGGACGGGAAGAAACCGGAACCGGGACGAGTCCTGCCTGGACCCGCTGGGGTCTGGGAGGACGGGAAGAAACCGGAACCGGGACGGGTCCTGCCTGGACCCGCTGGGGTCTGGGAGGACGGGAAGAAACCGGAACCGGGACGAGTCCTGCCTGGACTCGCTGGGGTCTGGGAGGACGGGAAGAAACCGGAACCGGGACGGGTCCCGCCTGGACCCGCCAGGGTCCGGGAGGACGGGAAGAAACCGGAACCGGGTCGAGTCCTGCCTGGACCTGAAAAGACTGTTAAGTTTTTGTCCCTCTGTTATAGATCCAGTTACAGAAGTAACAGTTATCATTAGAACAATAAAACACTAATTGTGATACTAAAATGTCATTTTGAGGTCCAGATATAAACACACGAGTTGTGGGTCGGGTCCGATACAAGCGCTGGGCTGAAACAAGTAAAGTCTAAAGAAAACTTTGAAAGACCTTCAGGAAGTCCGAAGAACCTTCAAAACAAGACCAGTTTGTGAAGCTGGTTTAATCCTGTTCAGTCCAGCTTCATACTTTGTTGATTTATGTTCCTGTAGAACTTTGAATTTAGGAGAAGAACAAGACTGAATTTACATCAGGACGCTGTGATTAAATGATCATTTACCTTTTATGTGTTTGAAAAGTCAAATAAAACAAAAATTCACAACAAATTTTATTGTTTTCGTTTCCACCACTAGGTGACAGTAATGAGCCAAATCACAACCCCGTCATTTCCACTGACCACCACAAGGTGGCAGAAACGAGTATTATTACTCAATCCGTCACACAGAGCAGCAGATCAGGAGCTCGGACAAAAACTGGTTTAAACTCTAATGGTGGAAAAAAGTTTTCCAGATTGTCAAAAAAATTAAAAAAAGATCAATAACTTTAATAAAAAATTAATCACATGGAATTATGGCAAACAACATGTTGTTTAACTCTCTAATTATGGCATTACTTTATTTTTAAAAGCATAATATTAAGAATTCTACATATTATGCCTTTAAAGTTAAATCATTCATTCATCTGTTTGAAGTTAAATGAAATGTTTTATTCTTCCAGAAAGTGAAAGATGAAGTTGTTGCATTTCTTTGGAGTT
Source organism: Pachypanchax playfairii (assembly GCA_006937955.1). Classification (NCBI taxonomy): domain Eukaryota; kingdom Metazoa; phylum Chordata; class Actinopteri; order Cyprinodontiformes; family Aplocheilidae; genus Pachypanchax; species Pachypanchax playfairii. The sequence goes on from SSNP01000055.1 coordinate 2,823,541, forward strand.
ACACTGCAAACAAGGTTTGTTTACTGCATGTCACATCAAAGTCTCATGACTGATTGGTCTCATTTGGGGGATTGCCTGACCTGTAATTCTACATTATTTTTCAGATTTTACTCCTGATCAAACAATCAGACAGTCTCTTAAATGTGTGCACAGCAGCTGTATATTGTACATTCAAATAAATAAATAAGTGTTCTCTTAGTGTAGAACAAGTTGTAAAAGCTGAGTGTGTGTTTGCTCTTACAGGATCCAGAGGTTGCCAGTTGTGGCTGGTCAGCTTTATCAGCTTTTCCTGAAACTGTGCACACGATCCTTCACCTTCCTGAAGCAGTAAGACTCCTACTTCCTGTTTCAGCTTTACAGTCTGCAGCAACATGTTTTCTGTACATGCAGCTTTTTCTTTCTGATCATCTTAACTCATCTGAAAGGCTTTTTTATTTCTGCAAATACACTTGCAGTATCATGCTGCTATGATATTATATCTTTGGTCAATTAAAAACAGCAGGTATTAGAACAACAAAATAAAAACATCAACATCACTTCCTGTTTCAAGCCTGCAAAATAATCCAAAGTTCCAGCAATTCAGGCTGATTTACAAGGTTTAAATCATGTTTCAAGTGATTATGACAAGGATTTATTACAAAAGCAGAGCAAATCTCCTTTTATTTAAAAAACTCATGAGAACATGGATGGATGGATGGATGGATGAATGTTGGATGGATGGATGTTGGACGGATGGATGTTGGATGGATGGATGTTGGATGGATGGATGGACGGATAGAGGGATGATGGATGGATGGATGAATGTTGGATGGATGGATGTTGGATGGATGGATGTTGGACGGATGGATGTTGGATGGATGGATGTTGGATGGATGGATGTTGGATGGATGGATGGACGGATAGAGGGATGATGGATGGATGATGGATGGATGGATGTTGGACGGATGGATGTTGGACGGATGGATGGACGGATAGAGGGATGATGGATGGATGGATGATGGATGGATGTTTGTTGGACGGATGGATGGATGGATGATGGATGATGGATGAATGTTGGACGGATGGATGGATGGATGGATGATGGATGGATGGATGGATGGATGAATGTTGGACGGATGGATGGACGGATAGAGGGATGATGGATGGATGGATGATGGATGGATGTTTGATGGATGGATGGATGGATGGATGATGGATGGATGTTTGATGGATGGATGGATGGATGGATGGATGGATGGATGGACGGAAGGATGATGGATGGATGGATGATAGATGGATAGATGATTGTTGGATGGATGGATGGATGGATGGATGGATGGATGGATGGATGTTGGACGGATGGATGGATGGATGGATGGATGAATGTTGGACGGATGGATGGATGGATGGATGATGGATGAATGTTGGACGGATGGATGGATGGATGATGGATGATGGATGAATGTTGGACGGATGGATGGATGGATGGATGGATGTTGGACGGATGGATGTTGGACGGATGGATGGACGGATAGAGGGATGATGGATGGATGGATGATGGATGGATGTTTGATGGATGGATGGATGGATGGATGATGGATGGATGTTTGATGGATGGATGGATGGATGGATGGATGGATGGATGATGTTGGATGGATGGATGTTGGACGGATGGATGTTGGACGGATGGATGGACGGATAGAGGGATGATGGATGGATGGATGATAATGGATGTTTGATGGATGGATGGATGGATGGATGATGGGTGGATTTTTGATGGATGGATGGATGGATGGATGGATGGATGGATGAATGTTGGATGGATGGATGTTGGATGGATGGATGTTGGACGGATGGATGTTGGATGGATGGATGGACGGATAGAGGGATGATGGATGGATGGATGAATGTTGGATGGATGGATGTTGGATGGATGGATGGACGGATAGAGGGATGATGATGGATGGATGATGGATGGATGGATGTTGGACGGATGGATGTTGGACGGATGGATGTTGAATGGATGGATGTTGGATGGATGGATGGACGGATAGAGGGATGATGATGGATGGATGATGGATGGATGGATGTTGGACGGATGGATGTTGGACGGATGGATGGACGGATAGAGGGATGATGGATGGATGGATGATGGATGGATGTTTGACGGATGGATGGATGGATGGATGATGGATGGATGTTTGATGGATGGATGGTTGGATGGATGGATGAATGTTGGACGGATGGATGGATGGATGGATGATGGATGGATGGATGGATGGATGAATGTTGGATGGATGGATGTTGGACGGATGGATGTTGGATGGATGGATGTTGGATGGATGGATGGACGGATAGAGGGATGATGGATGGATGTTGGATGGATGGATGTTGGACGGATGGATGTTGGATGGATGGATGTTGGATGGATGGATGTTGGATGGATGGATGGACGGATAGAGGGATGATGGATGGATGGATGATGGATGGATGTTTGATGGATGGATGGATGGATGGATGATGGATGGATGTTTGATGGATGGATGGATGGATGGATGGATGTTGGATAGATGGATGGATGGATGGTGGGTGGATGGATGGATGTTGGATGGATGGATGTTGGACGGATGGAGGTTGGATGGATGGATGGATGGATGGATGGATGGATGAATGTTGGACGGATGGATGGATGGATGGATGATGGATGAATGTTGGACGGATGGATGGATGGATGATGGATGGATAGATGGATGATGGATGGATAGATGATGGATGATGGATAGATGGATGTTGGATGGATGGACGGATGGATGGATGGATGAATGATGGATGAATGGATTGTTGGATGGATGGATGGATGGATGGATGGATGGACGGATGATAGATGGATAGATGATTGATGGACGGAAGGATGATGGATGGATGGATGATAGATGGATAGATGATTGTTGGATGGATGGATGGATGGATGGATGGATGGACGGATGATAGATGGATAGATGATTGATGGACGGATGGACGGAAGGATGATAGATGGATGGATGAATGATGGATAGATGATTGTTGGATGGATGGACGGATGGATGGATGGATGGATAGATGGATGGATGGATGAATGATGGATAGATGATTGTTGGATGGATGGACGGATGGATGGATAGATGGATGGATGAACATTGTTTGTATTTTTCTACTGAATCATGTGACTCAGGGTTTCATGTAAAGCTGATTTCCGTCTCTGGATCAATAGCAGAGATTTTAGAGAAGGAAGGACTTTAGAACAAAACAGCTGAGCTGCTTTTATATGTCATCTGACATAAATATCATAAAGTAGGAAACTTCAGTACTGATCTGGAGTCTGATCTGTATTAACAAAAAATAAATAAAATGATGCTGAGAAACATCATAATGTTTGTCAAAGTTCTGATTTAGGATTATAAACCAACTGATATTTAGAGTTTTCTGTTTTTAACACTAACTGAATAAACTGATGAATCATGTTAGTTAAACTGTCTTTATGTTCAGCTGCATGTGTTTGATCTGTAGGCCCGTCCAGCTGTTAAGAAAACTGAAGAAGAAGAAGAAGAAGAAGAAAAGGAGGAAGAGGAGAAAGATCTCTCAGTTCCAGGTTCTTCTTATGTGAAGCTGATGGTTCTCACGTCCATCTCTGTTCTACCAGGTACATTAACCCTGGATCATACAGTACGTTATCATCAGGAGTTGTTACGTATGTGTTGTACAGCAGTCTGTACCTCCGTCTGCAGCTACAGTCTGTATCAGTGTCTGTGTTTCTCTCTCAGCCTTCAAGCTCTTCCTGATGTCACTCGTGAAGCAGGAGATGAGTCAGATGCCTCGAGGAGTGTACTTCTCCGCTCTGAGGGGGGGCGGTCTGCGTTCGGACCAAGGGAAAACCGTCTCAGGGATCCCATCCTTCATGCTCAAGACCTACGAGAAAAACAAGCAGCCTGGACTGAAACCTGGTCTGGCAGGTGGGTCAGATGGTTTCTTCTCTGCTGCTGGTCACCTGATCTGATCACGTGTTCTAAGACAGATGATTCAGGCCGACGTGTTCGCTTTCAGATTTAGCTCCATTTGTCTTGAAATGTTCAGTCAGGTTGTTCGTGTTTTTCAGCTGGACTGCTGCTCTGTTATGAACTTCCTGTGCAGACCGACCGCAGCGGCAAACCAATCGACCGCTTCCTCGTGAGCCGAAGCCGCAGCTACAAGCAGACCTTGACGTCCCTCATTCACGAGGTGCAAACCTTTAGACTCTTCAGTGTGTGTGTGTTATTATAAAATGAAAACTCCTTCATTCAGATTCTTCTTGGCATGCAGGTGAACATTCAGCCCTCCGAGTGGCACCGTGCTCTTCTCTTGCCCCAGGCGTGGAGGGGTTTCATGAGTCGAGCCTTCCACGCCGTCCTGCAGGTTGGTGATTAGAGCAAATCAGAGAGTCCGCAGCCAAAAAAAACTCTCTAGCAACATCAACAAGGATGATAACAACAGAAAATATGTATTTAACCCCCGTCATATTGAGATGATTTATTTGTTTGGTTTGGACACGCCCACTGGGTGTGTCTAAACTCATGACTGTTACTTCTATCAGCAAACTGTTGACATGTCTCAGACTGAGATCATTCAATTCTGTTGAGACAAAATTCTAATTGTTGGATGGACTGAACTAATAAAACAAGAAAATCTCCATATTTAACAAGTAATATCACCGTAATAATCCTGTTTTTTACATCATCATTTTTCTGCTGTTATTTAATTGGTAACGGCATGATTTAATCTAGATTATAGCCCACAGTCGTTTGTTTCTGTAGGTTAATCTGTGATCTCATAGCATCAGCTTCTTATTGAAAAGTAAATCATGTTGTGCTCAGCTGTCTTTCAAATACAAGGTTGGAGGTTCAATCCTGACTTCCTCCTCCACATGTCAACACGTCCCCCGATTTGATGAGACAGTGCCTCTAGTGGTCAGAAAGACGAGATGAGGGCTTTTCAAATACAGTTTGTTTAAAATGATGTGAATGTGTTGATGTTCAGGGTCGACGTGCTGATCTGGAAGTTCAACAGAAACAAGGCAAAGAGAATCCTCAGGAGCTGCAGTACAAGCAGCACTGTGCCTGGCTCTGGTGAGACAGTTTTATAACGTCATTACATAATAAATACCTTTATATAAACAAACTGCAGGGAGGACGACAGGCAGACTGTTACTGATGGATTATTATAGAAACTCATTAATCACCTGGATGATGTGACTGGAACAACAAACTCTCCTATAAGTTTCTGATCTGTATTTGACAAAAAAGATTCTGTTTCATTCTTATTTTATTTATTTATTCCTACATGAATTTAGTTCCTGGTTGTGTTTTTATTGGATGTTATAATAAAGTAGTTTGTAGAGGTGTTATTGGTGATGATCACGTGACAAACAGCTGAGGAGTCTGTTGCATGACTGATGGACATAATTTAGTGTTTTTGGAGACAGATGTTGCGTAACAGCTCTAAGGTTGTTCTAAAACAACTACACTGCTGCTTTTTCATGCTAATATTTCCTGCAGAGGTGATCTTTACCCTCTACACCTTTAAAAAACTTATCCTCATTCAATCTCATCAACATTTAACATGTGATTTTCTTTGGGTTTTTTTCCATTTCCATTTATTTTAAAGTGAAAACAGCTGTATGGGACAACAGCTGTAAGAATGAAGATGTTGATAATTTATGTTCTGAATTGGAACATAAGAAAAGAATTGTGCCCACACACAGAAAACGTAAACAAAGGAGTCCTTCTATCAAACATCTGCTGTGTGAAGCAGGTGACTGATGCTCTGAACTGGGGTGAAAGGCTTCTGTTTGTAGATTTCTGCCTCCTTTTGTCACCTTTCATTTACTCGTCTTCAGGTGTATTTGTCTCTGTGTTTTTGTCTTCTCTCACAGGGCCAGAGATCAGCTGACAGATGTCATCAAAGCTGCTACAAAGTAAGTCTCTGGCCTGGTTTGTGATCAAGATGTAGTGTTCAACAGAATGATCACATAGCTGTCTGCAGCCTGTTGGGTTACATTAAAGGAAAGCAGATGCATTGTTCACAAGCCTGACTGTGGGATCTTATTTTGTCCTCAGGGACAGTCCTGTTGTTCAGGGAAACTCCATCCTGGCTCTGAGCGGCCTGGCTGCTGTCCTCGCTAAGTATGAGAGCAACCTGCCGACTGACAGCAGCGGCAGCCTCGGGGTAAGACTCTGTGTAAAAGGTTTTGTTTTCTCATGAAGTTGTTGTTTTGTAAGACAATGTCAAACTCACGAAGTCAGACTTTTATAACTGGGACTAAACATGTTGACAGCTTTTTATTTATATGGATTAATCCCTTTAGGCCGGACCAGAGTTTGTGCCTACAGCCAGCTGGTTGTCCATGGTGCTCGACACCCTGCTCAGCATCATCAATAGCAGCTACAAGGCCAGTGGACAAGTGTTCCCTTGGTTTCTGCATGTAAGTTGGTTCGGAGTTACTTATACTGGGACAGGTACATGTTGCTTCTTTAGTTAAAACTAACCCTAGAGACTCACCTACATAAAAAATAAATCACAAAAAAACATAAAAAGTTCCAAAATACTTAGAGACTGTACTAGAGCTCTGTATTTTCACCTGAAATCTTCATTATTCAAATAGTCTTTTTAAAATTATCTGATGTATTCAATTCTTCTAAATTAAACTCTTCATTTAAAGAGACCTCGTCCTAATATTGTCAGCTGTTGTCCAGTTGAACACTGAGGTATTTATTCTCCTACTCCACCTCTGCCTTTTCTGCCATGATGGAAATGTTGTTTGACATATTGCTTCTCCTGCTAATATCTGCAGTATTCAAAGTATTTCTGCAGATGACAGGACTCAGACTTATACTGAAAGTATGAGGTGTACATTCCTGGTGGTATTTCATCTTAAACCTCAAAACTTTGGGCAACCTGTGGTGGGTCCTGCTTAAGATAACTCTCTGACCCCACTAAAACAACCCGACCGTTGGCAGCAGCCAGTCTCTAAAGTTTGAATCCTTCTTGCATAATTTTCTTAGGTACCAGAACTTAGCAACATTTCTTCCATAGCATCAGAACCTTCTTCTGGATCAGACTGAATTTGAATAAGTGCAGCAGAATCCCACATATTCTGCACAAGCCTTCAGGACTCTAGGGCTAACATCATCTGCACCTGCTGCCTTGTTCCTGTTCAGTCTGACACATTTTTACATTGTTCTGCAGGAGTTTGCTCTCCAGCTTTTTCTTGTACACCTCCTTGTCGGTTCTACAACTCCTCCTGGTTGTTTTTGTAAACTTCTCAATAATTCCCCTGGATTTGTCACTGAAAGCTCTTCTTTGCTTATTAAAGAGCTCTTCTGATGGTTTTTTATTGGAGAAGCACTTCATTGTACTGGTGGGGATAATATTGTCCACACAGAAGTTTAAATAGTCAGTCACACACTCAGTTATAGCATTGATGTCCTCTCCATGTGGCTCACAGAGTGCATCCCAGTCTGTACCTTCAAAACATCCTTGAATAATTACTTCAGCTTCCTGTGACCTCCTCCTCACAGTTCTTTTGATCACAGGTTGCCTCTGGACATTAGATTTATACACAGAGCCCAGACTAGGGTTAGGGTTAGGGTTAGAGCAGGTCATGCAAAGGACCTGTATGCATCCCTGATATTTGCATAGAACAAGTCCAAGGTTTTGTTTTCTCTGGTGGAGCAGCTGACAAACTGTTGAAATGTTAATTGAAAGATGTTGTTGAAATCTTCTGACACAAATTCATTGGGGTGTTGTGTCTGTAGTTTAGCAACAGCTGAGTTGATCATGTCAGATGCAGTGGACTATCTGATGGTATACTGTAAGCGGCTGCTATGATGATGCTGGTAAACTTCCTTAGTAGATAACTATCTGGGCTGAGGAGACAATATTCTACAACTGCTTGTCCTCGGTGACTCCATTTGTTGTTAACAAGTCCTGCTATCCCATCGTCTTTTCATTTGCTTCAAATCGCTGTGTGACTGTATCACCAGATAGCCAAGCGGAGACTCGCTGGAGTCTAAGATGGGCTCCTGCCTCAAACACAACATACTGCATTCCCAATATTTTCGATGTGTCCTTGTCAGTATATTCATTTTGTCCATTTTATGTGCAGGAGATGTCAAGTTCCTTATAATGATCAATGGTAGATATTCTTTAAGCCTTTAAAATGTCCACAAATTTCACTTTCTTTCTTATTGTTATGATTCTGCATCACAACAGGCAGAAAACCATTAACCATTGTTCAAACGGCCCAACATATACAATGTTTACACTAAAAAAACACTGACACAAAACTAAAAATGACACAAGCTGCTAAAATTATAACAAAGCTATAGCAATGAGCACATCGCTGTCCTGAAAATCTGAGAAGGTGAAGAGATGGATGTCTGTACACTAAAAATGAAAATAAAAACTGAAGGCAGTTTCTCAAGCAAAATAAAGATTTTTTTTTTTTTTTAAACTATTTTCAACAGAACACTGTACCTTTTTATCTACATTTTATATCTCACTCTTTTTAATTAAAGTAGGATGACAAGAAAGATTATTAACATATTGTTCTTCTTTATTCATTTTAATGTTGAATTCCCCTGAAAGTAATACTTAACATCTGTTTGTCTTCTTAAATTATCCCTAAATTCCTGATTTTACTGACTCTGTAGGTGCAGGATATGAGATGCATCCTCTTATTTAGGTACAAGTATGTGTGTTTGTGTTTTTATTTAACTATCTGTTGCCAGATTTTCAAAATAAACTACCTTTTCAAGTGGAGAATGTGTTTAAATGTTGTTCCAGGTCTTAGATAAAGGCTTGTGTTCTGACAGATTCACTGTCTCCTCCTTAGCGCTCATACTCAGGTGAGAACACGGCGAGTGCCATAGCTCGCTCCTGTGCCAGCCTGGCCTTGTCCCTTCTTGTCCCGGTGTTGGTGGTGTGGCAGAGGGACGGTGTGGTCCAGGTCCTCTCAGCGCTGCAGACCGGTCTGCCGGGTTCACCCACTGCTGATGATTCTCAGGCTGTCCAGTTTCATTCAGGCCTTGCGCTCGGCATGGTGCTGTCCAGCCTGCAGCACCAGCGTCTCAGGTACCGGATCTCAGAGAGGAACAAACTCACTCATAACAGTCACAGTGACTCATCAGTCTGTCTCTGTTACTCAGTGACATCACTGCTCAGAAAGATGCTGATGTCATGGTCAATGCTCTGGAAGCTCTGGAACGCTGCTCGTTTAACTCCAACCTGGAGTACAAGTGAGTACACTGACAGGTTTATAATACCAAAGACTGTTAAACAGTATTTAAATAGTTCTTTTCCTGGTAAAAATAACCACACAGCAGCACAGTCAGAAGACTTGATTTACATTCATGTCTATTTATGATGTTTGACAGTAACTTTAATGTGTTTTTAACGTTAACCTCTTGGTTTTGTGTGTTTCTCTCAGCACCGGCTGTGTGTTGGGTCTGGGTCTGGTTCTTTCAGCCCTCTGCAGCAGTGAGCAGGTCAACCATCATGTATATGTCAAACAAACACTTGACAAACTGCTGGCCAACCTGCAGGACAGCAGTGGACAAGGACGTATGCTGCAGGAGGTACGACAGCATCACGCTGTAACCAGAGCTCATAAATATAGACTGATCATTAATCTGTGAAGAGGCGGAGTTGATCCTTCCTGTTTGATTCAGTCTGTCTCCTTTTCTTCTTCTGTAATGAACATTTATATGTTTGTATTCTTGTTTTTTTTATCTGTACAAGGTTCTTTATTATCAGTTTTAGTTCAAAGAATCACTAGATGAATAGTTTAATGTGCAGGTAGATACTTCTGCAAAGTCTAAACCTTTTATTTATAAATTCAGGTGTTGTCGTATTCTGTGGCGTGTGTGAGCGTCTCGGCCTTCAGCGGAGGTCTTATTGATGCTGATAAAGCCGATGAGGTGATGAAGACTCTGCGCACCATGACTGAGGAGAGCCAGCAGGTCAGGATCTGGGACCTGAGGGGGGGGGTACAGCTCAGTATGTGTTGGTAATGACTCTCAGCTACCATGACACTTAATTCTTTCCTGATATGTAAACAATTAATTGACTTTCAATCATTTTGGCCTTTGCTAATGTAATAATATGCTAATGTAATAAAATGCTAATGTAATAAAATGCTAATGTAATAATATGCTAATGTAATAAAACGCTAATGTAATAATATGCTAATGTAATAATATGCTAATGTAATACATAGTCAGCAACAGGAGATGACTTGGTTACAACAACTGAGGAGTAAATCAGTCCAGATGCACTGCTTTTAATATCCACTGTTTTACTATTAAATACACGTTTTCTAAAATGATGAACAAGTAAATTAAATCAGAACAAAATAACTTTTAAAACTTTAAGCTACAGTTTTGAAACTTGTCTAAGTGGATACTCACCGAAAAACATGTTTGTCTTCATAGTAGACACTCTGGACGTCTCTGGTACCCATATATTATACTTAATAACTTCAGTAATTCAGGTCGCAGCAGGAAGTGGTGTTCTGGTTATTTATGCTGCCCTGATGAAAAATGCCCCCATAGTACAAATTAACAACTTATTTCATAACAAGTTAGAAGTATATACAGTATTCTTGTTTATGGTGAGTGTCTCCTGTTAGTTATTTGAACATATTTTTATGATATTTTCCTGATATTTTCTATCTAAAAGTCCTCTGGGTCCTTATCAGCCATTGTTGGGTCCTTCTCCTCTGGGTGTGTCCAAACATTTGCCTGTAGCTCTGACGATTCAAAGAAAGTAAAAATAACATCATATTTAATGTTTCTGTCCGGAGAGAATTTATTTGATAGATATAATGTATTTATGCAAAAATATAGAAACAAAAATAAACTATAAATCTGTTCATTGACGTTAAGATGGTAGAACGGCACATGTGTGTAGCACATCTCAACGGGTAGCATATTTCTGCAGAACACCGGTTCCAGCAACAGCTGTCTGAGACAAGGCTGCAGAAAATTTATTCAGCACTGCTTTAAGCTATGATAGAAGTAAAGTTAATAATTAAGAAAATGAAACTATATAATGTTAGAATTTTGTTTTGCAAAGCAGCTGTTTCACCTGTAAATCCTGTTTTACCAGGTTTCAGTGTTTTGGTCAGGGTGTTTTGGATGAACCTAGTTAATCACAGTAAACTAGTAGCTAGAGGTTAAATCCAGCTGGATATTTTAATCAAGTTTTGGGAAACTAAATGATTCTAAAGCCACATATTGTCTGCAGACTCCAGGCTTCTCTCTGGCTCTGGGGTTAGTGATCCACGGTCTGTCAGTGTCTGGTCACGGTAAAGCAGAGGACATCCAGCCTCGTCTGCTGACTGCCTGGACCAAGATCCTACTGGAAGAGGTAAAACATCTCAAATAATTGTCTCTAAATCCAAAGTCATTCATGTCAAATCCCAGTTTCTGGACTTGTTTTGTCTGGTTGGAAGGATCCAGACTGTGTGTAGAAGATTTGTCTCTGTGTTTCAGGGTTGTCCCACTATGCAGAGACTGGCTGCAGCTAACGGCCTGGTTGCTTTAGTTGGATCAGAGAGTTACCTGATCCAGGTAAGAACTCCACCTGCACGTGTCATTAGAGCTGTTTGATCTAGATGTTATAGAACAGAGAGCACATGAGGGAGACTGTTATCATCTGCTGTGAAGAAGAGTTCCTCTAGATGTTTCTGAGTTAGAGTCATGTGTTGCAGCTGAAGTGTGAGATGGAGCTCACCTCGCAGCAGCAGAGCAGGTTGAATGAGGTCATTCGTGCCATCACACAGGTAGGAGATCATTTATATTCATTTTTACTGCCTTTCATAAAATTCAGTGATCGTTTTGTTTCCTAAACTTAAATAATTTCTCCTGAAATCACATGTCTATAACAAGGTGTAGCATAACAGTTTTTGGCTCTTTGATTCAGATCATATCCTTTTCGGGAGCCATTGGTTTGCAATCCAACAGCGCCTGTTTGGTTGGTCACCTGTACCTGGCCCACGTGTCCACCAGTCACAGTCACACAGCAGGTAATAAAAATCACAATCAGCTCATTTTTAATACTTAGTTTCACTTCAGACCAGTCAGAAGTTTCAGAAAGCTGCTGGGTTTTCACTGTGTTGTGTTTAGATGCTACAAATATTAGTAACATATTTGACTAGTTTAGTACTGAAGGATACTTACTGGGAAGTATTTAGTTGTAACTTTATGATCTTTAAAAGGTTAAATTAAGTTAAAACATGGATTACATGGAAGAATGGAACCTGGTGTTGGGTGGGTTATATTAGGTAGTAAATGTACATCAGTGTGTTAAAATACTGTGATGATGAGCAGTACATGTCGACTGATATTAGTTTTTATAATGCCGATATGTAGAGCTCATAGTAAGTTGATAGCTGATATATGCTGTAGATATTTTGGTGATATTTCTGTGTTTTCTATTTGTTTACATAATGTTACACTATTTTAACCAAATTTCCAATCTTTTTTTTTTATGCTGAAAATAATTGTAATCAAACATCTAACCAAAGTTACACAAATCAAATTAAACAATCAATTAATAAAACGAATAATGAAACATAAAGAATGTCAAAAACCTTAAATTTTTTTATTTAGGATTTTCAGGTACATAAATAAACATTTAAATAAAATAAATAGAATTTTAGAAAACAAATAAAAATCCAATGAAAAATACCAAAACTTTATAAAAACTGAATAAATATAATGATTTAAACACAACAGCAACCTGCAAAAAACACTCTAACATCTACATCTTAAATCTGTGTAAATAATTTGTAACTTTAAATGAAACATATTTCTTAGCAGCAGGATCATAAAACATGTAAACATTACTGAACTACATAAACAGAGATATTGTTCAATGCTGATATATAGAAATAGAGCTAATATTGGCCCGATATATCCGTCTATCCTTAATGAGCAGTGATGATGTTGAAATTGCTCAAGCAGGATTTGAGGAAGTTTGAAGTGTCAAATTGACCTCATATCTTTAAATGTCATGTAGCTCCAGTAACAGTTGGACATCGTGAACATATGACCTTTATATGAGGCTCCATCTCACAATGTTAAGCGAATGCTTCTCCCCTTCTCTCCACCTCTCCTCGGGGGGGTCCCCCAGGGCTCTGTTCTCGGTGCGCTTCTTTTTTCTTTGTATCTTTTGCCCCTCAGCATCATTTTAAAAAGTACGGTGTCCAGTATCACCTGTACTCAGCCCGTTGCCATGTCTACATCCCCATCAATCCTCACAACTCATATTCTCTCTTTCTCGACTGTTTTAAGGAGATCAAAATGTGTTTGCAGCCAATTTTTTAAATCTGAATGACAAGAAAACTGACATCATTTTCATTAGTCATGATAATAAACCCATTCCATGTCCCCCTGAATTAGATTTTTTGGTTTCCTCACTCAAATCTTCAGTTGTAAACCTTGGTGTGAAGATTGATTCCAAACCAAAGATGGATGCTCAGATCAACACCTTTGTGAAGTCCTGATTTTTTCAGCTAAGGAGGATTTCCAGACTCAAATCTATTGTCAGTAAGCGCCAGCTTGAAACTGTGGTCCATACTTTCATCACCTCCCGATTGGACTACTGCAGTGCCTGTCTTTATAGGGCCAATAAATCATCCCTTAACCGCCTTCAGTTGGTGCAGAACGCCGCTGCTAGGTTTTTAACTGGACTGGACAGACGCCAACCCATTTCCCGTTTTAAAATCTCTTCATTGGCTCCCTGTTTCGTGTCTCTTTTAAAGTTTACTCTTTGTTTTTAAGTCACTTAATGGTCTGGGTCCCCCTAAGTTATTGAAGTACTCTCCACTTATCGCCCCTCACGGTCACTCGGGTCAGCAGATCAGCTTCTCCCGTCTGTCCCGAGGTTCTTCTGTAAATGTAGCTGTGGAATGCTCTCCCCCTCCAGATCCGTCAGGTCCCTTCCCTCAACATTTTTAAGACTCGTTTAAAGACACACTTTTTTTTCCATCGCTTTTGATTCCCGCTGACCTTGAAATTGTTTTTATTCCTATTTTATTCATATTTGTACTTTTCTGTACATTTTTATTTTTTATTTCTTTAGTGTATTTAAGTATGGTATGGTATGGTATGGTATGGTATGGTATGGTATGGTATGGTATGGTATGGTCCTACATTATATGATGCTGATGGGTTGCTACCAGAAAACTCCAGGGGAGAGCATATCCTGCTCTGTTTCTACTTCTGAGGACTGTCTCATTTATATTTTGCAAATAATCATCATATTATTACTGATTTCTTTGTCTCTTATTTATTTCTTTTGTTTATCTGTTCAGTTCCTCTAGATTTCAGTTACCTCTCAGAGAAAAGTGTCATCAGATCCATCGTTGACTTCATCACTGAGGCTGGAAAAAAAGGTTTGTGTTCTTCAAAAAACATTTTGGGAATCATGTTTCATGAGCAGCATGTGAGAACAGAACATCTGTCTCCCTGTGGACCCAGGTCCAGAGTTCTCCCATCAGGCCCTGGTTCAGACAGCTCTGACGTCCTTGGCTTCAGTTGGACTCAGCTTCCAGTATCCTCCAGTCAACTGGAGTGCTGTCCTGTCTCCTCTGATGAGACTGAACTTTGGTAAAACACTCAGCTGTTATATGACCGATGTCTACACACGTTAACAGGATCTTTACATGTTTTTGGTTTGTCTGTGAAGGAGAGGATGTTCAGCATCAGTGTGTGGTGCTGGCTGCATCTCAAGCTCAGTCCTCCCAGAGTGCATCTCTCTTCCTGGGCTCCTGGCTCTCACCCCCTCTTGTGCACAGTCTTAGTGTAAGTTTAGTTTTTTCATTCAAACATGTTTTCTGTTTGAAATCTCATTTTATTTACTTTTTGTTTTAAAACATGTTTTTAGACAGTCTGCAGTCGGTCTGCTCTGTAACAGTGCTACATGTTTAAAGAAGCCATTTCATACAAATTTCAGGACTTTGTGGTTATTTCTTAAGAATTAACCAGTAATATGTAACATTTTATATCTGGAAAACGTCAGGAAACACTGATTAACAGACCTTTCAATCAGTCTGCATCAAGATTCTGCTGGCTTCGGGCTGCAACTCATTAATGTTCATGATGTGAATTTGCTGGTCTCCAACTGGCTAACAAACTAGCCTGTCAGGGCAAGGTATACTGTTTCCTGCCCCGCTGCGCATGGCAACAGCACACGTAGTCTCTTTTGGTTTGCTTCATCTTATGCTAACAGCTTTTAGCCAGCAGCATGCTAGACGTGACCTGTTTTCACCCCCACTATGAAGGTAAGAACACCTGTGGAGCTAAAATATTCAACAGAAACCTCAGAAAAACCATTTTTAATCGAAGGGCCTCTTTAAATACTCTCAGACGTCATCTGGTTAATGATTTGTAGTCGTGTATTTCTGTTTTAAGCTTTACATACTGAGGTTAATTAGCCACACAGACGTCAGTGTTTGCTGAAGTTCACGCTGAGAGCTGAAGGATTCATTTATAAGGAGGAGCTAAACATTAGAAAAACAGACTAAGTTTAGGGAATATAAGCAGTTCTGTCATTGGTTCTGCAGAAGGAAATAAGGATTTCATTTAACAGGAAATGTAAAGCAGGCCCTGTGATGGACTGGTAACCTGTCCAGGTGTAGCTCCGCCTCTTACCCAATGACAGCTGGAGACACCAGCTCCATGTGACTCTGAACAGAAATACGAGGATATAGATAATGATTGACTGTAAAACATGACCCAGTTCTGACCAACATATAATCTACTTATTAAATAAACTCAGACAACAATAAACAAGCAAGAAAAATCTCTCTGAATTAAAAATCAAGCTCCAGATTTTATTTAGATTTTTGTTATTTCTCATCTACTGAATCCAGAGTATTTTAGAATTTTTGGTTTTGACTTTGAGCCAAACATCTGAATGAAATCAACAAACGTAACAACTATCTACATCATGTGATGTGTTGGACAAGGTTGCATGTGAGGTAATAGTTATTAATTATGACCAATGGGACAACAGGAAACAGGTTTAGGGGGACGAGACGTGAAAACATAAAATCAACAAACCTGCATCTGATACAGCCGAGAGAACGACACAGACACGGACCATCTCCCTTCATTAGACAGAGAAATGCTACACATCAAAGCAAGAACATATCAGGATGTTTTCTTTCCTCTTCTGTATATGAAGTCTGTAATAAGGTGAAAACTAACAGATCTCATGAATGTTCTGTCTCCAGCACCAGACCCGAGCCCACCTGTATGAGATGCTGGGCATGTGGATGAAGCATGTGGCAGAGGACAAGCTCCAGGTTTATGTGGAGAGTCTGGGTCTGCAGCAGTTCCATCAGGACATCCAGCCACAGCGACAGCTTCTACGCCAGTCTCTGCTGCGGGGCCTTGCTCAGGCCATGGCCCTCCCAAACCCCCCCAAACACTGCTGGACCATCCTGTGCTCCACCACAGAGAAGATCTTCAACCTCCTACCCAACCAGATCCAGGTGCAGACAACAAACCTCTGATGGTGTTTGATCTTTAAGTGAAGTTTCAGTCATTTCCTGCTTTCAGTCTTCAGCAGCTGTTAGCTTGTTGTTTACCTGAGAGCAGCTTTCTATTGGTGGAGCCACGTTCATTATACCTGGTGTTCCTACTGGACACAAGTATAAATCCAACTCTGCTTCAAGTGTCTTTCACATGTGATTTTATTATGGTATTTTACTACTTCATATCAATCAATGTTACATTTGTGTCCTTTGGACACGTTTCCACGTAAACCAGGATGAACAGATTTCCAGTAAAAACGTCTCAAATATTTATCTTTATGGAATATCGCTGCACAGTTTAGAGCAAGGTCCATATACAGGAAGTGATGAAACGCAGGAACAGGAGATTTACTATGACAGAAACTAGAGAATCAGATGAAGACTCTGTGGTTTCTGAGTGTTTGTGTCTTTCTGAATGAGACATCGACTCAAAAGAAGAGACGAGGTGAAGAGAAGCAGTTCTGATGTTCACAGCTGAATATGTTAGAGCTGAAATCGGTTCTGCTGATGAAACACAGTCAGTCTCAGTGTCATCATGGATGTAAACAAACGTTACAGATAAACAGTCAGATTAGGTTGAAGCTGATATCCCTGATTTCAGATTGCCTAGCTTAGAATGTAAACAAAGTCCCAGAACTCTCAGCCCCTCCCATCGGGTAGAATTCCTAAGCCACGCCCCCCCCAGGTTTGGAAACAGGCGTAGCCCCAGAAGACGACCGAGTGCAAGACACTGTACAGTAACAGTAACATGGTGGAATCACCGGTAAATGAAAACAATATAACAACGAACACCTGACATTAATTGTTACTTTGTCCTGAACCTGACGTGGAACCAGCCGGCGGCTGTTTCTCCTGCTGTGACATGGTAGAGCGGCGAACACTCCCAGCAGTGGTGTGCTGCAGTAATATGTCTCAGTTTATTAGGAGCACAGAAGCCAAATAAATGCAGAAGTCCGTACGGCTGGAGAGACTGTCCAATCATTCCTTTCAGACCGAACCATTTGATTGGTTGATGATTTTAGACAAATACGGGAGAAACACTTAATTATTTTTTTTAATCTTCACAACATATTTTTCTCCATGCTGTGTTAAAGCGTTTGTTAAGCTAATTTGTTCTGCAAATTAAGTATAGCAGCTTTAAGTGTGACATGAACTGAGACCTGTTCACTCAGATTGATGAATGTTTCCTTTAAGAGCAGCAGGTCCTCTGCATGAGACACAAGACGAGTTCTTTTAGATCCACGTGGAGCTTTTTATAGACTTTTCATTCACTTTATATTGTAACAAAATGAAAACGCTTGTTCTTTAGCTCCAGCTTGAGACACGGCAGAATGAAGAGCTGAAGAACAAACATTTTAAAATAAATAAAAGGACGAGAGAAAGAAAAGAGACAAAAATCTGTCTTGGAGTTACTGATGTCACATCCTGATGTGAGCGACTCCAGAGGAACAGATCAATGATAATATGACACCGACTCTTTTTACATTACATATTTTTAGATGGATTTTTTTATCTTTTAAGCAGCTGTTTACCGTGTTTGTCTTATTAGAGAGTAAACAACCACCACTGGAACTGTTTTTTTTAATAAAAAATGAATCCAGGTTGGGATTTTAAAGACATTTACTCATATTTTTCTGTAGTTAATGGATATTATTTTTGTTACAAGACAGTTTTAACATCAAGTTTTCTAAATATTAAATTTGAATGAATAAATAAATGGAACATTAAATCTAGAAAACAGCTGATTCCTAATGAAGGAAACCCGCCTGTTGCTGCAGGAAACGTGGACGCATCACGTTTACAGACATCAATAACAAATGAAAACACATTTCTTTCTGTTTGTTGTTGTATTAGGTTCTTCTTAGAATACTTTGATCTCATGATGAACGTGTTGGTTGTAGGATAATGAGGTGGAGTTGTATGTGGGCGTCATCAAGTGTCTGTCTGAGATGTCGGATACAGAGATCGACAGGATCGCTCATGTTTCAGAGGTACAGTCACATTAATGTTGCTTCTTTATTATGGAATCTGTTTTATTTTGTTAATAAAATGTTTAGTCATGACGCTGCACATTCAGGATGTTTCTGTGGGTTTGATTTGATAAGTTGAGTTTTGTTTGGATTGTTTAGGCTGAGATGGAGAAGACCTGCTTTGTCTTGGCGTTCCTGACGTCTCAGGGTAGAGTTCCTCTCCTCGGACTCAATGACGTCATCTCAGGTGTGCTCCGTGGTTGGTCGAGCCGCAGAGTGGGCTGGCTCCTCCTGCAGTCCTTGTACCAGTGTCGCCTGGCTTCTAGCTCCAACACGGGTCAGTCTCTGGACTCATTCTGTTTCTGTTTGGTTCTTTAAGACCTGTCAGCTGATCGTTCTCCTGGTCAGATGGATGTAGTCCTCAGCTGACAGGAAGTGTTTTGTGATCAGAACCCAGGTGTCATCGTGGCTCCACTCTCTGCCACGTCAAATCATTTCAGTTAAACCTGGAGGGCGTCTGTGAACAGGTCCTTCAGGATCCACCATGTTGGTTCAGCTTGTTTGTTCTTGTCTCCAGGTGTTTCCAGGAGAATGGAGTGGCTGCTGGAGCTGATGGGTCACATCAGGAATGTTGCTTATGGTGCGACGCCTGTCACATGTGGAGACACCAGACTGGTATGTCTCTCAGACACATCGAGACCTGTGCTGTGGTACTTTTCCACCAGTCTGTCTTGTTGCTACAGCAGTGACTCATCCATGTCAGAGTATGATGCAGTTTTATCAGTCCTGATCCTGCAGGTTTTATATCCACTGGTAGAAGGTACTCACTCAGGGTGTACCATCAGAGTGACCTAAAGGTACTTCTTACTGGAAGGTATTAGTACTACACATTAACCTCGAGTAGTAGTTCAGGAGAACTGAACATTTAGGTCCTTCTATCCGTCATGATTATTTACCTCAGTACAGATACAAACAGGTAACGAGTGAAGTACTTTAAAGTGATCAGACAGACATTTAGTTTGTTTAGAAATATTTATTTTCTACTAGTTTCATTTTAAAGTATTTTATATATTTAGTAGATCTACAAGTTTTGTTGTGTAATGTCGCGTATAAGAATGTTGAAAAAAGTTGTGTAACTTATAAATTATTATGCAACGTCTCTAATTAGTTTGATCATTTTAATCACATCACTAGTTTAAATTCAAATGTATTTATATTTATTACAAGGTTTTCAGTAAATATCAGAATGATGGTGATGTGTGGAGGGAAAAATATGGAAACAGTCTTTGTGTGAGTGTTTTTGTTTGAGCTGAACGTCCTAGAGCTGAACGTCTGAGAGCTGAACATCCTAGAGCTGAACGTCTGAGAGCTGAACGTCTGAGAGTTGAACATCTGAGAGCTGAACATCTCAGAGCTGAACGTCCTAGAGCTGAACGTCCTAGAGCTGAACGTCCTAGAGCTGAACGTCCTAGAGCTGAACGTCCTAGAGCTGAACGTCTTAGAGCTGAACGTCCTAGAGCTGAACGTCTCAGAGCTGAACGTCTCAGAGCTGAACGAGCTGAACGTCTTAGAGCTGAACGTCCTAGAGCTGAACGTCTCAGAGCTGAACGTCCGAGAGCTGAACGTCCGAGAGCTGAACGTCCGAGAGCTGAACGTCCGAGAGCTGAACGTCCGAGAGCTGAACGTCCCAGAGCTGAACGTCCTAGAGCTGAACGTCCTAGAGCTGAACGTCCCAGAGCTGAACGTCCCAGAGCTGAACGTCCCAGAGCTGAACGTCTCAGAGCTGAACGTCTCAGAGCTGAACATCTGGATCCATCAGACACTCAGACTGTCTGAAACCAAAAGGTTTACAGTTCTGTGTAAAACTGGAAACTGAGAGTGAGTCTTCACGTCACTGTGGAGGGATTCTGTCCCATTCTTCTTAAATTCAGACACATTGGGAGGTTTCTGTTGAAGGTCACATTGAGCCAGTCAGAGGACCTGCTGGTGTGCTCTAGATCATCTCCCGAATTTCCATCAATATTGCAAAACCATTACCCCTAGTTACCACCGCCATCAATCCCCCCCCCCAGGGTTTGAACGTCTCCCGAATGTCCTCCTTCTTTGTGTTGTGGAAATGGTCTCCCTATCATGAAGTGATGGTCATGGATTTACTGATAGAGATCAGAATTCATGGTTCCATCAGTTACAGGTCCTGAAGCAGCTCCAGACCATCACACCACCTCCACCATGTTTAAGTGTTGGTGTGTTAGTTTTACTCCAGGTGTAACTGAATATTTACCCAGAAGTCTCGTGGATCCTCAGGATGTTTCTGTTAAACGTGAGACGGACCTGTGTGGTCCTTTAGCAGTGGTTTTACTCCTGGAACTCTTCTATGGGTTAGTGTTAGTGCTGTTTATACAGGTTCTCTTTTTGAGTGTTGAATCATGAACTTTGACCCTAACTGCAGATGTTCTGGGTTCTCCTGACACCTCCTGGATGAGTCATACATGAAGGTTCTCTACTGTTCCATGTGTTCTGCATGTGTGTTGGTTCTCTGAAGTCCTGAAGCTTTAGAAACATCTGTGTGATCCTTTCAGACTGAAACATAGAAGTTCATTAAGTGTTTTTAACTGTTTCTTCTCTGAATGTTTCGTCTTGTTTTTCGGCAGGCGACAGACTTCCTGTTTCAACTTTTTGCAGCTGCTGTTGTTTCCTGGGGTGACCACTTCATGCCCCTTCTCCTCGGCATCAGGGCCCAGTGGTTTCCATGGCAACTGGATTCTAAGCCTCCAACGATAACCCACGTTCTGTATGGAGAGGATTCGCTCGCTGACTCCGCCCTGCAGCAGTGCATGCTGGGAGTGTCGTACAGCTTGCCTCTGCTGCTGAGCAAAGACCCGTGGAGCAGCCAGACGCACAAAGTCAGTGTCTCCGCCCACTTCTTCACACGCTAACCACATACACATGCATTTAGAGTTCTGTTGGTGTTTACACTTTCATTAACAGTGTGTTTTAAGTCATGTGACATGCGTGTGTGTGTCTCAGTTCATAGACTGGCTCCTCGGCATCACAGAAGGTCCTGAGCAGAATCTGTCCGTCACAACTATCAGCACAGCGAGAGGTGAACAATACAGATGTTTCATGTATTTTAATACAAAATGTTTTCATACATTATAATAAAGAATAACAGCTGGGCTCAGAGACCCCCTCAAACAACCTGCTAACAGTTTGTTGTTGTTAGCATGTAGCTTGTTCTCAGAACGTTCAGCGTTCACCGTCTGCTGTCGTTTCAGCTGCTCTCATGAGTCTGAAGTCCTCCGCTGAGTTCAAGAAGAAAGCTGTGTGGACCAGAGCTTATGGCTGGTGAGGACCAGCATGCTCGTTACCGTGGTAACGCCACCTCACTGATCATCTGGCTGGTTTTAATCCTGCGTTCAGTAACAGGATTTCCTGGACTCAGCTAGTCATTTCTTCCTCTTGTTCCACTTCTCCAGGTGATGCTGTCTCTCCTTCAGCAGCTGCCAGACTGTTACAGAAGCTCCTGAAAGATGGAGATAAAACAAACGTTGAATAAAAACAGAACAATGTGTCTCTGCTAACGCGAACACATGAGTGTTGTTGTCTTTGTTCAAACTAAATGTTAACTCAGACTTTAGAGGAGCTTCTTGCTCCTACCAGGTTTATTTCTTTTGTTTTTATTCTTTGTGTATCTTTTATGACAATTGTGTCACTTCAGTTAAACTTCCTCTTGCTTCACAGTTCAGCAACAGTTCAGGGTGAATCCACAAACACAAGCACAGAAGGAGTCAAGATGGCCGCCGCAGCTGATCCTAGCAACACTAAACTACCTGTAACTCGGTCAGTTTTACAGATGTTGGCCTTAAATTTCTCCTTCAGATTGACAGAGATCAGAGAGGAACGTGTCAGTGGAACTTCTATCTGTTGCTCTAAACCTGGATTCATACTAAAGCAGCTCCGACATGTCGGAGACACGCACCGCCATGATACGACGTCGTATGGGCTCTCCAACTGCCTCGGATGGTCGGTTGGAGTCTCGCTCTATTTTCTAACTTTCTGACGGCCATGTCGGATGATGCACGTCTGTGATTGGTCAGCTAAACAACCTAACATCATTTCCGGCACGACGTAACTTCCCTTTAGTAAACAGCGCGAGTGTTGACAGTCTTTAAGACAAATGTGTCCACATTAAAAGAGGTCTGAAGGACAGCAGTGGCGATGCCAGTAGTCGTAAAGTCCCTGCTTTTTATTTGTTCCTCTCGTGGTTGGAACCAAACATAAACCACCGGGAGACCTCTAAGTAAGGAACGCGCCTCCTGCTGTCCTGGAGGAGAATTTCTTTGCAACAGGGTCGGAGTAGTATGAACAGAAACTGGTTCCATCAGTACGCCGCCGTGTGGGAACACATTTGTCTTTGCGTTAGTATGAATCCAGCTTAAGTCACATGACCTGCTCAGGAACATTTAGACTGAAATCACTCAGTGTAAACTTCCTCTGGTTCTTTAAAGAGGCCATTTCATACAAATTTCAGGACTTTGTGGTTATTTATTATTTATTAATCAGTAATATGAAACATTTTATATCTAAAAAACATCAGGAAACACTGATTAACAGACCTTTCAATCTGTCTGCATTAAAATTCGGGTGTTTCTGGCTCCTTCCGCCAGGCTGCTTCATCAGCAGCTCGTTCATGGTCATTGCTCGAATTTGCTGGACTCTGATTGGCTAACAAACTAGCCTATGAGGGCAAAGAATACTGTTTCCTGTCCCGCTGTGCATGGTAACATCAGACGTTCTCTCTTCCTGTTTGTTACGTCTTATGCTAACAGCTTTTAGCCAGCAGCATGCTAGGTGTGGTTTCAACTGCAGGAGCTGATGAATACTAACGAACAAAGGAGTTGTGATGAAACAGATACAGGCCGTTAGAACTCAGGAGAACTCTGGTTTTATCACCACCTGCGTAGTTTGAGAGATTAAAACTGAAAGAGAAGTTGTTGACCTGTTTTCACACCCACTATGAAGGTAAGAACACCTGTGGAGCTAAAATATTCAACAGAAACCTCAGAAAACGGTTTTTAATGGAAGGGACTCTTAAAGAGTCAGTTTAAAGATTATTCCAGTCTGAGGTCTAAGATTTGCTTCCAGGTCTGTGATCCAGGAACAAGGAGAAGTTTCTGAGTGTTAGAAGATAAACTCTAATGAACCGACTCTATAAACCATTTGACAGGATTGTGTTTATAGAAAGAGGAGACAGGTTTTGTACTGATGGTCTGAACTGATGAGCAGAAGCAGCATCATGACTCAAACATCACACTGAATGACAGAGGAGCAGATCAGATGGGAGGCAGCTGAACGTCTGAGGAAACACAGTCTGTTTCTAGATGTTGAAACAAACTTGTCAAAGGAGCAACGCCTGCTGCACTTCTGCTCAATTATTAACAAATATTTCCTGGAGAAAGATTTAGATCTCAAACTACATGCTGTTAAATCAGTTTCAGGTTTATCTACTGTTGTGCAGATGTGACCAGAATAGTGTCGTCACGATACTAAAATCGAGTCAAATCATGTCAACTTGAAAACAAAGTTAAGCTGCTATCAGGAGTTTAACTTCAACGTTTTTACACAGTCATTCCTCTCCTGCATGTCGGTGTACTCTGAAGGAGACGCCAAAATATTGATACCACGGGAACAGAATATATAATTTAGATACAGTTTTAGGATCGATTCATATCTAGATATCGATTATTTTGACAACCCTAGACCGGAGACTCCACAACCTTTAGATTTATTTCAGACTGCATGTAATTTGTTATGAATTGGACCTGTTGTTTTTTATACAGCACCACAAGATGACAAAATAAAGACTCTAACAATTTATTAAAGAGTCCCTTCCATTAAAAACAGTTTTTCTGAGGTTTCTGTTGAATATTTTAGCTCCACAGGTGTTCTTACCTTCATAGTGGGTGTGAAAACAGGTCAACAACTTCTCTTTCAGTTTTAATCTCTGAAACTACGCAGGTGGTGATAAAACCCGAGTCTGAACGTCCTGTATCTGTTTCATCACAACTCCTTTGTTCGTTAGTATTCATCAGCTCCTGCAGTTGAAACCAC
>SSNP01000055.1:2860518-2905494 GCA_006937955.1 Pachypanchax playfairii
CCCGTCTCACACAGCAAGCAGCGTTCTGTCTCCCCCCTCCTTCACACCCCCATCCTGTGTTTATTCCAATAAACTCTTTTCATTTGAGCCTCCAGCTCTCTGACTCGCTGCTTTTGAGATTTGACAGTTCTGAGACTGGACAAACTTACACAATCAGCGAGGGGTCAAATAATTATTCCCCTACTGTGTGTGTACAAGTATCTAAATCTAAAATAAAGAGAAGACTTCATGAGAGAAGAGGGTTCAACACAAGGTCAAATCATTAATCAGACTCAAAAATCCATTGGACAAATTGAATTTTACCAAAAAAAAACTTGAAAAAGCCGCTGAGTTTTGGACCAGAGGAAATTAAGATCAACTTGAACCAGAATGATAGATGACAGTATGGAGAAGGTTTGGAATGGATCATGATCTAAAGCAAAGCACATGTAGTGTAAAACATGGTGGCAGTAGTGTGATGGTGTGGGCGTGTCTGGCTTCCACTGGGTCACTAGTATTTATTGATGATGTCACAGCAGACAGAAAAACATCTGGATGAATTCTGAAGTGTTTTGGGATCTACTTTCTGCTCAGATTCAGCCAAATGCAACATGATTGGACGGTGGTACAGATGGACCCAAAACAACCCAGGAGTTACTGAAGGTAAAGAAGTGGAATATTCTGCAATGACCGAGAAAGAAGAAAGACCCAAAAACAAGCAACAAGTGAAGACAGCTGCAGTAAAGACCTGGTAAACCATCATGGAGGAGGAAACCCAGAATCTGGTGATGTTCATGGCTTCCAGACCTCAGACAGTCATTGTCTGCAAAAGATTCTAAATAAATTATTAAAAATAAACATTTATGATTATTTGTCCAGTTACTTTAGAGTCCAGTATGATGACATGCAGAGCATAACACCATGTGTTACTGTCCAAATATTTCTGGACCTAACTGTATCATCACTGTGAAATCTGAATAAAGTTTATTAAACATGTAAAAGATTATTCAATAATTGATTGTTTGTGGGTGGCTGTGGCCTTACAGGGAGGGAGATAGACTGGGGTTTGATCCCCGGTGTCGGCAGAGGCAAGAAACTGAACCCTGCAACTGGCCCCCAGGCGCTGTGCAAAGTGTCTGCTTCTCAGAAATCAGGATGGGTTAAATGCAGAGCCTGAATTTCCCCAAGAGGTATTAATAAAGTATATATTATTATTAATAAGGTAAAAATGATGATGACTCCTTTCACCACCAGCACCAGCTTGTGTTTCCAGGTTATAATCTATTAACATACTGGATACTTGATCCAGTCCCAGTCAGGAGAACTGTTCCCAGGAAAGTTCACGCCGTCTCTAGTTTCCCACTCAGCAACTACTGGATTACACTACTAACACACACGCACACACACACACACACACACACACACACACACACACACACACACACACACACACACACACACACACACACACACACACACACACACACACACACACGGTCCAAGTATTTTAGATCTTTGCCAGACAACCAGCAGCATGTTCATCTAGAGAGAGTGGCTGGGCTTTATTTACTCCGTTTGTGGATACACTCCATTCTTCAGATGCATTTTGAGTTTGAGGAGTTTAACCATTTGCTCCAGGAGCTACATATGGATGAGGTTAGCTTCCCGCGCTACTTCCGTCTGTCCCGCCCTGTTTGAAGACTTCCGGCTTCATTCAGGTACGTCACTACGATGAGACGCTCTGATTGGTTGACATGCCGCTTCAAGAGCGTTAAGAGCGTCAAACGTTCAGCTAGCTGAACTTTCTGCGTTTCGAGCGTTTCAAGTGTCAATGCCTGAAAAGCTTGAAAAGTTGACGCTGCTAACGTTGACAAAGCGACGCAGAGACTCTGACGCTGGTCTGATGGACTCCACCATAGACTTTACATGTAAACTTAACGCTTCTGACTTTGACAGTTGGGCTGGTGTGAACTCACCTTTATGCTAACAGCTTTTAGCCAGCAGCATGCTAGGCGTGGTTTCAACTGCGGGAGCTGATGAAAACTAACAAACAAAGGAGTAGTGATGAAACAGATACAGGCCGTTAGAACTCAGGAGAACTCTGGTTTTATCACCACCTGCGTAGTTTGAGAGATAAAAACTGAAAGAGAAGTTGTTGACCTGTTTTCACCCACTATGAAGGTAAGAACACCTGTGGAGCTAAAATATTCAACAGAAACCTCAGAAAAACTGTTTTTAAGGGCAGAAACTAGTCAGTATCTTCACTGCAGCAGAGAACAAATGATCAAATATAGTAAAACTTCACATGTACAGCTTCCAGAGAACATATCTACTCTATCTGCATCAGGTGATTAAACATCTAGTATCTACCCCACCCACCAGGCCAGAGATCCTCTGCAGGTTCTGACAGGAAACATCAAACATTCAGTCCAGTTAAACTCCATGAAGGATAAACTCCAGATTAATGTTCACGTTTTCTGATGAGTGGACGTCTGCAGTAGTAGTCAGTGTGTTACATACAGAGAACAGCAGGGATACATTGTGATGAGTGAATCAACTTCAGCCTTCTAAAACAACACAAACCTAAATATTTAATAATCATTTAAAGAAATGTTGTGTTTGGATTTTACTTCCTCATTTTTACTGCTTTAATTTTCACTTTCCCGTGTGTGACATGCTCAGATTGTGTATTAGTAAAATAAAGTCAGGTTCTGACTCAGAGTTCTTCTTCTTCGGGTATATGAAGCTGATTCAACACCAGCATCAAACTGACTGAGTTTAACTAATCGTATGGCAGCCATCTTGAATCACATCCCATAATAAGTTGTAGCTTCGATAAAAGTTTTATTAAAATATGTTTTGTTTTATGAGACACGTCTTCAGACAATGGACAGGTGTGACCTGTCCAGGTGTAGCCCCGCCTCTCATCCTGTGACAGATGGACTAGTGACCATGATCAGGAACAAGCAGGTGACTGACTGATGGGGGTTTAAAGTTAATATTTTAATTTAATTATAATGCATCATCAGATTCAGAAAGTTATAAAACATAATTTAATATAAGTTTCTGTCTAAAGAATCAGCTGATTGTGAGAATCTTTAATAATCTTCCTGTCAGGGACTTTGTCGGGTTTTTCACTGTTTCCTGTGACTTTATTTTGAAAGTGTTCCTTGTTTCCTGTTGATGATTGGTTAGTTGAGGTTTTTGTGATTTATTTTGTGTGTTTCCTTTTGTCTGATTTGTCTTTTGTGAATTTGTTTTATTGTAAGGTTCTTTGTCCCCTACGCGTGTCTCCGTCTCCGGTTTCATGTAGAAGTCTTCAGTCTTTCTGTTTCTCTCCTCTGATGTTTCATTTTCTCCTGGTTGGTTTCCTGTTCCTCTCCCAGCTGTTCTCAGTTAGTAATCACTCCTCCTCAGTATAAATCTCTCAGTCACATCAGTGTCTGTTCATATGTCTTGTATGTCTCCATGGTGTCTCCTTGTCTCAGGGTCCAAGCTGTAAGTACTTGTTTTCCTGCATTTTACCCTTAAATGGTTCTGTTTGATCAGATTTCTGAGTCTTCTGCACCTCCATCTTGTGTCCAACCTGAAATCCACCTGACATGACACCTCCATCCTGAACAGCAGAACTTGGATCAGTTCTGCTCTGACCCATAGGGGTCTAAGAGTACAAGAAGAAACCTCCAGTAGAACCAGAACCAGGATGAGTTCTGTCTGGACCCACTGAGTGTCTGTTTAATGGATAAAAACTGGAAGTTGGTTCTACAGGAGAGGATCCTGATGACTGAAAGCTCTTCCTCCCATTTTACATGTCAGGAACATCTGGAACAATAAGATCTTTAATATAATTGTTTTTGTTTTATATATAATTTATATGAGAGTTAAAGGAACGTGTCCTTGTCTGAGACACACCAGGTTCTTTACAGTTTATTTCTAATGCGTTCTGAACAAATAAAACTTTATAGAACATGTTCTATTTAACAATCTTCAGCTTTGAGGTAAGATCCACCATGTGTCAGAACCTGTGGGATCAGTCAGGCGTCTCTGGTGGTCCCTGATACCCAGACCGGCCCCTGCTGACACAGACTGACCCTCTTCATGCTGCAGCAGTCAGACCTGCAGCAGGACTCTCTCTTTAACAGCTGATTGGCTGCTGATGAGTTGTTCTCACTCGAGTGTTTATCTGTCATACTGCTTTCATCCGTGGTGTCACCCCCCCCCCCCCCCCCCCCCCCCCCCCCCCCCCCCCCCACACACACACACACACACACCTCTCTGACACAGCTGCACTTGTTACATTTAGTCACAATGTATTTTTAAAAACAGACACCAAGTCGTCTGCCTGCAGAAATATTATCTGTTAGAAGCCGAGCTGAGACCCTCACTCAGGAATTCATCTGTAAGTTATGAGTTTATTCATCTATTTTTATCTACTGATCCAAGTTAAAGAGTTTATCTGATATCAGAATTATTCCCAAAAAGAGATTTTATTATGGTTAGAAGAACATGTCGGGGTTCTGGGGGGACGTGGCCTCCAGTTTTTTTCTTGTTTCCTTCCTTTTCTCACCTGGCAGGTGAGTCTGGTTTGGCTCTGCTCTCTGTACAGGTGTGATGATGTCTACGAATGTGTCCACAAACTATTCTGGCAGAACAATCCTGCTGGAGTCACCTGGGTTCCTCCTCCTTGCTGAGTTTGGTTCCTCAGCTTCCTGGATCTTGTCTTCTTCTTCTTCTGAAAACCTGCAACAAATAAAACATCAGTAAATTAAATTAAATCATCAAATACCAGTTTTCAGTCACTTGGAGTCTCAGTAATCTGCTTCCTGAAGCCCTCTGCATCATCTGAAACATCATTATAATAAACCTTTTCCTTTAGTTTAGTTTCAGGCAGAAACAAGTAAGAACTCATTATGATCCATGTGCTGCCTGATAGAGTAGTTTCCCAACCTGGTCCTCGGGGTACTGGACCCTACATGTGATGTGTCCCTGCCCCAAAACAGCTGATTAAATGAACAAATTACCTGAAAACAAGCTTTTAAATGTGTGAAGCTTGTAGTCCAAATGATGAGAAGAGGGACGTCTGAGACAAAAGAGGGACTACAGACCTGCTGCATCAAACCTGATGAACTCACTGACCCTCTGACCTGCTACACCAAAACCTTCTGATACAACAAACCTGGTTCAAACCCAAACTGAGACAAATCAGTGATCCAGCTGTGTGAACGGACTCCTGTAGAACCAGACCAGCAACACACTGAATAACATCAGATCTGCACTCTGAAAAACTGAAGCTCCATCCAGGACCAGAACTCCTCCAGAGGTAAAGGTCAGGCGGCATCATCAGGGACCTTCTCACCAGGATCTCACCTCTTCTCTCAGGATGGAGCTACAGATCACTGCACACCAAAACCACAAGACCAGACCTCGAGGAGCCAGAAGAACTTGTTCATGTGTCTTATCTAAAACATTCTAAGTCTGGCCTTCAGTTAGGACGTTACTAGTCTGTCTTGTACTCTTTAAAGAGTCCATTTTATACACATTTCAGGACTTTGTGGTTATTTCTTAAGTATTAACCAGTAATATGAAACATTATATATATAAAAAAACATCAGGAAACACTGATTAACAGACCTTTCAATCTGTCTGCATTAACATTCGGGTGGTTCCGGCTCCATACGTCAGGCCCCGAGCAGCAGCTTGTTCCTATTCATTATTTGAATTTGCTGGACTCTGATTGGCTAACAAACTAGCCTATTAGAGCAAGGTATACTGTTTCCTGCCACGCTGCACATGACAATGTCAGACGTTCTCTGTTCCTGTTTGTTACGTCTTATGCTAACAGCTTTTAGCCAGCAGCATGCTAGGCGTTATGCTAACAGCTTTTAGCCAGCAGCATGCTAGGCGTGGTTTCAACTGCAGGAGCTGATGAATACTAACGAACAAAGGAGCTGTGATGAAACAGATACAGGCCGTTAGAACTCGGGAGAACTCAGGTTTATCACCACCTGCGTAGTTTGAGAGATTAAAACTGAAAGAGAAGTTGTTGACCTGTTTTCACCCACTATGAAGGTAAGAACACCTGTGGAGCTAAAATATTCAACAGAAACCTCAGAAAAACTGTTTTTAATGGAAGGGCCTCTTTAATGAAGCAAGATAGATTTAAATACCCCCAGTAGACCTGGTTCTGATGTTTGTTATTTATATTTTATAATCAGAATCCTGTAAACAGATTTATACCTGTATGAACAGATGTTTCATCCCTCATGATAAATGAAATACTTTAAAAAATTTGCTTGAGGATCTTCTAATTCCTGGGTTATTTTTCTGGTTCCATCCTTGAAGATGTTTGTTCTAACGAAGTACTTTGGTTTCAGAGTTCTAACAGACAGAACCTTCCAGAGACACTGAGATGAGGTTTCATCCTGATGAAGCAGCTGTTTTATTACGTCATCACGCCACACAAACAATGAATCTGGTATAAAAATAAAGCATATTTTAGAAAATGTGAAAGTTTTCACATTATTTTTGATCTGTTTCATTCGCTGTGAACTTTATTCGCTAAGAAAATAACATCAGAAAATGTATTTTTCACCTCTGAGTTTGGAATCGATTAAAGGACACCGAGTGGGAGGAAGTGATACTTTATTAACAAAATAAAACTACTGCAGAAACACAAACTTCCAAATGAAAAAGGAAAACAGGACAAATTACATCAAAACACAGATTTAATGTAAATAAAGTGTTAATTTCTTACAGCTTGATTCAGTTATAAACTCTAACTGCTCAACACAAAGTTAAAGATCCAGCTGATGAGGTTCTGATCAGTTCAGTGAATGATGATCATTAAAGATTTGAATCATTTGTTTTCTTTAGGAAACGAAACCGAAAGAGTTTCAGTATTTTTTATTTATTTATTAATTTTTTTGCATTTTGAGAGACTCTGAAAATATAAACCATGAAGTAAAATCCTGGAACATTCACCTGAAATCTGGTTTAAAGAATTTATTTTGGAGGATTAAACGTGATATGAGTTTTTTTTATGATCGTTGCAGGATCTGGGTTTTGTTGGCCCCCTTGTCGGTCTGTGAACTCCAGTTAGACACTTGTGTGTCCTAGACAGTCCTTAAAAATGTCTCTGGTTCCTTTTGAGTATTCAAGACTTCACGTGCGCTGCGGTGGAATGTCTGGAGCGTCTCGGTGTCATCAGCGTGTGTCCCGCCGGACACGGAGCTTTGCGCGCTCCACTATCTGTGTGTGGAACCCGGAGGGATCCAGGCAGGGTCCATCACCGCCGTGTCCCACCTAATGAAGCCTGGACACCGGCAGCACGAGGACAGGTGACACAAATAACAAGACAGGACATGTTGGAGAAACGAGACGAAACCAGATACGTGGAGCTGGAGGACGTGAAGACAAGAGGAGCAAACCCGGAGCAGGCGTGTCTCTTTAGTGAGACAAACTCAGTGTCTGTGAACCACCACGGCGCCGGCGGTTCGCGCGCAGCGGAACCAAACTCCGACTTATCGGTGATCAAAGCAGACATGCACGCGGAAAAGAAAGAAGATGCTTGTGGAGAAGATGTGAAAGACAGCGTCCCAGATCTGTCTTCATCTCCGTCCCCTTGCTGTAGAAACGAGACGGACGCTCGTCAAGACCTGGGAGACACAGGTGAGCGCGTGATGACGCAGTCGGTGAATAAGAGTGGACATACACCTGTAGAGCAGGACATGCAGCTCAGAGACGATGATCTGAGTGAAAGAAGTGAGTCAGATGATTATGAGGAGCTGGATGATGAATGTTTGGTTCTTTCTTATGAGACTGGCTCGTGCGTAACGGAGGACGAGCCCCATTACATTACCACGCACGAGATCCAGCTCTCAGAGCAGTCTGACCACGAGGGGAACTACGGGGTGGGCTCCTCCACCAGCTGGGACTCTGAAGATGACAGCCAGGTGTACTCGTTTGTCGATTACTCTTTTGATGGCGATGGGGCTGTGGGGGAGCGGGGGGACGTCCGGCGGCCTCGCGCTCAGGGCGCAGCAGCAGCAGGAGTCAGCACTCTGCCTGAAAGTGATCTGCGCCACCAAGCCAAGTTCTCCGGTTCCGATGAGCTCGTGTCAAAGTCCCAGCAGAGGCAGGGCAGTGGAGGACAGATCCGCCTGTCAATCAGAACCACTTCGCGAGCTATAAATGACCCCAGCAACATTCAAGAACAGGAAAATATTCTTTATCATGCCAGGCGCGCCGGTGACATGAGCCGCTATGTGTTCAGGGGAGTGGATGGGAAGGCAGAGACTCTGTGTGACAGGGCGAAGTGTTTCATAGCGGCGCCCGGACGCCTGCACTTTGGCGGCAAATTAAGAGGAAAAGAGGTGACTGAGCATTCCAGCGGCACGTCCAGCGCTGTCAGCGAGCTGGACGACGCTGACAAGGAGGTGCGCAACCTCACAGCCAGAGCCTTCAAGAGCCTGGCATATCCTTATCTTGACGCCATCAGCTTCAGCACCTCCAGTGAATCTTCTGCATCAGAGCGCGGGAGAGGAATAAACAGGTGGTCCACGTTTGTCGACCTGAAATATGGCAACATGTCACAGGGACTGGACCCAAGTGTTGTCTCCTGTCAAAACTCCACGGCCTCGTTTGAAATCGCAAAAAACATAGACAATAAAGGTTATAAGGGCATTGCATTGGCAAGCATCAAACCGCCCACCGGCAAGATCTTCACTTTGAATGGCACCCCCCACTGCGCATCTACATCCTCCCAAAAAATACCGCTGATGGGGAAATTCGGTCAGGCTCACGGAGGCGTGATAAGACTAACAGAGACTCTGAATTTTCGTTGCAATGTTAAATCGGGAGTGTCTGCAGGAGAAAGCCGCACTAAGTTTGCACAAAACGCTGCAGGATCACGTTCCACAGATGAAGTTACCGACAGTTTGCTGAGGGGCCAGCGCTCAGGGGCCAGCAAGTCGCCCTTCAAGACCATGGAGGACGTGCACAAGAAAGCCATCTTCGCCACGAGCGTGATTAAAAACGTTATTTCTAAGAAGATGCAGTTCGAGCAGGAGCGCAGGATGGAGCGAGGGGAGTTAAGGGAGCCGCATCAGACACCTTCTCCGAGCCTCGCGCACCATGACGTGGACAAGCTGAGGAGCAGCAGGGAGCTGCAGAAACAGAGCTCCAAGTTTTCCGAAAGCAGTTCTGACTATGCAATAATGTGCGTGGATGAATTGGGGGACTTTGTGGACGGTAGCTCATGTGATACCAAGAGCGACTCTCGGAGACAGGACAGGAACGCTCCCGCACCAGAAACTAATTTGGAGCAGGCGAATGAAGCTGGAATCGATACTAAAAAAGGCGCACTGGAAGCGTCCAAAAGCACGTTGCTTCGCAGCCAAAATAGCGCGTTCAGATGCTGGAAGGACGAGGAGCTAGAGTTTCAAAAGGATCAGAAAAACCATAAAACTGCGGGGTGCAAGCTTCTTCAAGAGAGTGAGGGGGATCGGAACTCTGCGGGCTGCAGCAAAACCACTAAAATGTCTCATTTGTTTGTGCCAAGTATCCACCTGCTGTCCAGCGATGGACAAACCGGACAGCAGGTGCAAAACGGAGAGGATTCTCGGAGTGGAAGCGGAATAAAAGCGCGATCAGACAACACTTTATATGTCACAGACTCCAGGAGACTGACAACACCAAAATCTCCGGAAATAAAAATTAATCTAAGAAGCGCCAGAGACAGAAACCCGGAAGCTTTTGGCGCGTCTGAGCTGCGCGCTCCTATCATCGGCTCCAACGCGCTCAGTCTTATCAGAACAGAAGACTCCAAATGCCAGGCCCTGGCTGCAGCTCTGAAGGGTGAGTCCTCAGATAAGGTCCCACATTTCATGGTTAGAGACATCAGGGACAATAAAGGGAAACTACAAACGCCTATTCATCAAGTTCGAGACGTGCGTAAACTGGTTAAAAGCTCGTATCACTTTGTTTCTCTGGATCACAACGACAATAAATCCAACTTGTCCGTCGCTGATAATCATTCAGAGCAAAAGAAGGAAGAGCACAACCGGGATCTGAACTCTGTCTCCCCCATAGTGATAAAATGTCAGTCTGTTAATACAAATATTACTGGAAAACACGCAGAAAATGCAGCGTTAACAAAACAAGAGCAAAATGACGCACAGAAATCGTCTCTAGATGGCGCTGTAAGCGCTCCATCACAGGGAGCAGGAGAGGGGGAGAGGGAGGGGGAGGATGGGCTGCCAGCTGAGAGTAAACAGGCCTCAAAGAAACAGGAAAAACTATCAGAGGTGATAGAAAAGAAACCCGAGTCAAAGATGGCCAATCAGGTGGCTTTACAGAAACTCCAGGCTGCCGTCAAAACCATGGAGCAACTTTATGTGTTTGAAAAAAATGAGTGGAAAAGGAAAGTGGAGACGCAGCCTCTGACGGACAGCCATGTGCTGTCACTGATAGCCAGCGCAGAGCTGGGAGGGTCCCAGGAGAAGGTAGCAAGAGGGGTCAACATGGACAAGACACTCAGAAGAGACTCGTATCCCAATACAGACATGGCAGCCGAGTCCCCCAGCATGGACCGCCAGCTCAGGCAGGAGGACAGAGACATACAGCAGACATCCAGCTGCTGTGATGAAAGGTCAGTTTCTAAATCAGTTCAAGCGCTTAGCAACCGTCTCAGCTCCAAACCCAAGGTCTCCAAAGCTACAAACGTTTGTCACCCAAACATACAAGCATCATTTAGCAATAAAACCGCCGTCCCCAAGTCCCCTAAAATGCCAGTGTCATTAAAAACGTGTCAGTCGGGTAAAAGTGGAAATGAAAGAGTTGAATCGAGGCGTGTGGAAAGATCTGAGCATCAGTTTTTGAGTCTAACAGCTGACAATGGGAACTATCTAGCCATTCCAGTGAAACCTCATCCCAACAACAGTAAAACTGTTTTATCTTCTGATCACACACCATCAAATACCACCAGGCCACGCCCACCCACTCCTCTGCGACAAGAAGGATCGAGCTCCAGGGACCTGGAGGACCACAAGCAGGAGATCAAACGTTCCAGCATCGTAATGGAGACGCTCTCACAGGAGATTCCTCCTGCTACCATCTACCATTCATTACCGCTGGGTATGCCTGTCAATCAAGCACAGGTGTACTGCTTTTCTCCAGCACTGACTCCCGCCCCCAACCTGGACCCCTTCCAGGCCACTCAGAGGAAGATGCTCCTGGATCCCAACACTGGAAACTACTACCTGGTGGACACGCCGGTGCAGCCCGCCACAAAGAGACTCTTTGACCCAGAAACAGGTCAATACATAGAAGTACCAATCCCTCAGCCTCCCATGACACCTGTCCCCATGCCCATCTCACCCCTAGCTCTCAGTCCTGGAGCATACGGTCATGCTTACATGTTCTACCCGGGCTTCATGCCAGCACCTTCAGTAATACCTGCCAGAACACTGGTACAGTCACAGATGTCTGTCCCATCGGAGACAGAGAGTGGGGAGAAACCCTCGTCCCAGCAGACTGAAGGGATGTACATGGACAGTCCTTTCTACATGGCAACGTCTCACCAGCAGCAGGCAGCCGTCAACAGGCAGCACAGCTTCTCTAGCTTCAAGCAGCCAGTCATCAGCATCACCTCCCAGCAAGGGCCCCGGATCATCGCCCCGCCCTCTTTTGATGGAACCACCATGAGTTTTGTGGTAGAGCACAATTAAATGGCAGCTCACCCAATCAGGTGAGTCATTTAAATCATCAGTTTTTATTCTAAAGATAAAACTCACACAAACCTTGAAAAACAAAATGTTATGAAGATGATTAATATTATTTAAAGAAGCAGTTTAAATAATAATCATAACACTCCTTCAAAATAAGATACACTACAAAAACAAATATAAAGTGTATGAAAAGTATAACTTATCATAAAGAAGAGTCAGTGGGAACCCGGAGCCTGTTTCTCTGAGACGGTCCACAGCTAACGGGAGACACTGACACCAGGAGTGGGCTGCATAGGTCCAGTTTTGTTTTGAAAAACCTCCTTCACACAGATATCATGTAACATGTAACATGGTTGAGGTGATCTCAGCATGTTCTGTCTCAAACTCACTTTTAAAGCTGCCGTCATCTCCAGCAGTTCTTACAGGACTCGGTGAACGTGAATCACCTGTCATGATGGATCAGTAATTTAAAGGTGTAAAATGTAAGAATTAGACCTTGTTGTCAAATCAGAGTCCCGCAGATCATGAAGAAAAACAGAATCGTCCACTTTCAGCCACTTACCTCCTCCCCTCCCTGATTTTACTGCTGGGTTGCCAGTTCCAGTGTTGATCCTCGTTTAGTTACCTCTGCCAAGGCGGTAATGTGATCTGGATTACCATCTGGATTCATGAAGGAATACGGACATAGTACTTTCTAAAATATGTCCAAGAGCTGCTTGGTGGAGGTCTGCGCATTCCGAGTGGTTTTCTAGTTTCTTGTTCAGTTTTTGGGAAGGAACTCAGGGTTTCTTAGGTTTTACTACAAGTTACATCATGGCCGCTTCTTGTACTTTTAGCTGCTGGTTGTTGTAGAATTCCAGCTGCTTGTGTTGAAGACTTGGCAGCCTTGCAGACTAACACGTGATTCGTTATGGAACCAGGAAGTCTGGATGTATTATAGTTATTGTAAATAGTGATTCTGTCCTGAAACAGAGTTTTTAAAATGACAGAATCTGGCGACCACCCAGCTGACTGAGATCAAAATCTGTTACAATTTAACCTTACTTTCAACATCACTGGGATATTAGATTGTTGTGTGAGTATTTCACTGTAAAAATCTTACATATTTTACCTTTAAAATAACTTTGTTTTTCAGTTGATTGATGTTTGTGTCTGTCTGACTGGTTTCTGATCTTCATAAGTCTTCCATGTAGAAAACATCTTATAGTAAGCTATTTAGTGAAGGTATTTTTGAATGTAACTGTAGGTGCACATGTTATTACAGTTCCACCTTTTCAGACTGACAGGAACAGAAGACTAACCTGTCAGCATCCTGTAATTTAAAGTAGCACATCATCTGACTGAGACATCAAGCAGCTAATTGATCCTCCACAGAGGAGAGCAACACCTCTGGAAAACATAGTGAGTTATACTCTGATCGAGTATTTTATAGATTCTGATCAGATTCTAAAGAAGGAAGAATGTTTTCTGTGTGTCTGTGTGCAGAAAGGTCAGGCGGTTGCAGGCATCTGTTATCTGTGTGCACTGAAAAGCACCAGTTGCTGCTTGACATCAAGATTCTGGCTGGCAGTTCAGAGTCGCAGCAGTATCAGCCAGCTTTTTATAGGAGCAGTCATTAAAGGCAGAGAGGGTGAGAAGCCGGCTTTATTACATAAACACAACATGCAACCTAGCAGTAAATGGCCTCAGCTGCACTGCTGCTTGGAGTTCCCCTTCTCATCTAACAATAGGACTGGTTCTGTTGGGGTTTTGTGTCAGTGACCCCGCTGCACCAGTGATCCTGTCACCAATTCTTAGAATTGCTTTTCATGAGAAAAGTAATTAACCTGTAGATACATTTACATGTGGACCAGCTCTTTCTGTGGAAAAGAGAACACCTGTCCTCAGTGTGGATCAAAGTTCTGATGTTTCTGCTCTTCATTAATCACAAAGCTTCCAGACTCACCTGTGCTCCTGCTTGTTGATTGGCTCTCCAGTTTCCTGTCATCCTGCAGAAAAGAACAACAGTAGGAAGAATTCTGCATTGCAAATGTCTAATCGAATATTAGTTGAGAGTTGATGTAACGTTCCTCTCCTCCACTTCCAGATCATCAGACCTTTTCATTTGCAACATTCACTGTAAAAACAAACATACGTGTTTATGAATCAGAGACCAGTATGTTGAGTCTGACATGATGACGGGTTCTCTCCGAGGTTTATAAAAACCTGCAGGCTGTGGACACTTGGTTTGGAGCAGAACCTGACTGTGACCATTTAGCAAACAGATATCAGCTGGTTGAAAACCACACACCTGTAACACCTGTCAACACGGTAACACCTGTCCACACGGTAACACCTGTCTACACTGTAGCACCTGTCCACACGGTAACACCTGTCTACACTGTAACACCTGTCTACACTGTAGCACCTGTCCACACGGTAACACCTGTCCAAACGGTAACACCTGTCTACACTGTAGCACCTGTCCACACGGTAACACCTCTCCACACGGTAACACCTATCCACACGGTAAAACCTGTCTACACTGTAGCACCTGTCCATGTTGTGACACCTGTCTAAACTGTGACACCTGTCTAAACTGTAACACTTGTCCAGACTGTAACACCTTTACATGTTGTGACACAAGTTCAAACTGTGACACCTGTCCATGTTGTGACACCTGTTCAAACTGTGACACCTGTCTCCACTGTAACACCTGTCCATGTTGTGACACCTGTCTAAACTGTGAAACCTGTCCATGTTGTGACACCTGTCTAAACTGTGACACCTGTCCAGACTGTAACACCTGTCCATGTTGTGACACCTGTCTAAACTGTGAAACCTGTCCATGTTGTGACACCTGTCTAAACTGTGACACCTGTCCAGACTGTAACACCTGTCCATGTTGTGACACCTGTTCAAACTGTGACACCTGTCTCCACTGTAACACCTGTCCATGTTGTGACACCTGTCTAAACTGTGACACCTGTCCATGGTGTGACACCTGTCTAAACTGTGACACCTGTCTAAACTGTGACACCTGTCCATGTTGTGACACCTGTTCAAACTGTGACACCTGTCTCCACTGTAACACCTGTCCATGTTGTGACACCTGTCTAAACTGTGACACCTGTCCATGGTGTGACACCTGTCTAAACTGTGACACCTGTCCATGGTGTGACACCTGTCTAAACTGTGACACCTGTCCATGTTGTGACACCTGTTCAAACTGTGACACCTGTCTCCACTGTGACACCTGTCCATGTTGTGACACCTGTCCATATTGTGACACCTGTCCATGTTGTGACACCTGTTCAAACTGTGACACCTGTCTCCACTGTAACACCTGTCCATGTTGTGACACCTGTGTTCCTCTTTTGAACCCATCTGGTGGAAAGACTTGGAAATGATAGCATGTGCAGTTTATGATGAATTGTCTAGACAATTCTGAGAAGATGGAAACAAAATTTAATTTCAATGAATTGAATTAATAGAATTACAGCAAAATAGCATAAAATCAAAAGCACTGATAATCTGTAAACACAGTTATTAAGGTGCCACTTAAGAGAGCACAACCACAGGTTTGGGGTGGGTGTCAGAAGTGTCAGACAATCCAAGCCTGAACCCAACAGGAAGAACAATGGGGAACTCTGAAACAATAATAAATTAGATCAGGAAATTAGAAGAGTTTTTGAAATAAGCCAAAAAGTAGAACCTAAACAGACCCGGAGGAAAAGAAAGCTTTTAAAAGACTAACCAAAACCCTTAGCAAGAAATAAAAGCTCAAAGCAACATTAAACTGAAAAACACCAAAACCCCCACAAAGTAAAATCCCAGGATAACCTGGTAACTCGTGAGAAAAAATAAAAGAAACATCTCAAGAACCCACAACCTTTACCATGAGAGCAGTAGAATATGTTTTCTGAAAAGGAAAAATTATTTAGGAATTTAAAAATTGATTAGATATCATACCAAGAGGGAGTGAATTCTGTGGTGTTTAGTATGTAATGTGACCTGATGAATTCATGTGAATAACTTGCAGTGCTATTCTTATTTCGCAGGCTAAACATTTAAAGAGGCCCTTCCATTAAAAATGTTTTTTCTGAGGTTTCTGTTGAATATTTTAGCTCCACAGGTGTTCTTACCTTCATTCATTCCGGAATAGCGCTACAACTGGTGGCAGCTTGTTGGAGTAGCTCTGTGACGTAGCTAGCATTTGCTAGCATTTTTTTGTTCTTTTTGAGTATTTCTTCCTAGTTTTTTCTTCTGGAAATATTTTCTAAATACTTTTCTTCTGATTTGGGTGCTGTGCTGATTGAGTTTTTTGCTTGATTTGTCACTTTTTTGCCACGTGTTATGATGCGTAACCATGGCAACAAAAGACTTGTTCACAAGAAAGAGCAGCTAACTGACATTTCTAAGGCTGAAATAATCCTCAAATTGAAACTCTGGGTCCCTGATGAGCTCAAAAGAAGAAGACGTGGATGCAGAGCAGGAGCAAAGTGAAGAGAGAGAAAGAAGAAGTTTAAACCTTCACTTCCATCAGTCATATTGACAAATGTGAGATCTCTCACAAACAAAATGGATGAACTTTAAACTCTGTTGAAGACCCAGCCAGAGTATCAGGAATGCAGCATCATGTGTTTTACTGAGACATGGCTAAAGGAGCATATCCTGGACTCCAGCGTGTCTCTACCTGGCTTTCAAACAATACGAGCAGACAGAAATTTGATGAGGAGCGGCAAAAGAAAGGGAGTTTGTCAGCTGATTATATCTGCAGTCACCTGTTGGGGAAGCAGCATCAGAGCAATTGACATGAAGAGGCTGAACAGATTGATAATGAGGACTGATTCTGTCCTGGAGACTGAACTGGAGTCTCTTGAGTTGATTGTCCAAAGGAGGATGAAGAACATGATGAAAACCCTCATCATCCTCTTCAGAACAGTAACTCAACAACAGAGTGTCTTCAGTCAGAAGATTCTTTATAATCTGTTGCACCACAGAACGCTACAGGAGATCCTTCCTGTCTACAGCTAGAACCCTCTACAGGAGATCCTTCCTGTCCACAGCTAGCACTCTCTACAGGAGATCCTTCCTCTCCACAGCTAGAACCCTCTACAGGAGATCCTTCCTGTCCACAGCTAGAACCCTCTACAGGAGATCCTTCCCGTCCACAGCTAGAACCCTCTAAAGGAGATCCTTCCTGTCCACAGCTAGAACCCTCTAAAGGAGATCCTTCCTGTCCACAGCTAGAACCCTCTAAAGGAGATCCTTCCTGTCCACAGCTAGAACCCTCTATAATGGCTCCCTGAAGAAGACCTGAGCTACAACAACACTTAATTTCCCTTCGGGGATTAATAAAGTATTTTTGATTTTGATTTGAATTGATAGTGGGTGAAAACAGCTCAGCAACTTCTCTTTCAGTTTTTATCTCTCAAACTACGCAGGTGGTGATAACACCCGAGTTCTCCTGAGTCTGAACAACCTGTATCTGTTTCATCACAACTCCTTTGTTCGTTAGTATTCATCAGCTCCCGCAGTTGAAACCACGCCTAGCATGCTGCTGGCTAAAAGCTGTTAGCATAAGACGTAGCAAACAGGAAGACACGACGTCTGACGTTGCCATGCACAGCGGGGCAGGAAACAGTATACTTTGGTCTGATAGGCTAGTTTGTTAACCAATCAGAATCCAGCAAATTCAAATAATGAATATGAATAAGTTGCAGCCCGAAGCCTGACAAAACTAGCCGAATCTTGACGCAGACAGATTGAAAGGTCTGTTAGTTAGTGTTTCCTGACGTTTTTTTTAGATATAAAATGTTTCATATTACAGGTTAATACTTAAGAAATAACCACAAAGTCCTGAAATTTATATGAAATGGCCTCTTTAAAGAACTTTCCTGTTTGTTGTTTTGGTTCCCTACAGGAAGGATGAGAGATCTGTGTGGATCCCGGACTGCACGAGGTTTGGTCCCTCCATTGTTTTACATGGATGTTCATTTTGTGTTCAGGTATTTGTAAAAATGAGCGGACTCACTTTTTTTTTTTTTTTTTAATACATCTTGTGCTTTTTCACTCCACTGTTAAAAGAAAAGATACTGAATTATGACTTGGCCTCCCCGTTTATCAACCTCCTGTAAACACATTTAATTAGTTAGAATGTGTATTTAGTGTTGCTGATTGTTCCTGTTGATTGTGTTGAATTGTGCATGAATAATGTATTTTTTTCTACGTCATGAGAAGAGTGAGGAATGAACTCATAGATAACTGTGTGACCTGGTGACAGATTTATTTGTCTGTATTTTCGTAATTATTATTTTGAATTCGAAGAAATATTGAAAAAAGTTTGTGTTTCTACTTGGTATTTTGGAGAATGTGGATCTGCTGGACAGTCCATCCTTTTATCTTTAAGCAAATGGAAAATTGTTATTACATTAAAATAATTTCTGAATATTTTTTAATGAATTGTTGCTTTTTGGCAGTGATTGATGTATTTGTTATAAAAAGTACAACCTGACTTATTAATTTATGTTTTCTAAGCCACAGTAGTCTCACTGTAAGGTATCAGTTGATTGCTCTAATTGTAGTTTTGAAGTAATTTACCAAAAAATGCTTTTGAGCAGTAAACTCTAATCCAAGAGTGAGTTTAAAGACCCACTCCAATGAAAATAATGTTTTTCATGTTGTTAACTTGTTCTTGTGCCATTTTTCTAATGTTAACGGGCATATCTTAAGAAAATTAAGCTCGATTACATTTCTGAGTATTTCTGCATTCAGATCTCTGTGAATAAGTAGCAGATGCTAAAATTGGTCTAAAACAGACTTAATTTATGATGCAGAAAATCCACAGGGTGGGCCACAAACTCCTGCTCTTGTAGCTGTAAGCTAGCGGTAGAGCTAGCATAAACAGAGAGTTACTGCCGCTATGCAGAAACTACTTCTTAGAAAACAACACAGGTTTTGTGATTTTGGGTAAAAACACCATATTCATAATTTAAAGACCACTGAGACGCTTTAAAATGGATGAAAGATGATCAGAGTGGGTCTTTAAATTTTCTCACTTTATGGGCTCAAATGGAAGAAACAGGACTTGAAGATCAAAACATACACTGTATATTAGTAACAGGTGTTTCTGGAACCCTCAGTGATAAATTTTTGAAAATTCTGTGTGAAATTGTGAGTTTTAGCAGCTGTAACCTGCAGCTGAACAGACAGTCTTGTGTAACAGCTCAGGTGATGATCCTGAAGACCAAGAGAAGGTCCCAGAGGGATGAGTCTCACTCACAGAGACGATGCGCCGGGTTTTAACTTTTCTGTTTCCAACTTGATGATTGTGTAACAGAAACTAGAAAAAATGTTCTGATCTGAGAACTTGTACTTGAACAGATCTGTTTTTGTTCGGACGAACTGAAGGTGAAATGACCTTAAGTCACATGTCATACAATCAATAAGCTCAAATTATATTATTGATGAGTTAAAAT
The DNA here is from genome assembly GCA_006937955.1 of Pachypanchax playfairii. NCBI lineage: Eukaryota > Metazoa > Chordata > Actinopteri > Cyprinodontiformes > Aplocheilidae > Pachypanchax > Pachypanchax playfairii. The sequence goes on from SSNP01000055.1 coordinate 2,879,684, forward strand.
AACAACTTCCCAGTTCACGTCAGTCCTACTTTTTAAAAAGATATATTTTAGTATATTTGGCTAGTTCAAACATGTAATCCACACAAATGCCCAAAAAATCTCCTCATTTCATACCCTACTTGTTATTTCACCTTTCCTGCTGACGAATGTAATAAAAAAACAGTTCACAATATAATTTATACAACTTTTTTCATTATTTTGGAATGTGCCTTAAGATTTATTTTTTATTTCCTTCTGCAATGCAGGAGACTTTTTAATCTAGTAGAAAACAGAATCTGCAGTAGGACCTGAAGCTGTGATGGGGTGGTTTTGGGACTGTGTTTCTTAAGTCTTACGTGATGATTTCAGCAGGAACTTTGAAGACAGACAGTAAAAGTAGTGCAATGGTAAATGAAAGTCGGGTTGCCTGGTGAGAAATGCGGACGTGCAGGGTGAAGACGAGCTTCTAACATTTCACTGACTCTGGAAAATAAACCAAAGAAAATTTGGAGCTGTATTATTTAAGAAAAAAAAAACAACACTGTTAAACTGGACTTTTTAAAAGTTTTAACTTTTTCACTTTGTTGTGATAAAAATGTTTTTTTTTTCTCCTGTAACATTAACAATTAAAGGTTTGGAGCTCTATGAATGAAACTGTAAGTTGGGCTTTAATGTGTTTTTGCAAATGTACAGCTGTAAAATGTGATTGTGTTGTAACAAATGCTGCTGTGACACTGTAAAAACAAAATAAACAATGCTGCCTTTTGTAAACACGCTCTGTCACGTGTTGGTAAATTAAAATCTGTTTCTGTTCTAGTTGAGTTTCAGAAGACTTCTGACTTCTGACTTTAGCCTGTTGAAGCATCTGGTTTCTGTTTCAGCTCTTGAAGATTTGCTGTTGATTTTGGGATAAAAAAACAACTATTTTATGATCTAATCTGGTTTGAACCTTTAGATGTTAGATGACTTAACAAAAAAAAAATATGTATAATTTCATCAGTTTTCTACAGAGCCCTTTAGGGGACATGGCTGAAGGAAAAAAAAGAAATTTGTTTTCTCGTGCGCACCAGTTGGTGGGTGTTTTTCAATGTCAAGAAACCTTACCTACCGAGGCACTGCCTTAGTAGACGAGGCGTCTTGCTTACCGTCTTGGGGCGGCTGTGGCTCAGTGGTTAGAGCGGTCGTCCTCCAATTTGAAGGTTGGTGGATCGATCCCGGCTTCCACCGCCACATGTCGAAGTGTCCTTGGGCAAGACACTGAACCCCATGTTGCCCCCCGATCTGCGTATCGGGTTGTGTGAGTGTTAGCCCCTACCCTCTCCCCCCGGTTTACATATCGGGTTGTGTGAATGGGTGAATGCAAAAACCTTGTAGTGTGAAAGCGCTTTGAGTGGTTTGAATGACTAGAAAAGCGCTATACAAATACAGGACATTTACCATTTACCATTTACCGAGGCACTGCCTTAGTAGGCGAGGCGTCTTGCCTACCGAGGCACTGCCTTAGTAGGCGAGGCGTCTTGCTTACCGAGGCACTGCCTTAGTAGACGAGGCGTCTTGCTTACCGAGGCACTGCCTTAGTAGGCGAGGCGTCTTGCTTACCGAGGCACTGCCTAAGTAGGCGAGGCGTCTTGCTTACCGAGGCACTGCCTTAGTAGGCGAGGCGTCTTGCTTACCGAGGCACTGCCTAAGTAGGCGAGGCGTCTTGCTTACCGAGGCACTGCCTAAGTAGGCGTCTTGCTTACCGAGGCACTGCCTAAGTAGGCGTCTTGCCTACCGAGGCACTGCCTTAGTAGGCGAGGCGTCTTGCTTACCGAGGCACTGCCTAAGTAGGCGAGGCGTCTTGCTTACCGAGGCACTGCCTAAGTAGGCGTCTTGCTTACCGAGGCACTGCCTAAGTAGGCGTCTTGCTTACCGAGGCACTGCCTTAGTAGGCGAGGCGTCTTGCTTACCGAGGCACTGCCTAAGTAGGCGAGGCGTCTTGCTTACCGAGGCACTGCCTAAGTAGGCGAGGCGTCTTGCTTACCGAGGCACTGCCTAAGTAGGCGTCTTGCTTACCGAGGCACTGCCTAAGTAGGCGTCTTGCTTACCGAGGCACTGCCTTAGTAGGCGAGGCGTCTTGCTTACCGAGGCACTGCCTTAGTAGGCGAGGCGTCTTGCTTACCGAGGCACTGCCTAAGTAGGCGAGGCGTCTTGCTTACCGAGGCACTGCCTAAGTAGGCGTCTTGCTTACCGAGGCACTGCCTAAGTAGGCGTCTTGCTTACCGAGGCACTGCCTAAGTAGGCGAGGCGTCTTGCTTACCGAGGCACTGCCTAAGTAGGCGAGGCGTCTTGCTTACCGAGGCACTGCCTAAGTAGGCGTCTTGCTTACCGAGGCACTGCCTAAGTAGGCGTCTTGCTTACCGAGGCACTGCCTAAGTAGGCGAGGCGTCTTGCTTACCGAGGCACTGCCTAAGTAGGCGTCTTGCTTACCGAGGCACTGCCTAAGTAGGCGTCTTGCTTACCGAGGCACTGCCTAAGTAGGCGAGGCGTCTTGCTTACCGAGGCACTGCCTAAGTAGGCGAGGCGTCTTGCTTACCGAGGACACTGGAACAGACTTTACTCACGTGACCGCGGCTGCCCGCTCACGCGCACTGTTTACGTCTCACCCATCGCCCATGGAACTAGAAATGTTAATAAAAATAAAATAAAATAAACATGCAAGTGAGTTAATATCTTCTAGCCACCGAAGCTGCAACTACAAAGCAACGAACCAACCGTATAACTGCTTTGGATTAAAAAAAAAAATGTAAATAAAAGCCCGATAGCAACAATCCGTTAACTCACATTTAAACAGGAAATTTGTCTTTGAAGTATCTGCTGTTGGGTCCTCATCCGCCATTTTTTGAAAATACCGCAAGGATTTCTGGGAAATTTGTGACCGAGGCAAGGCATCAAGGCACCTCCCATGTATCCTTGGTATGTTAGCTAAACAGCGGGCAAACCGAGTACAGATAGCCCGGTAGCACACGAACATTGGAACGCGCCATGGCGGGTCCCGATGACGTATCTCCAAGGCAACCGGGGTGGGGCCAAGGCATCAAGGCAAGTTCCTTGGCTTTGAGAAACACCCCAGTATCTCATGTGCACCACTTACTATCTCGTGCGCACCAGTTAGTATCTCGTGCACACCACTTATCATCTCGTGCGCAACACTTACTATCTCATGCGCACCAGTTAGTAGCTCGTGCGTACCACTTACTAGCACGTGCGCAACACTTACTATCTCATGCGCACCAGTTAGTAGCTCGTGAGTACGACTTACTAGCACGTGCGCAACACTTACTATCTCGTGCGCACCACTTACTATCTTGTGTGCACCAGTTAGTATCTCATGCGCACCAGTTAGTAAAGTATCTGGTGAGCATGAGAAAGTATCTTGCGCGCACGAAAAACCCCAAAAAATGTTTTCTTCAGCCATGTCCCGTAAAGGACTCTGTAGTTTTCAGTGAAATTAGGGTGTTGTTGGTCTGGGTTTGGAGGTCTTGGTGTTGGAGCTACAGATGGACGCTCAGTACAGACTTTTGGTACCATTTTTAAATGTAAACCTGCAATTTATGGGCAGCAGAAAACCAGCTTACTGCTGTTGGAGCTGGAATGCAAACTGAATAAGCATCAGTGAGTGTTAGAGGTCTGTCTGCTGGCTGTGGGTCTACATACAAACTGGGTCATGTGAGGGTGGAAGGGGATCCAGGCAGGGTCACGTTACAGGGCTCTAACTATATATCCTGAAAGGCATTTAATCAGTGCTGCATTCCATCACACCCAGACTCATACCAAACACACATAATGCTGACTAATGTGTAAATATATCCTGCAATTAACACTCTGTCTGTCAGATACACATTCATATTGTAAGACTTTATACTAATAAAATAACTCAAAATCAACAGAGAAAAGGTTCCATGTGTTTTAACTCATCAGAGTCAGAAAGATGATAAACAATCAGCCTCTTAAATTAGTTCCAATAATCCAGGAAAATTCTAAACGTAGATGTTTCTACAATCCTAATTCTGAAGAAGTTGGGACACAAATGTAAATAAAACAGGAAACAATGATTTGTAATAAACTTAAATTTTATTCTCATCAACATAAACAACATATCAGAAGTTAAAATGAGATGTTTGAGCTCATTTTGAATTTGATGGCAGCAACACACCTGGAAAGGTTTGGTACAAAGATCCAGATTTCTGCCATTGTCTGAGTTTTACAGTCTGTCCAAAGTAAGTGCGCCCCTTTTCAGTTCATTTATTTAATCTGTTCTATGCTCCATTTCAGACGTCAGTAGATGGAAATATCAAAACACGGATTAGGTTTATAAATGAATAAATAGCTTCGTACCATTAGACACACATAAATAAATGTCTACTCAAACATTATAAAGTGGAGTCATGAGTTATATCAAGTCCTTAAAGGTGATTTTACACTAAATCATGGAGTGAATTTAGTTTTCACTCTTCTGGATCTTTTAGTGAAATAACTGGAGTGATTTCATTGGCTTATAGTCAGTGTGTTTTTCATGACCTCAATTTGTTTTTTTACATTTTCCAACTTATAAAGTATCAGATTTTTACAGTCTCTGCTGGAGTTTTGACACAATAGCACAGGCTGAATTATGTTAAAGGCACTGGAGAAATAAAAAAACATGATCCTCACAGCGCTGCCTGCTTTGTCCAGATGACAGTGGGTTTGTTGAAGCAGGTGTATGATGGCGTCTTCCACTCCAACTCCACGACGATAAGCAAACTGCAGTTTTAAAACAACATAAAACATAGTGTAGTGTAGTATAGTATAGCAGGGGTGTCCAACTCCAGACCTCGAGTGCCACTTACTATCTGCATGTTTTAGATCAGGGGTGTCCAACTCCAGGCCTCGAGGGCCACTATCCTGCATGTTTTAGATGTTCCTCTGCTTCAACACACCTGATGCAGATGAATGGGTCGTTAACAGGCTTCTGCTGGACTTGCTGAGATGTTGCAGATAGGAATCAGGTGTGTCGAAGCAGGAAAATATCTAAAACATGCAGGATAGTGGCCCTCGAGGCCTGACTTTGGGCACCCCTGTTTTAGATGTTCCCCAGCTTCAACACACCTGCTGCAGATTAACAGGTTTCTGCAGGAATTTCTGAGATGCTGCAGATTTGAATCAGGTGTGTTGAAGCAAGAAAACATCTAAAACATGCAGGATAGTGGCCCCCAAGGCCTGGAGTTGGACACACCTGCTTCTTTAGCTGATGACTTCAGGTGCCTTTGGGTTTGTGTGTATCTCATTTAAAACATTTCTATTTAACACGGCAGGTAAGTTGACAGAAACAATCTAAAAACAGACTTTGATTTTGTTTTCAACTGAGTGAATCCGTTATTTAACTAATTTTGTTTATTTGTTTTTATTTTGTGACTCGGGACTAAAGAAAATTCAGAAAAATCCCATTTTTTTAACGCGTCTGTCCCTTGGCATTGACGTCACGCGTGCGCCAGAATTCTTCTTCGCTGGAGCTTCTAAACTTCCGTCGCAGGTGCGGGTTAGCGGTCAGTGCAGGTGTTATGTGTTACAGTTATGATGGAGGAGGTTACAGGTTAGCAACAGGCTGCAGGTAACGTAGTAAATATTGTGATATAAAACTGGCGACGTTCTGTTAAACCAACTGTACAGGTGTGCGCATGCGCCAACCGGAAGAAGCACGCTGCAGCTGGACCCCACTCACATGAGGAAGTTCTCCACATGAACTGTAACCAGTGAGTAAATGTTGCAAGTTAAACACAGTGTAGGAGATGAGCGAGCAGCCAGCTGCTCCCAGGAGGAGGACACTCAGGGGAAGGAGGACCACAGAGACCAGGACCAAGGCACGGATGGAGAGAACCTGTCCAAAAGACAAAGAAAGAAGCTGCTGAAGCAGCAGAAATGGGAAGAAGACAGAGAGCTGCGAAAGTAAGTGTCATGTCAGTCACCAGATGATGATAAAAGGTTTGGGAATGTCGTGATTTAAACATCATTATCTGTTTTAGTGTCTGTGAATCAGTAAAATGTTCAAAGTGAATGTTGTAGTTTTCTCTCAGAGCTCAGAAACATTCAGTAAAAGACTCGAGATGTGGATCAGTTCAGACCTGCAGGTGTAAATGGTTTCAGCCTGGAGACATTCTGACTCTGGTTTATATCAGCACACCTTCATCCCAACAAGATCTCTGATGTTCACGATGTCGTACTGGCGTGCTGCTCAGTAAGTCCTTTGCTCCTGAACATGTGATCATCAGCAGCGGCGTTGTGTCCACTACAGGCAGAGAAGAAAGGAGAGGAAGCAGCAGCGTCGACAGCAGAGACAGAACAACCAGGAGCAGGAGACAACTGATGTGTCTAGGAAACGTCCACGCAGACAGGTGACACCCATCTCGCTCAGGCTGGTGGTGGACTGCAGCTTTGATGACCTCATGCTTATTAAGGTACACAGGTGTGAAACACCTGCATGCTTCCACACACAGCCAATCAGCTCCTCACAGCTCGTGTTGTTGCTCCTTCAGGACGTTCGAAAGCTCCACAAGCAGATCCAGAGGTGCTACTCTGAGAACAGACGAGCTTCACATCCTGTCCAGGTCAGTGCTGAATCAACATGAACACCTGGAACCAGAACAGCTGTTTCACACATCTGTCCATTCTGCAGTTCTACCTGACGAGCATGGGGGGGCAGCTGAAACAGAGCATGGATGAAAAGGACAAGGGATGGGTCAACTGGAAGGTAACAAGTACTGCAGGTGTTGCATTCTCCAAAACGAGAATTAACCCCCCCCAATCCAGCTGCTGTAGACAGAATCTGGACTCACAGCACAACATGATGTTCGTGCTGCAGAACATGTTACTGACAGCAGTCAGTGATGCAGTATCCTGGTAGCTCCATGAGACCAGTCTGCAGCTGTTGGTCTTATAGTCCTGCAAACCTTTAACTAGAAGACTGTGTGTTGACAGGGTGATGTTACGTTCTCCATATTCTGTGGAACTTGACCTCCATCATAGAGATGTTCCCACTCCAAATAATGCAGCATCTTGTTTTTGAAGTTGTCCTACATAACTGGTCCAGTCCAGATCCGTCACATGGGCCATGTTTGACCATCATCAGGGATGACAGGTGCACCTGACTGGCAGCACCAGTTAGTAGCAGAGTGTCTGGCAAGTTGTTCAGGTGTGGAACCAATGAGGAAGGTCTGGTCTGGTTCCACCTGAGACACAGTTCGTCCTTGTTTCTCAGGTAGTCCAGGATCTCTGTGTTTCGTTCTGGTTGGATGGTGTGTGTGAGCAGCCTGTTAAAAGTTTGAAGCTCTTTTATTTTGAAAATAACATTTTATCTTAGATCTGTTGAATATAACGTGTCTAGTTTCACTCCTGGTTAGCTAAAACACCTTGTGCTAGAATATTTCTGAACCCTGAGGTTCTTGTTACACCACCTTTCCCAGGTGTGAGTCTGAATGTTTGTCTCTGTGATGAAGTGGCGTCCTGTCCAGGGTGTAGCCCCGCCTCTCACACACCTCCAGGAACAAGCAAGTATAGATGAACAGATGGTCAAAGAAGTTCAGTTCAACTTGATTGAGTTTCTCTGTAATCCAGATTTAACAACAACATGGCTGCTGTTGATGTACAGCTTCATACCACTGAATAATAAAACAGAACTGTGCAAAAGTCTTAAACCTGAGCTGGTTTGGCAGCTTCTTTACTCCCGTTCAGTCTGATCCCTCTACTAGTGCTGAACCTTTATCTTGCTATTTGCTCTCACCTGGTCACCTGGCAGACATGATGTCATCTCATAAAAGATACCTTAGGATTTATTGTTCTTATTCAGGGAGTCTGAAGGTAAATGAGCACAGCCATGTAAAAAAGATTGTAGTTTCTGATAGATGGATAGAAGGAAGGAGGTTCTGTTGAACCTGTTCTTTTGTATACAAATACGTTTTATGATATCTGAATGTGTGTAACATGCATCCTGCTCCCGTGTGTTTACATGTGCATCCTGCTCCCGTGTGTTTACATGTGCATCCTGCTCCCGTGTGTTTACATGTGCATCCTGCTCCCGTGTGTTTACATGTGCATCCCGCTCCTTTGCGTTTACATGTGCATCCCGCTCCTTTGCGTTTACATGTGCATCCCGCTCCCCGTGCGTTTACATGTGCATCCCGCTCCCCGTGTCTTTACATGTGCATCCCGCTCCTGTGTGTTTACATGTGCATCCCGCTCCCCGTGCGTTTACATGTGCATCCCGCTCCCCGTGCGTTTACATGTGCATCCCGCTCCTGTGTGTTTACATGTGCATCCCGCTCCCCGTGCGTTTACATGTGCATCCCGCTCCCCGTGTCTTTACATGTGCATCCCGCTCCTGTGTGTTTACATGTGCATCCCGCTCCCCGTGCGTTTACATGTGCATCCCGCTCCCCGTGCGTTTACATGTGCACCCCGCTCCCCGTGCGTTTACATGTGCACCCCGCTCCCGGTCGTTTACCTGTGCACCCCGCTCCCCGTGCGTTTACATGTGCATCCCGCTCCCGTGTGTTTACATGTGCATCCCGCTCCCCGTGTGTTTACATGTGCATCCCGCTCCTGTGTGTTTACATGTGCCCCCGCTCCCCGTGCGTTTACATGTGCACCCCGCTCCCCGTGCGTTTACATGTGCACCCCGCTCCCCGTGCGTTTACATGTGCATCCCGCTCCTGTGTGTTTACATGTGCATCCCGCTCCCCGTGCGTTTACATGTGCATCCCGCTCCCCGTGCGTTTACATGTGCATCCCGCTCCTGTGCGTTTACATGTGCATCCCGCTCCTGGGGGTTTACATGTGCACCCCGCTCCCCGTGCGTTTACATGTGCACCCCGCTCCCCGTGCGTTTACATGTGCACCCCGCTCCCCGTGCGTTTACATGTGCACCCCGCTCCCCGTGCGTTTACATGTGCATCCCGCTCCTGTGTGTTTACATGTGCATCCCGCTCCCCGGGCGTTTACATGTGCACCCCGCTCCCCGTGCGTTTACATGTGCACCCCGCTCCCCGTGCGTTTACATGTGCACCCCGCTCCCCGTGCGTTTACATGTGCACCCCGCTCCTGTGTGTTTACATGTGCACCCCGCTCCCCGTGCGTTTACATGTGCACCCCGCTCCCCGTGCGTTTACATGTGCACCCCGCTCCTGTCCGTTTACATGTGCACCCCGCTCCCCGTGCGTTTACATGTGCATCCCGCTCCCCGTGTGTTTACATGTGCATCCCGCTCCCCGTGTGTTTACATGTGCATCCCGCTCCCCATGCGTTTACATGTGCATCCCGCTCCTGTGTGTTTACATGTGCATCCCGCTCCCCGTGTGTTTACATGTGCATCCCGCTCCTGTGTGTTTACATGTGCACCCCGCTCCCCGTGCGTTTACATGTGCACCCCGCTCCCCGTGCGTTTACATGTGCACCCCGCTCCCCGTGCGTTTACATGTGCACCCCGCTCCTGTGTGTTTACATGTGCATCCCGCTCCCCGTGCGTTTACATGTGCATCCCGCTCCTGTGCGTTTACATGTGCATCCCGCTCCTGTGTGTTTACATGTGCATCCCGCTCCCCGTGTGTTTACATGTGCATCCCGCTCCCCGTGTGTTTACATGTGCATCCCGCTCCCCGTGCGTTTACATGTGCATCCCGCTCCTGTGTGTTTACATGTGCATCCCGCTCCTGTGTGTTTACATGTGCATCCCGCTCCTGTGTGTTTACATGTGCATCCCGCTCCCCGTGTGTTTACATGTGCATCCCGCTCCCCGTGCGTTTACATGTGCATCCCGCTCCTGTGTGTTTACATGTGCATCCCGCTCCCCGTGTGTTTACATGTGCATCCCGCTCCCGTGTGTTTACATGTGCACCCCGCTCCCCGTGCGTTTACATGTGCACCCCGCCCCCCGTGCGTTTACATGTGCATCCCGCTCCTGTGTGTTTACATGTGCATCCCGCTCCCCGTGCGTTTACATGTGCATCCCGCTCCTGTGTGTTTACATGTGCATCCCGCTCCCCGTGCGTTTACATGTGCATCCCGCTCCCCGTGCGTTTACATGTGCATCCCGCTCCTGTGTGTTTACATGTGCATCCCGCTCCTGTGTGTTTACATGTGCATCCCGCTCCCCGTGCGTTTACATGTGCATCCCGCTCCTGTGTGTTTACATGTGCATCCCGCTCCCCGTGCGTTTACATGTGCATCCCGCTCCTGTGTGTTTACATGTGCATCCCGCTCCCCGTGCGTTTACATGTGCATCCCGCTCCTGTGTGTTTACATGTGCATCCCGCTCCTGTGTGTTTACATGTGCATCCCGCTCCCCGTGTGTTTACATGTGCATCCCGCTCCTGTGTGTTTACATGTGCACCCCGCTCCCCGTGCGTTTACATGTGCACCCCGCTCCCCGTGCGTTTCCATGTGCACCCCGCTCCCCGTGCGTTTACATGTGCATCCCGCTCCCCGTGCGTTTACATGTGCATCCCGCTCCTGTGTGTTTACATGTGCATCCCGCTCCCCGTGCGTTTACATGTGCACCCCGCTCCCCGTGCGTTTACATGTGCACCCCGCTCCCCGTGCGTTTACATGTGCATCCCGCTCCTGTGTGTTTACATGTGCATCCCGCTCCTGTGCGTTTACATGTGCATCCCGCTCCTGTGTGTTTACATGTGCATCCCGCTCCCCGTGTGTTTACATGTGCATCCCGCTCCTGTGTGTTTACATGTGCATCCCGCTCCCCGTGTGTTTACATGTGCATCCCGCTCCCCGTGCGTTTACATGTGCACCCCGCTCCTGTGTGTTTACATGTGCATCCCGCTCCCCGTGCGTTTACATGTGCATCCCGCTCCCCGTGTGTTTACATGTGCATCCCGCTCCCGTGTGTTTACATGTGCATCCCGCTCCTTTGCGTTTACATGTGCACCCCGCTCCCCGTGCGTTTACATGTGCACCCCGCTCCCCGTGCGTTTACATGTGCACCCCGCTCCCCGTGCGTTTACATGTGCATCCCGCTCCCGTGCGTTTACATGTGCATCCCGCTCCTGTGTGCAGGACATCACCATTAAAACACAACACTACAGTGAAGTTGTATCCAAGGGCGATTTGGTGTATTTGACCTCTGACTCTCCCAATGTGCTGGAGGAGCTGGATCTAAACAAGGCTTACGTGATAGGAGGTCTGGTGGACCACAACCATCACAAGGTCTGCAAGGCCGACATCGATGCAAGTTGAAGTAATGAGTAATCAGCTGGATCTGGTCTGACGTGCAGGACTTTGTTTTGCAGGGGGTTACCTTTGAGAGAGCCAAGGAACTGGGGATTGAACACGCACAGCTGCCTCTGAACAGTTTTGTTAAAATGAACAGTCGAAAAGTTCTGGCAGTAAACCACGGTAAGGACTGTTCAGTGTTGAACACATTCAATCCTCTCACATCCACACGGGGAATCTCAAACTTCAAGAAGAATCCAGGTCCTCAGAGATTCTGTGGTACTTCTGTCCAGAACAGCTTCTGACTCCACGAGACTAGAGCTGTCAGAGGTACCAGTCGATGCTACAACGTACTTAGAATCAGTTTTATCACCAATTACTAGATCAATAACGCGCTGTGTGGAGCGTGAAACCCTGGTACTGTACATGTTAAGCCTGAATTGTCTAAAACAAACTAGAGAACTGAGCTGTTGTTGACTTTTCATCAAACTTGGACTTCATGTGAAAAACAGACAAAATATTTATTTTTAGAGACTCATTGCTAATTAAGAAAGTTAATCAGTTTATTCGCTGATGAACACAGTATCATGTGTATGTTAAATGTTACTCTGATATAACCAGAACTTCACATCATCTTCTAACTCTGGTAGTTTCATTGAGTTCTTGGCTTGTATATCAGAAAATAATTTATTTCCTTGTTTGTGCACGTCTCATCTGTCCTGCAGTGTTTGAGATCATTCTGGCGTATCTTGAGAAGAGCAGCTGGCAGGAAGCTTTCTTCACCGTCCTGCCTCAGAGAAAAGGAGCGGTGGCCATCAAGCAGGATGGATCAAACACTCAGGATAAAGAGGAAGAAGAATCTAGTTCAGACTCTGAGCCAGACACGACAGAGCAATCGCCAACCACACAACAAGATGTCAGACAAACCAGCACGACAGCCGGGACGGATTAAGGATAAGGAGAATAACAAATTTAAATTTCTGTTTGAATGTTTCAAACATTTTCAGTTTTACTGTATATTCAGAGAACATTTACTTTTTGAATGTTCATGTTTTTTGTTAGAATTTTGCTACAGTTCTTTTCATGAAGACACAAAGTTTGTATTTTATTGTAATTATATTTTTGAACTTTGTCAGACTTGAAAATTAAGACCTGAAGCAGAAGAAAAGCAGCATTTTGTGATTTGTTCCCAGAACAGAGCAGCGTTTGGTTAATCATGTTCCCTGAAGAGAGCACCATATTTTTAATTGTGTTCCCCAAACAAAGCAGTATTTAGTTAATCAATTTCCTCGAACAGAGCAGCATTTAATTAACAGTATTCCCCAAACAGAGCAGCAATTTGTCCATCGTGTTCCCTGAACAGAGCAGCATTTTGTTTGTGTTCCCTGAACAGAGCAGCATTTTGTTTGTGTTCCCTGAACAGAGCAGCATTTTTTTCATTGTGTTCCCCAAACAGAGCAGCATTTGGTTAATCATGTTCCCTGAAGAGAGCACCATTTTGTTAATCGTGTTCCCCAAACAAAGCAGCATTTAGTTAATCTTGTTCCCAAAACAGAGCAGCATTTTGTTAATCGTGTTCCCCAAACAAAGCAGCATTTAGTTAATCTTGTTCCCAAAACAGAGCAGCATTTTGTTCCGTGTTCCCTGAACAGAGCAGCACTTTGTTCATCATGTTCCCCGAACAGAGCAGCACTTTGTTTATCGTGTTCCCCAAACAGAGCAGCACTTTGTTCATCATGTTCCCTGAACAGAGCAGCACTTTTGTTGGAGAAACAAAAAGGAAAAATGTCTGCTAACTTTATTCAGTGTTTTCTGGTCTCATTTATTACTTCAGTTTAAACTCTCTCACACGTGTACACACAGTTCTTATAGGCTGAACCTGTCACTCAAACTCTAAAAGTATGGATTCCCTTACAGGTAAACATACCTGTGATGACAGTACAAATATGTAACATAAGAGAAGTAAAACAAGGTCAAAGTAACAAGGTCCAGAGTTTTTAAGAAAAATACCTCTATGATTCAGAAAAAGATCCAGACACAAGCGCTCAGGTCTGAAATGATGAGCTTCAACCTGAAAACCTTTATTATCCCATGAACAAGAACTGTTATATAACTCATCTACATATTTATCTAAATAACCATTTACAGTTACATTCTGGGGTCTGCTGGTGAGGAGGTCAATAACCCACATGGACAGCTGATGAGCCAGTCCAGCTTTTTCAGCGCTCAGGACTGTTGATTGTCCAGGTGAGAGAAGACCGCGTGCAGCAGGTAGATGTCCGGCTGGTGATGATGGGACTGAAAACAGGAAATAAAAATGTTTATTTCATTTCTGCTTAATGTTTTTCATCTTAATGCAGTTCGGCTGCTAATTAAATTACAGGCACGTGGTACGAATTGACTCAGGCCAATGAGAACGACGGCATCTCTCAATCCGGAAGTGGTTTGTATCCATGGTAACACAAGTGAAGAAGACGCTGAACAAGCGCGTGAAAACTGGGTCATTTTTTCCATTTAGGATAAAATGAGTCGAAGAGCGCTGAAAGTGGTGGTTGAAGTGAAGTTCAGAGCGGTAAGAAGACCTCACCTGCTCGCCACATATCACGTGACACCTGTTAGAATTCAGCTCGTAGTTATTACCGTAAAACGGTCATTTAAATATCAATTTATTTACAGTGACTTAAGCCTGTTGCTTCGTCAGTAAGTTGGAGAAGAGGGACAACTTATTCATTGTGTGTGCGTGTATGTGCGTGAACGTGGACCCTGAACTGCCGGTGATGATGCGTTTAATGACATGTTGTTAATGATGATGGTCCGTGCATCGGGTCGCGCTGTGGTGTGATGGACAACAGTTCATGCAGAAGAAGAAGAAATCTGTTGGAAGGTTGTCCCAGGTGTGTGTACGGGTTTAGGCTGGATCACAGTGACGTCACTGGGTTGCACTCAAATACATAAAACAAAAAGAAACGATGTTTATAATTCTGTTTAAATAAACCAGATCAAAGGGAACATCTGAGTTTCCATCTGGAACATTCTGAATAAGAAACAAGCGATGTCTCCCTGTGAGATGAGAGTGTTTGGATTGAATCATGTTGGCAGAACTCTTCTAATGGTTAGGACTGGAATAGAATTATTATTTTATGTTAATAAAAGTAAATCAAAGTAGGATTCTATTGTAGATTATCTTAGAAGTTGTTGAGAGTTCTGCCTCAGGAGGGCGTCATTACTCCATGTTTAACCTGAGACTGGACTCTAGTTTAAATCTGTCCACTTCTGATTAGTTTCATGTCAGAAAAGGTTTCTAATCCAAACGGCTTTTGTTTCCATGGCAGCTAATCTCAAACTGGTCCTGATTGGTGAGTTGGAAATTTACCACCAAAAGATGTGAAAGAGAAAGAATGTTGTTTTGTTATGAGTTATAAGAATATCCTGATGTACAGGACACCCTCCAGAGACCCAAACAGGCTGCAGAATCTACACAGTGGAACTCCAAGCTGCAGGATGCTGCTTGTGATATTCCATGTGCCTAAAACCTGTTGTAGGAAATCAGCACACCTAAACTCTGACCTCAGCCTGGACAGGCTCCAGGTCTGTGTCCTGGAGGGTCGGCTGCTTCCTGTAAGGATAATGTCTCATGAGAGACCCTGCTGGGAAACAGAGGGCAGTGTGGGGACATTTGCTGGTTTGACACAGCTGGATGTCTTTTCTCTTAACTGGGAAGAAATGTCAAGAAAATTGGGTTGTATATGAAGAAGCATGTTGTATATGAGGTAATCTGTCAGTTGTGGTGGAGGACCCCATTACAGGTAGGACGGCTCTGAGAACTCACAAATATAAATAAATAAAACTCTTAATAAGTAAACAAAAGGCTGATGAGGCAGTAAAACAGAATACTTACATGTTTCAGAACACAAGAGACTCAAAGACACCATGAAAAAATTATAAAAAACCTCAATACGCATGAATAAAGCCAACAACAAGAACCAGGGAAACAGGAAATGAGAAAACCTTTCAAAATAAGACAACAGGAAAAAACAAAAGCAGAGAACAAAACAAGTAATCACAAAAACCCTCAACATTAAACAAGAGTTTAGAACACAGGAAACCCAAGACCCCTTCAAAATAAAATCACAGCAAAGTCCTGGAAACGACCCCCATGAAAAATAAAACAAACTCCAAACCTCACAGCCCTGAACCTGAGACCTGACCCTCAAACTGAGTTAATATGTGTCTCTATTGTTCCCAGGTTTCTTGTCCTGGAGTTCGTCTGCCATACAAAGAGGATATTTACCTGAGCATGTGCTTGATGGGCCAGTACCACCAATCTGAGTGTCTCCCTGCTGTCTTCCCTCTGCTGCTTCATGAGAAGATGACCTTTGAAAAGGCAGAGTTCCCTTCCAACAGGGCTTTTGTTTATCAATAACTTTATATATTCTTATACAATGTTTAAGAAAAACACCTTATTTAACTAATTCACTGTTCTTTTAATCACGCAGATTTTCAGGTATGCGGTCGACCCTGGAGACATCGCTGTGATGCTCGAGTGTAAGTGATAGTATGTTACTCGACTTCCTGCTCATAGTTCAGGTATAATTAACTTTTTTGTTGTTTTGAATCTACCAGATCTCTTGAAATCAGTTTGGACAAAAACAATTTTAGCTAAAATCTTTCTCACAAGAGTTGAGATGATTTTCTGCCAAGCCTGAAAGATTTCCTCATAAGCGATTGACTTTCTGCAGCAGTTCTTAGCCCATCATGCTCTATCATTATGCTGAACTGTTTAAACATAAACAACAATATTAACATTTAAACAAGTTTTTTTATAATGATCCTGTGGATCTCCCCACAGATGAGACCGTCAGAATAGAAGTGGTGCAGCTAATTCCTCCAGGTTTGAACTGATTTTGATTCTGAACCTGTTGATGTGAACTGGACTTGTTCTGTGTGGTATCCTGGACAGAATCAGGTTACTTTAATTATGATTTGGCACCATATGAATAAACTGAATTGAATTGAAGAACTAAAAACTTATATGTAGGTCTGAGAATCAGGTAAATTTAACCCACCCCAGGGCTGCACGGTGGTGCAGTTGGTAGAGCTGTTACCTTGCAGCGAGAAGGTCCTGGGTTTGATACCAGGCTGAGACCTTTCTGCATGGAGTTTGCATGTTCTTCCCGTGCATGTGTGGGTTTTCTCCAGGGACTCAGATTTCCTCCCACAGTCCAACAACATGCAAAAGGTTAATTGACAACTCTAAATTGTCCCTTGGTGTGAGTGTGTGGCCCTGTGATGGACTGGCGACCTGTCCAGGGTGTCCCCCACCCCTCGCCAAAAGACTGCTGGAGATAGATACCAACTCCCAGACAATTTAAACTGTCATTCACACACACACACACACACACAAGTGTGTTTTGTTATCCTTATGGGGACCGTCCATTGACTTCCATTGATTTTAGTAACTAGATTTATACCTAACCCAAACCCTTTTACTAACCTTAACCATTACTGATCTATAACTAACCCTAAGACTAACTAAAACTCTATTCACACCATACCTATAAACCTAACCCCTAACCCTAAAAAGGGGAGTTCCCCTCATGGGGACCAGGCTTCGGTCCCCACAAGAACCCTCGGACCCCAGAACGATAGTAAAAGTCAGGAAACTGGTCCTCAGGAAGTCAGAAATACAAACCCACACACACACACACACACACACACACACACACACACACACACACACACACACACACACACACACACTCAGTGTGTGGTGGAGTTAATCAGCTGCCTCTTGGCTGGTTCTACATACATAAACAACATATTTTTCATGTTTAAACTACATGTTGTAGCCACAGCTGCCCTGGGACACACACTATCAGACACGTTTTCCAGGTGCCACCAGGCCCTCTGACAACCACCAAACATGCAAGTTGAGTGAAATGTGTTGCCCTGAGACACATCGCCAAAGCTCAGACTCTGACCTGTACTGAAAGTCTGAGGTGTACAGAGTGAAAAGGAATGGTGAGAGTACAGTTCCCTGTGGTACTCCTGTGCTGCTGATCACCTGGTCAGACAAACAACTCTTCAGTCTCACAAACTGTGGTCTGTTTGAGAGGTAGTCCTTAATCCAGGTGATTGTGGAGGCATCCACCTGTGTCTTCTGGAGTTTCTACACAGTGAAACAGGCTGAATTGTGTTACATACACTGGAGAAATAAAATAAAGAACATGTTCCTCATAGTGCTGCCTGCTTTGTCCAGATGACAGTAGGTTTGTTGAAGCAGGTGTATGATGGCGTCTTCTACTCCAACCCCACGATGATAAGCAAACTGTAGTTTATACTTAAACACATAAAACATAGTATCTATAGTTACTTTACCATGATTGAAATGTACTTTTTTTGGACAGCCGGGATTCAATCCGGTGACCCTCTGGTTATCAGAACAGACGACCTTTCACCCCCGTTGTTTTCTGTTCAGACATTTTCTATTACTGACACAAACCTAATAAGAACAATAAGGATCCTTTCTTCACTCCACAGCTGGTGATATTCTTGCATCCTTTGAAGAAGATGCTCGAAGTTTTTTATTCCCAGAGCCCAAACTCGTCCGTCCCTTTTCTGGAGTGGATCGAGAGGTTCTGATGATTCGAGCGCCTCACTTTCCAGTAAGTCTCTCCTTTACCATACTAGGATCACAGTAATTTGTTTATTTCAGTAATTCAGTATTGAGAGTGTAAAATAACTGTATATGTATAACTATATGTTTAATAAGTACTTTAAAAAAAACACAAATTAAAAACCATTAAACAAATCATCCCATCTTTGAAACAGTCTTTTTCTTTTTATTGACATTTATTTTATTTTGAATTTTTATTTGTTGACTCATCTTGTACATCTGTTTCTACACAGTACCTTGGAAAACAGGACATTACTGACACTAATGTCTCTACTCGCAGGGTATTGCTCCAAGGTTGGAGTTTTCCACAAAAACAGCCATCACTGAGTGCTCACCTGATGCAGAGATCAACATTTATCCTAATAAACTCCTGGTAAAACACAGACACTTAACTGTTCAACATCTTTAGGGAAGTCAGAATTCACAGAGATGTTTACCAGATTTATTTGGTCTCTCTAGAAATCTCTTGATTCACTTTAGTAACCAGAGAAGAGGAATTCTGTCAGAATCTATATTTCAGATTACACCTCTGAGTTCTGCTTTGCAGAGACCAATAATTAGGACAAACACGAGACACCTGAGCCGACCTCACAGCACTCCTCCTCAGGAGAAACTCCCTCAGTCCCATGGAAGGAGGAAAAGTGGCCGGATGGACAAAGAAAGACTCAGTACTTCCAAATCTGAGTCCCACATTCCCAGATCCCTGTCCCTGTCCCCACTGAGAGGAGGAAACATCCAGCGTCTGACTGGACAGTCCATCAGCCCTGCAGCTTCCTGTCCCTTTGACTGGGACACCCACACGTCTCAGCCTGTAAGGACAAACTACAGCTTTAGCTGACTGTTTAATGAACTACTTTTACTCAGCAGGTGGCAGAGAAGAGCTGAGAGATTCTTAATGCAGCATTTATTTCTCCAGGATTTCTTGGGTAAACATTTGTGTTCCTCTGCAGTGTGCATGTAATTGATTTTGATCATGTGACTCGTGATGGGAAACCGAGTGGGAGAGACGCACCTGAAATATAACAACAAAAATGAAAGTGAATATTCCTGATAACCAGAATATTAGAAGGTCCAGATCTGTAACAAACATCATGTATCATTACATGATGTACTTCCTGTATCATGACTGTGTATCATATCTGTATTTATACCTAATGTTTGTCTAACCAACATTTATTTATGATGTTTGATCCTGGTCAGCTATTTCTGGTAAAAAACATCATTTTTAGGTCATTTTGACACTGAAACCAGGTTATTATCCTCATAACTCTTCTTCACAGCCCATTAAGTTACGCAAACTTTATCAGTTTATCTGCTCAGATCAGGTAAAAACAGAAATCTTTAAAAAGCTTTGTGCTGACTTACAGAACAGCCGGTTCAGGAAGGATTTATGTGATTAAAGGTTCCAGCAGAATGTTTCTGTTTATCTGAGTTTGTTCAAATAGCTACAGCCCACGTTAGATCATGAACGAGTCCTTTATGTAGGAGTCAGTTCATCGTGTCTTCACTGTTCCAGATGCTGGCCTCGTGGCCTGGAGCCAGACACTCAGACCACCACGCTGACATATTTACCCACTTCTCTTCTTCATCGTTACCCAGATCTTCCTCCACAGGTAAAAGTCACTGCTCAACAAGCAGAGAACTTCATGTTTAATGTAACATTGCAGGTTCTGTAAGTGCTGCCAGATGGATGTTGTAAAACAGCAGCTTGTGTTCTGTCACTTCTAAAATGCAGTTTTTATTTTTATTTATTTTATTCCTTTCAGTGAGACGTTCTTCAACCCCTAGAAGAAAAGTTCTGTCCCATGGTTTGGTAGGAGCCAAATATTTTACTGAGTGATGAAACATGTTTGTTCACTAGGATGAATGAACAACATGTTATTGTTTACTTCTTCCTGTTGACTCTGGCAGGTTCATGAAACATATGAAGAGTCTTCTGATGGTCTTCACAGTCCTGTCCCCTCAGCGCTCCAGCGATCACACAAAGAACATGGCAGGTTTGTTTCTGGATTGATCCAGATCTTAAAAAATGTCCCTGGTTGTCCTGACATTTAGTTTTCTTGTTCAGATCTGAGTTCAGCTCTCACACATCATGGGAAGAGGTCCATGAGCGTGTTCGAGGACTTCTTACAACACCCAAAGCTGTTCGCCGGCTCGTCTATGTATGTAATAGTACTATAACATCCCACACATAGTTTGATGTCTAGTATCTACAATTCTACTAACAAGTATGATGTTCCAGCTGCTGTTTGAAAAGTCTGTCCAAAAACCTTTTCATTGCACTTTGTGTTGCCAAGTAAACAGTGTGACAGGGTCACAAGTTGAGATCTAAAAAATATTTAAATTCTGTTATATTTCTGTTTTGTCTCAGGGGGCCACAAAGTCTGAGGTAAATGAAGTTTTAGCCAGAAGCTGGTCCACTACACCAAATCTGCCATGATAGCCTGACCACCATCTGGAGAGGTGGACTGGTCCTAATGTGTGTCTGTGAGTCTCACTCTCATGATGGTTATGAATGTCAGCTGACTTCTTGTCATCATAGCAGCCTCGGCACCGCGAGCTCTTACTTTGTTTCTTTTATTCTTGAGCGTTTGGTTGAGAAACTGCACGACTTGTCATCAGTAGCAATGGCAAATATTTAGGTTAGACCTCAATATTTAATTTTCAAATTAAATATTTAGTTTTGAAAATAAACATTTAGTTTGTAAAATAAACATTTAGTTTGTAAAATAAACATTTAGTTTGTAAAATAAACATTTCATTTGCAAATTAAATATTTAGTTTTGAAAATAAATATTTAGTTTGTAAAATAAACATTTCATTTCAAATTAAATATTTAGTTTTGAAAATAAATATTTAGTTTGTAAAATAAACATTTCATTTCAAATTAAATATTTAGTTTTGAAAATAAATATTTAGTTTGTAAAATAAACATTTGATTTCAAATTATATATTTAGCTAGCTAACTAAATATTTAGTTAGTAAATGAAACATTTATAAATAAATAAACAAGGTGAAAATGTGTTTGAAAAATTAACCCCTTTTTTTCTCCTATAACAGGCTAAATAACCCAAAATATTGCTGTTAATATTTGACAGTGTAACTTTAAAAACTGCACCTTATAGTCAGATGCAGGCAGGGTATGAAATCACTGCAAAAACTCATCAATTAAAATAAACAAGGCCAAACAGGTTATTGGTTGCTAAAGTTTGTATGAGAGGTGATAAATATGATGTTTCCTTTTTCTGTGACGAAAGATTAAAAGACTAGGAGGCTAAAACCTTAAGTGACCAATCTTATCTGATGGCCCAATTTAGATGATGTCACTATAATTTAGTAAAAACTAGATTTTTTAAGGTTATGGGCCATTTACATGTGCCACCCTTTTAGAAATCTGTGATTTTCTGGACACGCCCCTGGTCATCCTGTCCTCTAGTGGACTATAAAGGCTAAGTTAGGACAAACTTTGTAAATTATCTGGTATTTGATGTGATTTAAGTCTTACATTAAACTTTTCTGATCCTCTACAGGTAAGGTCACCAACACCTGGTCAATGAAGTCACGTGCACGTGTAATGAAGATATTTTCATTTACACATTTTGATAAATGAATGGCTGAAATAATATATGTTTCCTTCCTGTTTTAATGAACCCATTTGAGTGAAACTCAGTTCTATCTCTGTCTGAACTCAGCTCAGTGGTGGTGTTTAGTGTCATCATCAATCAGGCTGACATTGTCGAGTCCTCAGGTAAATCACCCACAGCCCATTAAAAGCAAATTGGGTCCATGGCAGTACGGCTCTATGAGCTACAGCTGTACCATAAAAAAGTAGCTGATGTTGTGACTGGAAAGATTTAAACATTAACTATATATGGAACGCTGTGAGCTGTTGGAGAAACAGTTTAAACACACACTTTATATTAAGATGAACATCAGCAGTTTCCTCACTGGAGAAAAATACACCAAAACACAGTAGAAAGAGCGTCAAGATGCTGGTACGAGTCTGTACAGTAAATGCTCTGCTCAGATCAGATGTAAACAGTATGAAGCATGCTGTTGGTTTCACTCGTTCAGCCCTGTGTTTTGTTTGGTTGGCAGAGCAGGTGAGCTGGGTGAAGATGTTTCAGGTCATGTTCTCATGTTATATGGTGGTTGTGCTGTGGCATGTTGACCATGCTGATGGTCAACCTTAAATTCATTTAATTTAATGAATTTACATTTGTAACTTATCCCATCCACCCATCCATCCATCCATCCATCCATCCATCCATCCATCCATCCATCCATCCATCCATCCATTCATCCATCCATCCATCCATCCATCCATCCATCCATCCATCCATCCATCCATCCATCCATCCATCCATCCATCCATCCATCCATCCATCCATCCATCCTTTATTCTTGATTAATTGTCATTGTTTAAAATTTTACAAAGGACATATTCACACATCTTTATTTTGTGGGGAAACAACACTGTATTTTGTAATTATTATCATTACATTTTCCCGCCATTACATTTTTCACCTCGTGCACCCCCTAGTGGCAGCTCGCGCACGCACCACACTTAGGGAATCCCTGCTCTTGATCCATCCAGAAAAAATAGATCGAATGATTAGATCCCAGTAGATTAACATGAACTGAGTTAACAGGTGATGTAATGGTTGGTGACATCACAGGAATACAGGTGGTTGTCGTTCAGCTTTCAGACAGAACAATAGAGAGAACTTCAGGTGAGACAACAGATGAATATAGAGCAGATCAAACTTGATATGAGTTTGTGGGATGGAGATGGAGGAAATAGAAATGTTAGCGATGATGTCATCAGACAGGGACTGAATCCTACGCAGTCCACGGTCCAAACACTGATATCAGTAAACCTGGTAAACAAATCCAATCCACAAGGAACTATTTATTACACCTTCACTGTTAATATTACATCTGTGTTTCCTTTGTGAGGTAATGCTTAACCCCCCCCCCCCACACACACACCTTTTATCTGGTGTTAGATAATATTTAAACTCTTCTTTCATACCAGTTGTCTGTGTTATGTAACTCTGATTGTTATTTTTCTATCAGTGTGATGAGTCTGTTTGATAAGAGTTTCTTTGAGGATTGTCAAGGCATGATGGTAGTTGTTTCCAAAGCAAAGTGTTTTTTAACAGTTTATCTGTTCTTTTTTTTCTTCACCACTAAATGAAGTATACCGTAGATTAAACTGTTTACCTCTAAACAGTGGCAGTCATGCAGTTCCCACCTGGGCCTTCAGTGGTTCTGCGTCTGAATCAATCCATCCCTTAATAACTGTTTTATAGCCATAAAAAGCATCTTATTCAGCATAAATACAGTATAAAGAGCCATTACATTACAGGTAGATGTAACTCATGTAGCAACATTAAATGTCTTTACATAAGAAACAAACCAAACAAATACACAAGTTGCTACTGCAAAAAAAGTTGCAGCTGCCACACGAATAAAAATCATCAATAATAACGAATGAAACTAAAATATTCTTTGGATAAATAGAAACATTTTGCTCACTAAAAATTCGTATTATGTTTAGACAAAATCCATTCTCCTTTCTTTCCTAAAAAAAAAAAAGTTTAATAATTCTGTCGTACAGCTTATCAGTGTGCTTCAGGAACTGCTGCTGTTTAAAGACCCCATTTCACACAAATTTCATGACTTTGAGGTTATTTCTTAAGTACTAACCAGTAATATTAAACATTTTATATCTAAAAAACGTCAGGAAACACTGATTAACAGACCTTTCAATCTGTCTACTTCAAAATTTGGCTGGTTCCGTCAGGCTTCGGGCTGCACCTCATTAATATTTATTATTCAAATTTGCTGGACTCTGACTGGCTAACAAACTAGCCTATGAGAAGGTATATTGTTTCCTGCAGCGTCCTAGTCCGTGGCTCACAGACACTCTGAGGGATCACAGAGCTGGTCTGAGAGCAGCTGAAAGGAAATGGCGCAAATCCAAAAATCTCTCTGACTTGTCCGAATACCAGCAAAAGCTCTCTAGCTTCACATCCTGCTTAAAGGCTGCCAAGATAGCTTTTTACCAAAACAAAATCCAAAATGCTCCTAGCATGGGAAAACTGTTCAAGACATTCAATGCTCTTATCCGTCCTCCACCTGCTCAGCCACCCACCGGGCTAACTGCAGACATGTTCGCCACCTACTTCACCGACAAAATCGCCTCCATTAAAAATCAGTTTTCTGAGCCTGACCATCCCAGTCTGGTCCATCCTTCCTCCGGTCAATCGCTCTGCTCCTTCCGCTTACTGAATGAGGACAAAGTCTCCCGACTCGTAGTGGAATCTAATCCAACCACTTGTCCTCTGGATCCGATTCCTACAGATATCCTGCTGAGCATTCTTCCTGCTGTCAAACCTGCAATAACCCACATTATAAACTCTTCCATGAAAACTGGCATCTTTCCTTCAGTTTTCAAGCAAGCCACTGTCACTCCGCTGCTGAAAAAACCGTCACTCGACCCGGCCGAGGTAGGAAACTACCTGCCAGTCTCGCTCCTACCGTTCATGTCCAAGATCCTAGAGCGAGCCGTTTTCACTCAAGTCTCACAGTTCCTCCACGACAACGACCTACTTGATCCTTATCAATCAGGCTTTAAGCGAGGCCATTCCACTGAAACCGCTCTTCTCTCAGTTGCAGAGTCACTACGGGTTGCCAGATCGGCTGGTCTCTCCTCAGTACTCGTACTCCTTGACCTGTCTGCTGCTTTCGACACCGTCAACCACCTCATTCTCCTCTCGACGCTATCTAAGCTTGGCATCTCGGGACCGGTCCTCTCGTGGTTCACCTCGTACCTTGCGGAAAGATCTTTCAGAGTCTCGTGGCATGGACAGATGTCCAGTCTGCATGAGCTGGCGACAGGTGTCCCGCAGGGCTCGGTCCTTGGTCCTCTCCTCTTCTCTTTATACACCACCTCATTAGGCGAGATCATTCGCTCCCATGGCTTCTCATACCATTGCTACGCTGACGACACTCAGCTCCTCCTCTCGTTCCCTCCAGATGATACATCCGTCTCAGTGCGGATATCTGCTTGCCTCTCAGATATCTCGGCGTGGATGAGGGATCGCCACCTTCAGCTTAATCTCTCCAAAACTGACCTCATTGTCTGTCCTGCCAGTAACTCCTTACCTCCTCAGATAAGCGTACAGCTTGACTCCATCACGCTGTTCCCCAAAACCTCCGCCAGAAACCTTGGTGTCATACTGGACAACCAGCTGTCCTTCAAAGAGCAGGTTAACTCCGTAGCTCGCTCATGTCGATTCGCGCTTTACAACATCAGGAAAATCAGAGCCTTCCTCACAGACCACACCACACAGCTTCTGGTCCAGGCCCTGGTCTTGTCCCGGATCGACTACTGCAACTCTTTGCTGGCCGGTCTTCCGGCGTCCTCGGTTAAACCTCTGCAGATGATTCAGAACGCAGCAGCACGTCTGGTCTTCAACCAGCCCAAGAGGGCTCATGTCACTCCGCTGCTCATTTCCCTGCACTGGCTTCCAGTTGCAGCACGCATCAAATACAAAGCTCTGCTTCTGGCTTACCAGACTCTAACACACACAGCTCCTACTTACCTTCACTCCTTCATCCAAACCTACATTCCCACGCGTCAGCTACGCTCAGCCGCTGAAAGACGCCTAGCGCTTCCACCACAACGTGGCATGAGATCATGTTCCAAACTCTTCTCCTCTGTTGTCCCCCGATGGTGGAATGACCTACCAAACTCGGTCCGATCCTCAGAGTCGGCAGCTACTTTTAAGAGCAGACTTAAGACTCACCTCTTTAAAGAACACTTTCAGTCTTAATGTGGGATTAATTTATGATTTATGATAGCGATTTGAGAATTTATCTCTCACTAAAAAAAAAAAAAAAAAAAAAAAAA
>SSNP01000055.1:2905504-2931326 GCA_006937955.1 Pachypanchax playfairii
CCATAAAAAGCATCTTATTCAGCATAAATACAGTATAAAGAGCCATTACATTACAGGTAGATGTAACTCATGTAGCAACATTAAATGTCTTTACATAAGAAACAAACCAAACAAATACACAAGTTGCTACTGCAAAAAAAGTTGCAGCTGCCACACGAATAAAAATCATCAATAATAACGAATGAAACTAAAATATTCTTTGGATAAATAGAAACATTTTGCTCACTAAAAATTCGTATTATGTTTAGACAAAATCCATTCTCCTTTCTTTCCTAAAAAAAAAAAAGTTTAATAATTCTGTCGTACAGCTTATCAGTGTGCTTCAGGAACTGCTGCTGTTTAAAGACCCCATTTCACACAAATTTCATGACTTTGAGGTTATTTCTTAAGTACTAACCAGTAATATTAAACATTTTATATCTAAAAAACGTCAGGAAACACTGATTAACAGACCTTTCAATCTGTCTACTTCAAAATTTGGCTGGTTCCGTCAGGCTTCGGGCTGCACCTCATTAATATTTATTATTCAAATTTGCTGGACTCTGACTGGCTAACAAACTAGCCTATGAGAAGGTATATTGTTTCCTGCAGCGTCCTAGTCCGTGGCTCACAGACACTCTGAGGGATCACAGAGCTGGTCTGAGAGCAGCTGAAAGGAAATGGCGCAAATCCAAAAATCTCTCTGACTTGTCCGAATACCAGCAAAAGCTCTCTAGCTTCACATCCTGCTTAAAGGCTGCCAAGATAGCTTTTTACCAAAACAAAATCCAAAATGCTCCTAGCATGGGAAAACTGTTCAAGACATTCAATGCTCTTATCCGTCCTCCACCTGCTCAGCCACCCACCGGGCTAACTGCAGACATGTTCGCCACCTACTTCACCGACAAAATCGCCTCCATTAAAAATCAGTTTTCTGAGCCTGACCATCCCAGTCTGGTCCATCCTTCCTCCGGTCAATCGCTCTGCTCCTTCCGCTTACTGAATGAGGACAAAGTCTCCCGACTCGTAGTGGAATCTAATCCAACCACTTGTCCTCTGGATCCGATTCCTACAGATATCCTGCTGAGCATTCTTCCTGCTGTCAAACCTGCAATAACCCACATTATAAACTCTTCCATGAAAACTGGCATCTTTCCTTCAGTTTTCAAGCAAGCCACTGTCACTCCGCTGCTGAAAAAACCGTCACTCGACCCGGCCGAGGTAGGAAACTACCTGCCAGTCTCGCTCCTACCGTTCATGTCCAAGATCCTAGAGCGAGCCGTTTTCACTCAAGTCTCACAGTTCCTCCACGACAACGACCTACTTGATCCTTATCAATCAGGCTTTAAGCGAGGCCATTCCACTGAAACCGCTCTTCTCTCAGTTGCAGAGTCACTACGGGTTGCCAGATCGGCTGGTCTCTCCTCAGTACTCGTACTCCTTGACCTGTCTGCTGCTTTCGACACCGTCAACCACCTCATTCTCCTCTCGACGCTATCTAAGCTTGGCATCTCGGGACCGGTCCTCTCGTGGTTCACCTCGTACCTTGCGGAAAGATCTTTCAGAGTCTCGTGGCATGGACAGATGTCCAGTCTGCATGAGCTGGCGACAGGTGTCCCGCAGGGCTCGGTCCTTGGTCCTCTCCTCTTCTCTTTATACACCACCTCATTAGGCGAGATCATTCGCTCCCATGGCTTCTCATACCATTGCTACGCTGACGACACTCAGCTCCTCCTCTCGTTCCCTCCAGATGATACATCCGTCTCAGTGCGGATATCTGCTTGCCTCTCAGATATCTCGGCGTGGATGAGGGATCGCCACCTTCAGCTTAATCTCTCCAAAACTGACCTCATTGTCTGTCCTGCCAGTAACTCCTTACCTCCTCAGATAAGCGTACAGCTTGACTCCATCACGCTGTTCCCCAAAACCTCCGCCAGAAACCTTGGTGTCATACTGGACAACCAGCTGTCCTTCAAAGAGCAGGTTAACTCCGTAGCTCGCTCATGTCGATTCGCGCTTTACAACATCAGGAAAATCAGAGCCTTCCTCACAGACCACACCACACAGCTTCTGGTCCAGGCCCTGGTCTTGTCCCGGATCGACTACTGCAACTCTTTGCTGGCCGGTCTTCCGGCGTCCTCGGTTAAACCTCTGCAGATGATTCAGAACGCAGCAGCACGTCTGGTCTTCAACCAGCCCAAGAGGGCTCATGTCACTCCGCTGCTCATTTCCCTGCACTGGCTTCCAGTTGCAGCACGCATCAAATACAAAGCTCTGCTTCTGGCTTACCAGACTCTAACACACACAGCTCCTACTTACCTTCACTCCTTCATCCAAACCTACATTCCCACGCGTCAGCTACGCTCAGCCGCTGAAAGACGCCTAGCGCTTCCACCACAACGTGGCATGAGATCATGTTCCAAACTCTTCTCCTCTGTTGTCCCCCGATGGTGGAATGACCTACCAAACTCGGTCCGATCCTCAGAGTCGGCAGCTACTTTTAAGAGCAGACTTAAGACTCACCTCTTTAAAGAACACTTTCAGTCTTAATGTGGGATTAATTTATGATTTATGATAGCGATTTGAGAATTTATCTCTCACTAAAAAAAAAAATAATAATAATTTTGATACACTTGATGTATCAGCGTCGGAATTAAACTGGACTCCAAACAGTCCGCCTCCTTATATTTTTTTTCCTTCTCTTTGAATTCTTGCTTGTATGTTCTCTCAATGTAAGTCGCTTTGGATAAAAGCGTCTGCTAAATGACAGTAGTAGTAGTAGTAGTTCCTGCCTCGCTGCGCATGTTAACATCAGACGTTGTGTCTTCCTGTTTGTTACGTCTTATGCTAACAGCTTTTAGCCAGCAGCATGCTAGGCGTGGTTTCAACTGCAGGAGCAGATGAATACTAACGAACAAAGGAGTTGTTATATTCAACAGAAACCTCAGAAAAACCGTTTTTAATGGAAGGGACTCTTTAACAATGTCCAGAGTTTTTTTTAAAAGTCCATCTTAAAATTAATTTCTTGATAAAACAGCTTTTTATACAACACAACTACTTCTGTTCATCCGTCTCACTTTGAAACCAGTCTGTTACTAGCTCTGGTTCACTATCCAATCAAACGGCGTGAATATACTGATGTCACCGTACACCTGCTGAAGGTCACGGTGTCCCCAACTCAATATCTGATTAAAGCAACAAATTTATCAATGGTTATTTTCTATTAAAAGAGCCTGTGGGACTGACTATGAAGGCCTCTATGCAGAGTTCTTGATCCTGCCTGGCAACAAGTGATGGCTGACATGTGATTGGGTAAATGCTTTCATATGAAAATACATGTTGGAAACAGCAGTCAAGGGAAAAGCTGCAAAAGGAAGCGGACAGACTAAGTATTCATGGATAAAATATAATATCAGTGTGTGATTCAGATATTTTTAGGTCTACAGAGAAGGTCTTGAAAATCCACCACTGCCTCTTGACTTTTCTTGATCTAATCATAACAGTAGCTCTTCAGAGCCCACACATAACGAGTATCCAGTTTTAACTTTAACCTTTGCCCAGAGATTTCACCTGATTCTGTGAGTTTGTTGATGATATTATTCATCGTAGATGGAGGGATCTTCAAAGTATTTGCATTTTACGCTGAAGCAGTGACATACGGTTTTAACTCAAAGCTCTGGTGCAGCAGAGCGTGATCGTTCAGTAGCATGAGAGGTCTAACAACAAGATGTTGTATTTCACTTATTGAACACAGTGGCAGAAGACATTCATGCCAAAAATGTTCTTTCAGACTAACATTTATTTGACAACAAAATGCTGATGCAATAATGTGTGTAACATGTCTGTGTGACATACAGCAAGTGGCAGGTCAAAGATTATTTATACAGCATAATTAAACAGCACATGTTTGACAGAGATGGAATGTGTTTGTATTTGTGTACGTGTTATTGTGGCTTGTTACACCTCCAGCTGGTCACTTCCACTCTGTCAAGTTTACATTAACAAACATTACATCCATCCACCTGTTGTCTTCTGATCCCAGGAGGTGAACCACCTGTTGTCTTCTGGTTTCAGGAGGTGAACCACCTGTTGTCTTCTGGTTTCAGGAGGTGAACCACCTGTTGTCTTCTGGTCTCAGGAGGTGAACCACCTGTTGTCTTCTGGTCTCAGGAGGTGAACCACCTGTTGTCTTCTGGTCTCAGGAGGTGAACCACCTGTTGTCTTCTGGTTTCAGGAGATCTGTTCCCATGTTCTCCACAGGTCCCAATAGATTAACCACCTCTTATTTTATAGAGTTCAAATATTTCTTCCAAAACACAATCCATTAATTCTCTGAAGGTTTGGAAAACTCAGACAGATTGTGTGAACTGGTTCTGAGTGTTGGGGAATGTCCTCTGTTAGGACTGCAATGTGTTGTTGTTCACACAAGCAGCTCACCAAGTTATTGCACAAGCGCTACATCAGCAAATCAATTCAGTTCTAAGCTGCTGCATAGACACAGCAAATCTCTGTTACATCACACCAACTTGGAAGTTGGCTGCTCCCTTTCTGTATGGAGTTAGCATGTTCGATATGAACGGATAGACATACCAACCGTTGCTAACAAATTAACAGAGTAACCACTGAGAATTAAGCTTGTAGCCAGTTAAACAGCATTGAAAATACCTTTTTGTTTATTTATTCTAAACGCACATTAATTTATTCCTTAAAAATTATATTACTGTGTTGAATGTCTGAACACATTTTGATCTTAAACCAGAATATGATGTTGTCAAGCAGATAAAGACACGTTGAGTCAGTCATTAACTCAGAAACCAACAACTAAAAGGAACTTGTTTGAGTAAAATACTGTAATGTTTTCCAACATTGCTTAAACACAAACACAATTGGCTGTATATTTTTTCACATTTTGCCATTCATGGATAAATGCAGCTCTGAAAAATGTCTTTAAATTTCACAGTGTTCATTAGCTTCATCGGTGAGGCTCCTCTGTGGGAAGTCTACAGCCAGCCGCCAGCGTTTCATTAGCGTATTGCTTCATGCAACTTTGTCAAAAAATCTTTACGTTTGGCACCTTTCAAATATA
Source organism: Pachypanchax playfairii (assembly GCA_006937955.1). Lineage (NCBI taxonomy): Eukaryota > Metazoa > Chordata > Actinopteri > Cyprinodontiformes > Aplocheilidae > Pachypanchax > Pachypanchax playfairii. Next base: position 2,910,570 of record SSNP01000055.1, read on the forward strand.
CATATAGACATACAATAATATTAATGAAACAAGCAGTGCACTGTAGGACGTTTGACTATTATTCCCTACTAAAGAAGCAGTGATATAGTTTAATCAGAGTTACCTGTTATTTCTTTTCTGCAAATTACAGACACACGTTTATAAAGAGTATTCTCAAGTCCACACTTGGACATTCACACAAGCAAACACATTTTGGCAAGAAAGATTTAAATGTTATTGAACAGAAAATTGATTTTTCTTCATCTTGGCACAAGTTTAGTTTAATAAGGAAGCACTTGAATCTAGTGGTTGTTATAAATGTCCAAAATGAGGCGTAATTATTTATCAAAGCTTGATGAAGGCCGCTATTGCTGATATTTGGGGTCAGATGGGCTGGTTGGATAGTTTTGTCATGGTGCTGATAAATGATGTAAGATTCTTTCATCTTACAGCCATAACAATGTGGCACTTGAACTGCTCCTCCGAGCTAACTGGAAGCTAAAACTGGGAGGTTTCAGTGAAGGAGATTGCATCTGTCTTATCAACAGTGAAGCCTCCATTGACATAAGATTTTTTCTCACAGTCCTCATCATCTAAGGTTGCTTCCAAAGCAAAAGGGTTGGCAACGTCCACGTCTGATGAGATCAGATCCATCCTCTCTAGTTCCCTCTTGGACAGTTTCTGGACGATCCCGGCTCCGTAAGCGTCTCCCAGAACGTTGATCATTGTACGGAATCGATCCCTGAAACACACCTCTTATATTTAATCTACAGCATCACTCTGACGCTCAGCTTGAAACTTCTTATGAGCAGCTGGATTAAGACTTCTTTAAACATTAGAAAGGTGAAGAAACTTACAGCAGCCAATCAACAGCCACTATTAGAGTGACATCACTTGCAGGTAGTCCGACAGCTGTTAAGACTATCACCATGGTGACAAGTCCGGCATTAGGGACTCCTGCTGCTCCAATGCTGGCAACTGTTGCTGTTATACTATAGAAGAAAGGAAAAACAGGATGTAAATTGATCAGTATTTTGTTTAAGAGCACGACTAGAAGATTCATCAAAGAATATGGTATCCCCAAATACCCAAGACTAAAGAGACAGGATGTGGAATCTGTGCAGACCAACCAAACCATGCTTTTATTTTTGTAAAAAACCTGTCAAATGTAAGAAGAATAAAATGACCTACAATAACATAACTAAAATAAACAATGTTAAAGACCCACTCTAATGAAAATCATGTTTTTTGTGTTGTTAACATGTTCTTGTGGCATTTTTCTGATGCCTGAGGAAACATCTTAAGAAAATTAAGCTGAAATTGCATTTTTGAGTATTTCTGCATTCAAATCACTGTGAGTCAGTAGCGGATGCAAAAATGCATTTAAAAAAGAATGTGTTTGTAGAAAATCCACTGGGTGGGCCACAAGCTCCTGCTCTGCTTGCTATAAGCTAGCGGTAGCACTATGAGAGGGCACCCTAGCAATGGGGAGGGGTGGAAGGATACTCAAAGTCAACGATTCTGCCCTCTAGTGGAGCAAATCAGAGCCAGGTGGGAGGCGGAACAAATGACCGAGCCCAAAATATAAAGCTCTGATGGTGGTGGAAGGCTGGTGACGAGTTTTACCCAAAATGCACTTGGAGAGGATATTAGAGATCCACTTGTAAATTTGGGGGTCATAAAGCTACATGTGAGAGTGAAAATGAAGCCAGTGATGCAGTACAACATTTTATTCAACATTTTACAGCTACTACGTCACTAAAATCAGTTGGTCTTGTAAAGCTTTTAGCACCATGACTCAAACCTGACTGTGTAGACTATATAAACCCTGCAAAGATCTGGATTTTGTGCAGTATTATAAACTGTGCCTAGATTCCATACTTCTCTGGGTTAAAGTCATGGGAGGTCCCGTCTGCTCGCCAGTCTTTACCAGCTTCCCTCAGTTGTGGAAGAGGCCAGACTCTCACATCACACTTCTAAGCCACGCCCCTCTGATGCTCAGGCTGGGGGCGTGCCACCCTCCCAGCCCCTCTGAAGCCCCACCCCTGGTTCCGCCTAAAGCTCAGAGGCAAATTGCTAATGAGCTACTGCCGCTATGAAGAAACTACTTCCTGATTTTGAGTAAAAACACCATAATCATAATTTAAAGACCACTGAGACACTTTAAAGTAGCTCAAAAGATGATCAGAGTGGGTCTTTAATGCTCCAGACGTCTGACCCCATGTGGAAACATCCAGCTAGTTTTGGATCAAACTGTATAAACCCATCAGTACAAAGAAGTCTGACTCGTCACCGTCCGTTAATGCACATCTCAAGTACTCCGGAATAGCGCTATAACTGGTGGCAGCTTGTTGGAGTAGCTCTGTGACTTAGCTAGCATTTGCTAGCATTTTTTTTATTCTTTTTGAGTATTTCTTGATGGTTTTTTCTTCTGGAAATATTTTCTAAATACTTTTCTTCTGATTTGGGTGCTGTGCTGATTGAGTTTTTTGCAGGATTTGTCACTTTTTTGCCACGTGTTATGATGCGTAACCATGGCAACAAGAGACTTGTTTACAAGTAAGAGCAGCTAACTGACATTTCTAAGGCTGAAGTAGTCCTCAAATTGAAAGTCTGGATCCCTGATGAGCTCAAAAGAAGAAGACATGGATGCAGAGCAGGAGCAGAGTGAAGAGAGAGAAAGAGGAAGTTTAAACCTTCACTTCCATCAGTCATATTGACAAATGTGAGATCTCTTTGCTAACAAAATGGATGAACTTGAAACTCTGTTGAAATGCAGCATCATGTGTTTCACTGAGACATGGCTAAAGGGACATCCTGGACTCCAGTGTGTCTCTGTCTGGCTTTCAAACAATACGGACAGACAGAGATTTGAAGAGGAGCGAAAAAAGAAGAGGAGTCAGCTGATCACATCTGCAGTCACCTGTTGGGGGCGGAGCATCAGTGCAAGTGACATGAAGAGGTTGAACAGATGGATAAGGAGGACTGATTCTGTCCTGGAGACTGAACTGGAGTCTCTTGAGTTGATTGTCCAAAGGAGGATGAAGAACATGATGGAAAACCCTCATCATCCTCTTCAGAACACAGTAACTCAACAACAGAGTGTCTTCAGTCAGAAGATTCTTCATAATTCGCTGCAGCACAGAACGTTACAGGAGATCCTTCCTGTCCACAGCTAGAACTCTCTACAGGAGATCCTTCCTGTCCACAGCTAGAACCCTCTACAGGAGATCCTTCCTGTCCACAGCTAGAACCCTCTACAGGAGATCCTTCCTGTCCACAGCTAGAACCCTCTACAGGAGATCCTTCCTGTCCACAGCTAGAACCCTCTACAGGAGATCCTTCCTGTCCACAGCTAGAACCCTCTACAGGAGATCCTTCCTGTCCACAGCTAGAACTCTCTATGGCTCCCTGAAAAAGAACTGAGCTACAACAACACTTGAATTTCCCTTCGGGGATTAATAAAGTATTTTTGATTTGATTTGATTTGATTTGATTTGATTTGATTTGAGTAGATCGACATCCTGCTGTGGTTCACAAGGATTTTTGACTTGGTTCCAATGGAACACTGTAAGAGTAGAGTTGTGATTGCAGGAAACGTGGCTTAGAATTCAAATCTGTCCTGTGCTGACACCTGATCCTGACGTCATCAGGAACTACAGCCCTAACCCAAACCAACCTGGTTATGCAGCTGGATACATGATGAACATGTGAAACAATTAGACAGTGTAATTAATCCTGTCTGCTGCTTGCTTTCATCTGTTGCCATGGAAACGGGGCTGAGTATCTCTTTCTACTATAATAATTGTGTCCTTAACAGTCTTGTTTTTACATCTTACCCATATTATTACATGACTATGTGAAAAAAACAGCATAATAAAACAATGTCAGTAATCTGAGCTCAGCATGGGTGGTTGAGTAACAGAGTTGTATATGTTGTACTTTTCTATTGGTAAACACCACTGACAAATTGAAACAATTTATTATACTTTATATAATTTAACCCACAGACAACTGGCCTTCCCAGTAAACAATGAAGTTATGTTTTAATTTTTTACATTTTAGCGTCCCTGAATAAAAGATATACCTGATGGTGACAATCTGACCCACATCCAGAGCGTAGTCATTGAGCTGAGCGATGAAGATGGCAGCCACTGCCTCGTAAAGAGCTGTGCCGTCCATGTTAATGGTTGCACCCACTGGGAGCACGAAGCGGGTGATCCTCTTGTCAATGCGATTGTTCTCCTCAGCACATCGGAAGGTGACCGGCAGGGTGGCAGAGCTGAAACACATCATCATGACAAGTCTTTAATCCCACAGGGACCTTAGACCTTAAACCAAATGTAACAGCAGCTTTGATTTACAGCAGTTAGAGAAAACTGCTAACTCACCTGGAAGAGATCATGAGTGCCGTCACCAGGGCCTGAGCCATTCCCAGTGTGAATACATAGGGATTCTTCCTCACGATGATGAAGAAGATGAGGGGCAAACAGACGATGGCGTGGATAGCTAGACTGTGGAACAAAAAAACATGGCGTCATACTCGAGATAAATTCACATCTTCGTGTGTTGCAGAGTTTTCATGCAAACTTCAAACAAGAGGCGAATGAATACATTTCACACAGAAAAACTTGGAGGGAAAGAGGATTATGTCAGAGTTAAAGGTTCTTAACTAATACCTAACAGTTTTAACTGTCTACAGAATCATCCATCCAGGGTCATGATCGACGGGTTTTGGTGATGATCAACGGGTTTTGGTGATGATCCTCAGGTTTTGGTCGTGATCCTCAGGTTTGGTGATGATCCTCAGGTTTTGGTGATGATCCTCAGGTTTTGGTGATGATCCTCAGGTTTTGGTGATGATCCTCAGGTTTTGGTCGTGATCAACGGGTTTTGGTGATGATCCTCAGGTTTTGGTGATGATCCTCACGTTTTGGTCGTGATCCTCAGGTTTTGGTGATGATCCTCAGGTTTTGGTGATGATCCTCAGGTTTTGGTCGTGATCCTCAGGTTTTGGTGATGATCCTCAGGTTTTATGATCCTCAGGTTTTGGTGATGATCCTCAGGTTTTGGTGATGATCCTCACGTTTTGGTCGTGATCCTCAGGTTTTGGTGATGATCCTCAGGTTTTGGTCGTGATCCTCAGGTTTTGGTGATGATCCTCAGGTTTTGGTCATGATCCTCAGGTTTTGGTCATGATCCTCAGGTTTTGGTGATGATCCTCAGGTTTTGGTCGTGATCCTCAGGGTTTGGTTGTGATCCTCATGTTTTGGTGATGATCCTCAGGTTTTGGTGATGATCCTCAGGTTTTGGTGGTGATCCTCAGGTTTTGGTCGTGATCCTCAGGTTTTGGTGGTGATCCTCAGGTTTTGGTCGTGATCCTCAGGTTTTGGTCATGATCCTCAGGTTTTGGTGATGATCCTCAGGTTTTGGTCGTGATCCTCAGGTTTGGTGATGATCCTCAGGTTTTGGTCATGATCAACGGGTTTTGGTCATGATCCTCAGGTTTTGGTGATGATCCTCAGGTTTTGGTGATGATCAACGGGTTTTGGTCATGATCCTCAGGTTTTGGTCATGATCCTCAACGGGTTTTGGTGATGATCCTCAGGTTTTGGTGATGATCAACGGGTTTTGGTCATGATCCTCAGGTTTTGGTCATGATCCTCAGGTTTTGGTGATGATCCTCAGGTTTTGGTCGTGATCCTCAGGTTTTGGTGATGATCCTCAGGTTTTGTGATCCTCAGGTTTTGGTGATGATCCTCAGGTTTTGGTGATGATCCTCAGGTTTTGGTGATGATCCTCAGGTTTTGGTGATGATCAACGGGTTTTGGTCATGATCCTCAGGTTTTGGTGATGATCCTCAGGTTTTGGTGATGATCCTCAGGTTTTGGTGATGATCCTCAGGTTTTGGTGATGATCCTCAGGTTTTGGTCATGATCCTCAGGTTTTGGTCATGATCCTCAGGTTTTGGTGATGATCCTCAGGTTTTGGTGATGATCAACGGGTTTTGGTCATGATCCTCAGGTTTTGGTGATGATCCTCAGGTTTTGGTGATGATCCTCAGGTTTTGGTCATGATCCTCAGGTTTTGGTGATGATACTCAGGTTTTGGTCGTGATCCTCAGGTTTTGGTGATGATCCTCAGGTTTTGGTCGTGATCCTCAGGTTTTGGTGATGATCCTCAGGTTTTGGTGATGATCCTCAGGTTTTGGTCATGATCAACGGGTTTTGGTGATGATCCTCAGGTTTTGGGTTTCTGTTTGATTTTATTTATGTTCTGAGTTTTTCATCCAGGTTTTCTGCCTTTTCAGTTTCAGCTGTTCTTTTTCCATCATACTGTTAGATCTGGACTCTTGAGTTTTGTTACGTTCTATCGGGATTTATTTTTTTATTGTAGTATCTAGTTTTGTCTTTGTTTAGTTTATCGTGTCTTGTTATGTTCCCCCTTACTTATGTGTTGTTTTGTCTGCCACACCTTTTTGAATTTAACGTTCTTTGGGTTTCTTTCACGTTGTTTTTATCTATGTTGTATGGTCATGTCTTCATTCTCTGTAATTCCTCTGTTTTGCCCATGTCACACCGTCCTGTCATGAATTCACTGCCAGATTGTTTGTTCACCATTGTCAGCATCAGTCCAGTAGTGATTCATGCCACAGTCATAGAGTTTGTTGTAGTTGTTTAGTCTCACTGTGCATATCGACCTGTTTCTGCCTCACTAGATTTGCCTCCAGCTTGTCTCTTGCCTGGATTTTTGAATTTCCAGCTGTTTCTGCTATGATGAACACTGTTTTCTGCCTGACCCATATCTGCTGGTTTTACTGACTTTCTGCCTGAACCACCTACACATTTAGCCTGTTCCTTCATGGTTCATTAAGTCACCACATCCAGTATCTGTGTCTTTCTGAGATTCTGACCCACGTCTGTTTTAAGGTTCGGGGTTAGCAGACCTGGATTGGAAGTTGTTTTAGGTCAGGAAGAATGTTGTTTATGTCCCTGGAGTGTTCGATTAACATTCCTCTGCTACTTCCCAGTCTGATGCCATCAAGGCTAACATCACCTGTGTTTTCATCTCCAGTTGCATATTGACTGTCTGTCGTCTGCTCTGTTTTTCCTCAAATAAATATTCTTAAACAACACTTGTTTCCTGCTTGTGCATTTGAGTCCAGCCATTAAACAGAAACGTTACATCCAGCTAAAACTAAACAACCCTGAATCTGGTTCTGCTGCAGTTCCACTGTAAAACTGAAAAAAGGCTTTTCAGATGTGTTTCCTCAAATAAACAATTCATTTGATTTGGGCTTTTTTTTTTTAGAAAGAACCTTATAAATGTTTGAAAACTACCTTAAACTAAATCAAGCCTAAATAAATGTTTCGGAGTTTTCCAAAAATTGATTAATTTCTCATTTTAATAATCATAGTACAAACAAATGTTTTTCCTCAAAAACACAACACTGTGTCTGCAGGTAAAACGGCATGTTTGTAAAGAGGCTGTATAACAGGAGCATCCTGAGATGAGACTGTTCACCGGTTTGATGGCTTTTTGTAACTTATTATTGACTGAGCTAAGCTCCAACCTTCACAGTCATAAAGATGTGATCAGGATTTATGGCATGCTAGTTGTTTTGATTTAAGTTATGAACTTTTAAATGTTTGTATCCTTATTAGGTTTGAAAGTAAAGTTATATTAAATTTAACATCAAAAATGTCTTTAACATATGCCGCATTGAGAATATTTCCCGAAAGTGGGAGAACCTGAGATTGTCACAAAGACCATTTGAAACCTCTGCGATGCTGTTTGACTTAACAAGAGAGGATTTACAGAACAGTCTTTAAATACCACTCAGATTTAAAAGCACGAGGGAAACTTTCATTGCAGCATGTGCAGGTTGAGCAGTTTTAAATGTCCTTGGCCCTTATCAGTGCCGAGCAAGAGCTCAGCTTTTACTGTATCACTGGAGGGAGAACCGGCCCAAATGTCAGCCATAAATCCCCATGTTTGGAACAGGCGGATACAGAGTAATAGGGAGTTTACCCAGTCAGCACGGTCACCATATAAAGACCCATCTTCCTGAAGATCTCCCAGTCTTCCACCTCAATAATCTTCGCAGCAATTAGGAACAGGATTCCAACTGGCATGTAGCTAGAAAGGAAGATAAAATGAATTAGAATTTCATTGACAAACTAGAAAAGCACTGGTAGAGTGAAAACCTCTGCCAAGCAACTTAGTTACTCTATATGATTTACACCAAAAATGATACCCTGACATACACCTAAAACTAATATTGCTACATTTATTTTAACTAAAGATAAAATAATTTATCTGTAAAATACTTTATCCACAGCTGTTTAATAAAGACTGTTTCACATACACAACCCTGCCTGCCGTGTGTCACGCGCTACACATAAACACCTGAGAATGACAATGTGTAGGAAGGGAAAACTACCCTAGAAACGTGAACCACATTTCACCAGAATGACTGACAGGTAGGTGGACAAATAGTCTAGATGATCCACCCGGAAGAAAAAGATCCTCCGCCGTATCTTTAAAATAATATGCAAACTGAGACCTCAAATCCCTGCTGGATGAAGGCTTCATTATATAAGTGAGTATAATTAGCATAACAATGTAAATTTATATCATGTTGTCTAATAATTTGACCAAGTTGCAGCATATATATAGTAAAGAGGATAGGTCCAAGGACTGAACCCTGAGGAACTCCATGACTGACTACATGAAGAAGATTTATTATTTACATCAACAAACTGGAATCAGTTAGATTAAAGCTGTAGTGCGTAACTTTTACATGTCCGTGGATGTCCGTTTCAGCCAAGCCACTATCAGAGGAGATGACACAATGCAGATTAAGCCGATCGGCTCCTCAAACATCTCATGGTATTTTTCAATATATATAATTTTTACTTTGCGTGTCGACTTGCGACATTCCCGCGCTGTCGCACATGAAATTACGTCTTTTATGTCACAACAAGAAAAATAATAAGAAATAGAACGCAGTGTCTCGTAGCAGCCGGCAGAACGTGAAGGTCGACATGGCGGAGAATCCAAATAAACAGCCGAGAGACACTTATCGGGAAGTGGATCCTACCACGGAAAAAAAAAAAAATTCCTGGACGTTCGGCAGAGGGACTATTGGCTAAGAAGGAAAGTGACCGAAGGAGAAGGCAAACGCGAATTTGTATCGGCGTCGCTTTTCCTCGGTGGAGAGAAGAGATCTGGCTGATGTTCAGGGGTGCATAAGTGGTCCGCAGGTCCGCACACACTGTCAAAATATAAAATGCGCACCAGATGAAACCCAGAGCGCCGAAGTTCCAGCTGATCAGCTGATTCTGTCTCTATCTGTGTCAGTTTGTGTCTGTCAGTTTGTGTCTGTCAGTTTGCCAGTGTAACGGTTTTTCAGTCAGTCAGATCAGAGCAGCTCACTGCAGGATTCTGCATCGTGTCAAAACTGAAAAAATTCACTGAATAAGACAAATAGATCATTGTGGCCCCAACAGCTGACTAATAAATTTCAACACCAAACTGTTAAATGTAGATTAAAGTGAACAATCAAACCTGTAAACAATCCAACCTGAACTCTGAAGGTTTTTTTTTTTTTTTTTACCAGTATTTTTATATTTTACTGGTTTCTCTTGATTTTTTCAACAATGAAATGATATTTATTGAAACAAATATAGAGCCAGGTAAAGTAAACAGACTGAATTTGAAGCTTGATTAAGACAGATACCGGTTGGAATAACAACGGCAGAGATAAAGCCTGGGCTTACGTCATATGGAAGCGCCAGCTTTATTGTTGTAATGACGCAAAAATTCCGCTAGGGGGCGACAGAAGTTACAGAAGTTACGCACTATGGCTTTAATATGATTTAAACCAGTTTAGTTCCATGAATCCTAATCTCATATTTAACTATCTGCTTTAGAATATAAAATGGTGGGTGGAGCCTCATCAGGCTATTGTAGCTAACCAACAATTAACTTCCCTGACTTCTACTTTTACCTTTCAAACAAGACTTTCGAATTTTGCAGTGTCAACTAAAATTCAAAAACCATTTGATAGGAAATATTCAGAGGATTTCACTCAAACTTTGTGGCTGTGGATATAGACAAAAAAAATATGTATCTTACCACATAATTATCTGGACCAGTTTCATTGTGGCTTCATTCAAGGCATCAAAAAACTCCAGGAGGATACGGCCCTTCTCTCCCATCTTTCCAATGACAAGCCCAAAAGCAACGCAGAACACAATGAGGCCCAGCACATTGATCCCATCTGAATATGATCCAACAATTGTATATTCCTTAGTAATATTCTGAAATGATCAGAAACAAAGAAGATCATCACAGTTAATCACAACCAGATCAAATCAACACATAGCTCAGGTACAGCAAGCATAAAAATCCAAGCCTTTCCTGGGTGTTTCCATCAGACAACAACAGTTCACATATTTATTTATCTGCTTGTTCTATTGATTAAAAAACCTTGGCAGCATAGACACATACCTCCATTACTGCTGCAATGGTAGTTGTGAGAGGTGGAATTGTGGTGGTGTTGACAGAAACTTTTCCCGGCTCCAGCTCTTTCCGTTTAGTTTTATACTGCAATGATATTTTTCAAGTTGAAATCAGTCAGTTTTACTGGGAAATGCTGCTTTCTCATGTGTGAAAATCCAAATGATGCCTTCTGACGTGGCTCACCTGCTGAAAACAAGCCTGCACCAGGTTCTCTGGAAACATATTCCTGTTGATGCAGAAAGATGTCTTGTTATGCTAATGATGACAACAGTTATTGTACGTTTCTTATTGTAAGTTGCACTCACTTGGTTGGTTGTTAAAGGAAATGTGAGGGATAATTGGGTAAAAGTACAACCATGGTTTTCTAAATATCAATATTCCTTCATGAACACTCAAATAAGTCTTAATATTTACCATTTTATGTAAATTTAACCTAAATGTTCCTTAAAGAGGCCATTTCATACAAATTTCAGGACTTTGTGGTTATTTCTTAAGTATTAACCAGTAATATGAAGTAACATTATTCAAATTTGCTGGACTCTGATTGGCTAACAAACTAGCCTATGAGAGCAAGGTATACTGTTTCCTGCCCCGCTGCACATGGCAACAGCAGATGTACTCTCTTCCTGTTTGCTACGTCTTATGCTAACAGTTTTTAGCCAGCAGCATGCTAGGCGTGGTTTCAACTGCAGGAGCTGATGAATACTAACGAACAAAGGAGTTGTGATGAAACAGATACAGGCCGTTCAGACTCGGGAGAACTCGGGTTTTATCACCACCTGCGTAGTTTGAGAGATAAAAACTGAAAGAGAAGTTGTTGACCTGTTTTCACCCACTATGACGGTAAGAACACCTGTGGAGCTAAAATATTCAACACAAACCTCAGAAAAAACATTTTTAATGGAAGGGCCTCTTCAAGAATTGGCATCAAGTAAAAATACTTTTATTCTAAATTCTTTTCAGGAAGTTTGAACACACAAATCTTTTTTTCAGGAACAATGCAGCATGATAAACTCTACAAACCCTATAAACTAAAAGAAGAGGCAGGTTAGCACCAGGACATGAACCTGACCATCAATTCTTTTCCATTAAATCAGTACTAAATAACTTTTCTGCAGCCGTGTCTCAGACAGCTGTTGCTGGAACTGGTGTTCTGCAGAAATATGTTACCCGTTGAGATGTGCTACACATGTGCCGTTCTACAGTCTTGACTTCAATAAACAGATTTATTGTTTATTTTTGTTTCTATATTTTTCCTTAAATACATTTTACCTATCAAATAAATTCTCTCCGGACAGAAAAACTAAAGAAGATGTTATTTTTACTTTCTTTGCATCGTCAGAGCAACAGGCAAATGTTTGGACACACCCAGAGGAGAAGGACCCAACAATGGCCAACAAGGACCCAGAGGGCTTTTATATAGAAAATATCAGGAAAGGATCATAAAAATATGTTTAAATAATTAACAGGACACACTTCCCATAAACAAGAATACTGTATAAACTTCTAATACCATCTCATTATGAAATAAGTTGTTAATTTGTACTATGGAGGCATTTTTCTTCAGGGCAGCATAAATCACCAGAACACCACTTCCTGCTGAGACTGAATTACGGAAATTATTAAGTCTATTGTAAAACCATCTGAGGTGCCCAGAGTGTCTCATATGAAGATGAACATGTTTTTCAGTGAATATCCACTTAGACAAGTTTCAAAGCTGTAGCTTAAAGTTTTAAAAGTTATTCAGTACTGCCTTAAAGGACATGAACATGTTGACTTCATGAAGCAGCACCATGATAAACGTGGATCACGTGTCAAATCAGGGATTTATTTTTGAATAGGCCACAAGAATGTATATCTTAGACCTTTTGGGAAACACGATGTTTCCGATTCTTTTAATAAAACATGAATAAACTCAAAATGAAACAGTTTCACATGTTAGATGATTCACCTCAGGAGGTCCAAGAGTGTATCGACTGTAGTAACATTGGGAGTTGATCCAGTTCGGTCAATGTGCTCAGCTTCCTGTGAAACACCCGGCTTGATAGTCATCACCAAAATAATTCCTGCAAAAACCAACAAGATGACATGATGAAGACATCCAGCAGGTCTCATGTGACTGAAACAACAGCCTCCAATTGACTCATACATGATAAAGTGACAGAAATAAACCAGGGAGTTAGAAATACTCCCGGGAGGATATGAGCTTACCAAGAATAACTGCAATGATGGTTGTAGAGAAGTAATAAATAACAGCTCTTAGTCCGATCTTCCCCGACACCTCTGAGTCCAGAGCTGCAACACCTGTCAACAAGAAATAAAACTAAACCAAACAGCAAGTCACATGATCCATTCAGTCAAAAAGTCTCCCCTTGTTACATATAAAGGGATGAGATGGGTAATAAACTGGAAACTTGACTGTGATTCTGTGTACCAATCAGAACACAGTGTGTGTTGGTGTATAAATTATATGTATGAGAGAAATATTAAATGAATGAAAGACATAGAGAAAAGACCAAGGATCCCGTTTACTCCAAATCAATGCAATTCATTAATCAATAGTTTTATTAAATCAAAGCGGAATTCATTTCATTCACGTCCCATTTAATCCCAGCATGCAGTTCAGTTCTGTTCATTCTAACTACACTGTGATCCAGTTCAAACCAGTTCAGAATGTTCATAAATACAAGTCTGATATTTCTAAATACAATTCAATACAAGTGTTTCTGTTCCGGAAGAGACTGAATTCTTTATTGTTGTTACGACCCGGCTCGTTTGGGGAAAGGGAAGTAACATTAAAGGTGATATACCCGATTTCAAATTGCCTAGCTTAGAATGTCATCAAATGTAAACAAAGTCACAGAGCTCTCAGCCCCTCCTGTCAGGTAGAATTCCTAAGCCACGCCCCCCAGGTTTGGAAACACGCGTAGCCCCAGAAGACGACCGAGTGCAAGACACTGGTCTGCAGTTCATTCAAGTACCGTAACATGGTGGAATCACCGGTACGTGAAAACAATATAACAATGAACAACTGACATTAATTGTTACTTTGTCCTGAACCTGACGCGGAACCAGCCGGCGGCTGTTTCTCCTGCTGTCACATGGTAGAGCGGTGAACACTCCCAGCAGTGGTGTGCTGCAGTAATATGTCTCAGTTTTTTAGGAGCACAGAAACCAAATAAATGCAGAAGTCCGTACGGCTGGAGAGACTGTCCAATCATTCCCTTTTGGACCGAACCATTTGATTGGTTGATGTTTTTAGACAAATACAGGAGAAACACTTAATTTTTTTTTTTAATCTTCACAACGTATTTTTCTCCATGACGTGTTAAAATGTTTTTAATGGGCATAAAAAAAATATGTTAAGCTAATTTGTCATGCAAATTAAGGATATCAGTTTAAAGACACAAACCCAGATGTTAACAGGTCTAAAAATAAACAGTTTCATGAAAGGATCAAACGATGGAACCCCAGAGCAACTCACAAAGATACTAAACACAAAGTAGCTCTCTTTAATAAAACAAAGAAAATGCCAAAATATACTAAATAAACCCCCCAAAATGGTTCAAAGGCCAGCAGTTAGCCTAAAGGCCTGGTAACCGTGAGTTGTAAAGACAAGTTTTGATGCAGAGAAAGCGATCATTTTCGACACGTGGCAAAAGTTATTTTATATTTTGTGTGAAGACACGTAGTAGACTGCAACCACTTGTCTCGTAAAATTGACGTCACCATACCGCTCAGAAGGAGAAGAAGAATCAGAATAGGAACAATGGCGGTGAGTTTAGCGAGCTTCACCTCCTTCTATCAGGACGAAGGACGGAGCATTAAACGACTAGTTTTGTGGTGACATCCAGGTACAAAACACACCGGCTTTGTCGCGTAAAAATGAGGGAAAAAGCAGCGGTGAGACTCGAGAGATTCTGCCGTGATGTCATATGTGCGACTTTCCAGTTGTAGTCATTTTAATTACGAAATTTTAAAAATAAATAAATTCGAATCCACTTGACAGACCCGATCAAAACGTACATTATTATTTATCATTTAAATTGCGGTACAGCATATGTGTGATTCAGGGTGTAAGACAAAGCGGACCAGAAAAAAACTTTTATCACTTCATTGATTTCCATTCATTATTTTTTCGTCCAGGGAACCCATGGGCCGACCGGAAGGGGAGGAGACTGTGGCTCCCCATTGGGAAGGAGGAAGGAAGGCGATACTGAGATGGACAGCTGGTCTGGCCACTCTCCATCCTAGGCTGTCGCTACTGTCTCCTCCCATTCTGAACCTGGAGCTCACCAGCGTCTCCACAGCTGAACAGGCCACGAGTCGTAACAGATGTCTACTGTCACTACGTATTCCCTATACACTCCAAATATACTGAAACACTCACAATAATAAACCTATTGATTAATAATAAAACAAGCTGTCATAACCCTACACTACAATAAAAAATTATTAATAATAAAAGAAAGGTGCTAAATCCACATGAAGGTATGTGTCGTGTTTATCAAGTGGAATTAAAAACCAAATAATAATAACTATATTTATTCATAATTAGAAAGCTGTCTCCTTGTTGACAACAATAACTCTCAGGATGGACCTTTTTGTTCAGAGTTTGGGAAACACTTGAACATCAAAAAATTATTTGATTTCAGTTTTTCCACCTAAAAATATACTTATTTATGTAGTTATATTACATTTCACAGACATACACAATTTGTGTGCAAAGTATATTTTTTGGGTGGAAAAACCGCCATCAAATAATTTGAGTTAATCTAATTATTTTTTTTTTAGTGTAGCTTTCTCAAGAAAATGTCATATCTTGTACAGCAATTATTCCAGATTAAAGACCAGATTAGGTTTAAACTCTGTAGGGACTCTGACGCTCCACCAGATGTTCCCCAGTCACTAGGAGGAGTTTATCCCACTGCTGTGACTGTGGTGTGTTTTTATACACTACAAAACAACTCATTAGCATGAACGTCACAATGCTCAGCATTCTACCTCCTGATGACTTTAATAAACTAAAGTTATAAAGACTTTTCCTATTTCTTCATGAACTGAATGTTCCAGTTGTTTTTTTTGTGTGTGGATGGCTGTGTTCACACCTGCAGCACTGTTCTTCTTCTTCTGTTCAGCTTACCTGTGACCATGCTAGAGATGATGAGTGGAAGGATGACCAGCTTCAGCATTCGCATCAGGATCTCTCCCGGGAAGCCAAAATACTGCTTGTCGAGACGAGAGAGGGAAGCATACTCTCTGACCACGACGCCCAACGCGATCCCTGAAACAACAAACCCAAAGAAGTTCTTCACCTCATTCATGAAGGTGCTCCAGCAAAACGTAGACAGCTGTTAATAAATACCAGGAAGGAGGAATTAAACACACTGTGCCACTTTAATACAAGGTCTAAATACATCATTTAATAGTTAATTAAATTTGTCATTAGATAATTAAAAGTGTCATTAATTTATTAAATTACTAAATAAAAATGTAAACATTTATTCCCAAAATATATATAATTCCATATTTAATTAATTAATGGCGTATTTAATTATTTCCTGGTTCCACTGCTGCGGTGCATCATGAAATAATTTAAACTGTCACTGTGGCTCATTAACAGACCTTAACATCTGATTGGTTGAGCTGTACAGCCAGACATGTGAGTCGATGTCAGAGTTTAGCTAAGTTGATCAAGGTACATAAACTCTGCCTCTAGGTGGCAGTGTTTCACATTCTGAGCTGAATAAATCAGGCAAGGTGCTGGAAGTCACTCACACCTGTTGTTTAACTGAGAAAGTTCCAAACATTCTGCTTACAGACCTGTTGTTGAACTCAGGGAGGTTTCTGGAGGAACCTCCCTGAGTTCTGCATCAGGGATTTGCAACCTTTATGACTAATACGGCCATTTTCTCATTACTCATAATACATTTCATTTATAAAGAGCCAAAAAGTCACTTTGACCCTCGAAATGAGAATAAAACAGTTTAATTATAAGTGTGTAACTTGAAGTTCCACCTTTATGTTTATAAAACAAACAGATTGTTGTTCCTGCTGCAGGAGATAAGGACCAGCCTCCATCAGGATCCTGCAGGAACAAGCTGTTATAAAACTGGTTGGATGGATGGAGTTATTACTGAAATGTCCATAAAATGAAACAAGTTTTACTTTGTTAAAGTATCTCTGGTCATTTATCAGTTTCTTTCTGTTATATGAAGAATCTGTTTAATCCAACTGAACATAATGAAACATCAAATCAGCTGTTTAATGTAATTTGTCTCCAGTTTGATGAAACATGTTGGTTTGTGGATCAGGAGAGTTCGACTGCAGCTCAGAAAGATTCAGATCAAAGATCAGCTGATCGCCGCATTTTACAGACATTTCAGTTTAACTCATGTCTGTTTGTTCAGTTCTGGTTCTGGAACCAGTTCATACAGGCAGAACAACCTGTTTGTGTTATTAGTGTGATTCCATGTTAAAGAGACAAACATGTTCCTGTTATTCAGGTTCATGATTATTTTAGTCAAAGCTAAAACGAGCCAGTTCAGAGTGTCTGAAGGACCACATGTGGTCCTGGAACAGCAGGTTGCAGAACCCTGATCTACCTGCGTTGGACCTTTCAGCCAGGTTCAAAACCTACAAGGATTTAGAGGAAAACCTTTCAGTAATAATCAGCTCACACAGGATCTGGATGTGTTTAAACATTTAATAACAGAGTTTTTATTCAGACACATTTTACATTCTTTCATTGTTTTTGACCACATTCATAATCAAAACTTATCAGTTTATAAGTAAACAAGCATCAGTGTTAAACAAATTGTTCACACAAAAATGTTTAAAAATAAAGAAGCATCAAGTTTTTTAAAACTATTTAATATTTAAAGATCTTTGTTTGATTCCAGGACGATTTACAATCCTTCCACAGTCTCTGAGTCCAACAGCATCAGATAAAAGATTCTCCTTCTTAATCTGGGTGTGACCCGGATCAGCTGGACCTCTGAACTGGTTCAGTCTGGATGATGATGACCGCTCGGTCCATTCCAGTCAATCACAGTCTTCAGACACCTAAATAAAGAAGTATTGAATAGATTTTAGTAACAATTGATGTGAACATGACGTCACAGGGTGTCTGAGATGGTTTGATTTGTAACTAACTTCATCTCACAATATGTAGAATTATCAGCTTTGATTTGAATTTATACATCTTTTTTAACACGTGCAGCTGCAGACGTCTCATTAAAATCTCCCTCTGCATTGACTCATGTTTGGATGTAAATAGATAAAATAGTGAACTTCAGTGAGGAACACAACAATTAAACAGGAAAAACTTTGACTTGAACAACATGAATATGATTAAATCAGGCAGTTATAAAAGGAAATGGTGAAATGGAGCAAAAACAATAATTCAGTGATCAATAAAAGTCGGATTATTTTATAAAGATACATGTTACAGGTAATAATTAAAGTTACCAGGAACACGAATAGGTCATGCTTTCAGAAACCACTTGTAGCCAGAATTAGGATCCTGGATCTGGTTCAAGTCTTCATAGGACACTCAGGAAGGTCTGTATTTCTGAACAAATAAAAACGAATGTCAATACACTTTAAAATCTTGAATCCATCTTGTAATAAGTGTTGAAATTACTATAAATATACCTTAGACAGAATTCTGTCGTTCTCCACCGGATGGTCCGACACCAAAAATCAGATTAATCCACAGAGAAGGTACTCAAGTAACATCTGGTCCTGGTCTTGGGCCTCGTCCTGGTCCTGATACTGGTACCATGTTGACCAAAACTCTGCACAGGTTCTTCTAAGTTCGTATTTTTTCTTTGATCAAAGTCGCTCACAGATTAACATCGAAAAACTAAGACAACTTCAAAAACTCTTCTGGTAACCACTTCTTCGCTCTGAGCAGCTCCTGCTTTTTTAAGACAAATTCTACATTTTCTTCACCATAAACTCATCAGAAACCTCACGTACGTAGTTCCTCCATTTTACCGGAGCTGCCGAGGCTTCAGACCAGAGCAATTATCAGAGACTAGATCAGTGTTAGTCCCGCCCACTGAGTTTGATGGGTGAGACTGACAGATAAAATAAATGATTAAATACACCATGAATTAATTAAATGCACCAATAATTAATTTAATAGGGAACTATTTCTTTTTTAGAATAAATATTTACATATTTATTTCCAATTTTAATAAATTATTGACACTTTTAATTATTTAATGACACATTTAATTAATTATTAAATAACATATTTATTTATTTAATTTTGAATCTCCTGACATTCGATAGAATTCAATCAGTAACTGTAAAATACACACACATCCTTTTTACTGGAAACAGTTTAATCTGATCTTTACTTGGTAAAAACACAATTCAAAATGTAGAAGTAGCATAAACAAAATCCATCTGTTCTTCATAAAGCTTCACAGTGAGTAGGGAAGCATCAGCACGATGCTGCTAATAAAACACACACTACATCAGTGAGTGTGTCCACCTGTCCTAGAACAGAGGTATTGGGAGTTTGCTGCTCTGGAGCATACAGGTGCGTGTTAACACAATCCCAAGGATGAACGGAGTCATTGGTGACCTTCAAGAAGGAACCTTTACAAAGCCAAATGGGAGTTCTTAGATAAGAAAGATTATCTGTTTCCAGTCTTCTCAGGACTCAACAAACCATCAACCTTTGAAGCTCAGACTGAGGCTGCTGTGGCTCAGTGGGTAGAGCAGCTGTCTTTCAGTCAGAAGGTTGGCGGTTGCTGGAGCTGGATCCATAGCTGTTCTCTGTATCTCCATGTTGAATTTCCCTTCTGGGATAAATAAAGTATTTTTCAGTCATTTCATTTCATTCATTCATATCTCTGAAGAGCCTGTAAGTTCTCTTAGAGAGAAGGATCTGAGCAATGCAGAGCCTATTGATGTTCTGTCCAACTTCCTGACTGAAGGTTTCTGGACTCTGATCACAACACAAACCAACACACACCAGTACCTGATCAGTCAAGCAATGAAGCCCAATTCAAGAGTCCAGGACTGGTATAATGTCACAGTCTAGGACTGGCATGATGTCACAGTCCATGACTGGTATGATGTCACAGTTTGGGACTAGCATGATGCCACAGTCCAGGACTGGTATGATGTCACAGTTTGGGACTAGCATGATGTCACAGTCCAGGACTGGTATGATGTCACAATCCCCAAGATAAAAGCTTTCTTCGGTCTGTTTTTGTACATGGACCCAGCACTCTCAGAAATACGTAGAGGTACGAGACAAGAACATTTTTGTACCTATAGGTAAATTGTTTTAAAATGTTCCCTTAAAAGTACAATATTGGTCTTTAAAAGGCCAGAAATGCCCCTCTGAGGGTTCAAATTGATATAAAGTACAAATTTGTACCATTTCAACTGCACCTGCAACCCTGGTCAAGGCTGGTTAATCTCCATTTTATTAAGTTTCTTCCATCATTTTTAATGTTATGTTTTAAATGTTGGTTTTAGACTTCAAAAAGTGGCTACAAAAATGGACCTGGACTAAAGGGTACACCCCCAGGGACAAGAAGGGTACAAATTCTTGTCGCTGGGGGTGTACCCTGTAGTACAGGTACAGTGGAGGTCTGATGAGGGAGGTCTGACTGTGCAGGTGGCAGGTCTGATAAGTGGGATCTGGTGATGGAGGTCTGACTATGGAGGTCTGATGGTGAAAGTCTGATCCAACATCTGACAGTGAAACTTGGTTTGAAACTGTTTCATACAATGGACAATGCTTTCAACCCCAACCCACCCCTCCAAAAAAACAAAAACCAAGGTTGATCAGCCAGCAAATGTTCCTCTGAATCATCAGAACCAGCTGCGGTCTTGTCTCTGCTGAGGGCTGCTGTGATTAAACAAGCTGTTTAATTCAAGGCAAGACCAAATCTGATGAACTCGAAAGCAAAACACTGCTGATGATGTAAAGGTTTTATAGGCAGGGGTGCTCAATATATTAAAGGCGCACCAGATGAAGATTTGAAACACGCATTTGCGTACTTCACATTGGTTTGTTCTGCATGAGTTCCTCTGAGTCAGAGTGACAGATCAAAGTCATTGTCAGGTTCAGTTACCAGGTATGGGGGGTTGAGCTGAACTCCAAAGCGACCCAACTCCAAGACACACACACGAGATCCAGTAATCAGTGATAGTGAGTTTATTGTATAACATGCACAAGACAACAGTACAGTGAAACT
This sequence comes from Pachypanchax playfairii, assembly GCA_006937955.1. NCBI lineage: Eukaryota > Metazoa > Chordata > Actinopteri > Cyprinodontiformes > Aplocheilidae > Pachypanchax > Pachypanchax playfairii. The sequence continues at coordinate 2,931,305 of SSNP01000055.1, forward strand.
GAAATGTGCACGATGAAAAACC
>SSNP01000055.1:2932181-2997324 GCA_006937955.1 Pachypanchax playfairii
CGCCGCGGGAGCCTTGAGGCGCAGCGCGCCTATGGTGCGGCCTGGACGCCGCGGAGCCTTGAGGCGCAGCGCGCCTATGGTGCGGCCTGGACGCCGCGGAGCCTTGAGGCGCAGCGCGCCTATGGTGCGGCTTGGACGCCGCTGAGCGTTGAGGCGCAGCGCGCCTGAGGTGCGGCTTGAGCGCCGCTGAGCGTTGAGGCGCAGCGCGCCTGAGGTGCGGCTTGGGCGCCGCTGAGCGTTGAGGCGCAGCGCGCCTGGGGTGCGGCTTGGGCGCCGCAAAGCGAAGAGGCGCAGCGCGCCTGGAGAGCGGCCTTGGTGCCGCGAAACGATGAGGCGCAGCGCGCCTGGGGGACGGCTTTGGAGCCGCAAAGCGAAAAAGCGCAGCGCGCCTGGAGAGCGGCCTTGGTGCCGCGAGGCGAAGAGGCGCAGCGCGCCTGGAGAGCGGCCTTGGTGCCGCGAAACGATGAGGCGCAGCGCGCCTGGCGGGCGGCCTTGGTGCCGCGGGGCGAAGAGGCGCCGCGCGCCTTGAGAGCGGCCTTGGTGCCGCGAGGCGAAGAGGCGCAGCGTGCCTGGCGGGCGGCCTTGGTGCCGCGAGGCGAAGAGGCGCCGCGCGCCTTGAGTGCGGCCTGAGAGCCGCGGAGCGAGGAGGCGCCTGGCATCTGGAGTGCAGCCACTGCTGCCAGCAGAGAGACGGCCGCTGATGCCGAATGGAGGTCTGGGTGGTCTTGGAGGTCTGGAAACTGGATCTGATGCCATCGGGGAACCGTCGCGGATGGCGACGTCCCCGGACCCTGGCGTTGGAGGAGCGTCGCGGACGGCGACGTCCTCGAACCCAGTCTGAAGTGTTGGAGGACCGTCGCGGACGGCGACGTCCTCGAACCCAGTCTGAAGTGTTGGAGGACCGTCGCGGACGGCGACGTCCTCGAACCCAGGCGGAGGCGTTGGAGGACCGTCGCGGACGGCGACGTCCTCGAACCCTGGCGGAGGCGTTGGAGGACCGTCGCGGACGGCGACGTCCTCGGACCCTGGCGTTGGAGGAGCGTCGCGGACGGCGACGTCCTCGAATCCAGGAGGATGTGCTGGAGGACCGTCGCGGACGGCGACGTCCTCGACCCTGGCGTTGGAGGACCGTCGCGGACGGCGACGTCCTCGGACTCTGGATGAAGCGCTGGAGGGCCGTCGCGGACGGCGACGCCCTCGGCCCCTGGCGTTGGAGGCCCGTTGCGGACTGCAACGCCCTCGAACCCAGGAGAAGGCGGACAGCGATCGACGGGTCCCTCGGGCGGACAGCGGTCGGCGGGACCCTCGGGCGGACAGCGGTCGGCGGGACCCTCGGGCGGACAGCGGTCGGCGGGACCCTCGGGCGGACAGGAGGCGTCGAGACCCTCGGGCGAACAGGAGGCGTCGAGACCCTCGGGCGAACAGGAGGCGTCGAGACCCTCGGGCGAACAGGCGGCGTCGGGACCCTCGGGCGAACAGGAGGCGTCGGGACCCTCGTGAGACCTGGAGGCGTCGGGACCCTCGTGAGACCTGGAGGCGTCGGGACCCTCGCGAGAACTGGAACCTGGACCCTCGCGAGAACTGGAACCTGGACCCTCGCGAGAACTGGAACCGGGACCCTCGCGAGCACTGGAACCGGGACCCTCTGGAACTCTGGAACCGGGACCCTCTGGAACTCTGGAACCGGGACCCTCTGGAACTCTGGAACCGGGACCCTCTGGAACTCTGGAACCGGGACCCTCTGGAACTCTGGAACCGGGTGCGTCGCGGACTGCGACGTCCTCGAGGCTGGAACCCATGTTCAGCCAGGAACGGGTCCGGGCAGCAGAGGAGTGGAGAGCGGACAAAGCATCTCTGACACCGGGTGGAACGGTGGGTGCTGGGGGGCTGGCAGCAGCGGATGAACAGGCATGAGCCTTGACCTGTTTGTAGCAAATGCAGCTTCCCCGGGCTATGGCAATGCGAATGGACAGGTCCGAGACCTGGGGAAGCTGCCGAAACTGGGGGTGCTGTAAAAAAATGTCCTGTGCCAGTCCAAGAGCGAAATGAATATACTTTAAGTCTGTAGACTTAAAAGCTGCTGCCAGCACCCGGTCCAGTCTCTCCATGGGGACCTGGATCTCGGGGTTAGGTGTGGTCTGGAGCTGGGTCAGGGAGTTCATTTGGCCAGTTCGTTCTGTCAGGTTCAGTTACCAGGTAGGGGGGGGTTGTTCTGAACTCCAAAGCGACCCAACTCCAAGACACACACACGAGATCCAGTAATCAGTGATAGAGAGTTTATTGTAGAACATGCACAAGACAACAGTACAGTGAAACTGAAATGTGCACGATGAAAAACCACAGGACTGGAACGGTAGTGGGGTGGAGACTCGATCCTGGAGGAGAGGCTCGTTATTAACATATGAAAACAGCCCGCTGCAGTGTGCGGGGATAGTGCTTGGATACTCACTGTGACGCGGTGACTGAAGCTGCGTGTGGTGAGATCCGAGGGACACTGCAGCGGGGGTGGTGCTCCAGGAGTCGAGGCAGTACGGTGAGGTCCGGGACGCGGTGCTGTCGATGCCTGCGTGGGTCCAGCAGGGGAGGCAGCAGCGCGCTCACCGGAGAGGTGTGGATCCAGAGGCGACCAGGGACAGACAGGAGCCAGAGGGAAAGAGCCAGTCGCGTATCTCCGCAACTGAGCTCTAATTCTTCCGTGTCGAAAAACCAGTGCTCACAATATGCGGGTACTCACCACGCAGAGGCACTGGCTCTGGAGGATGCTCCAGGACACGGGTCCGAGGACGGGGAAAGGAGAGCGGGTCGGAATGCTCACGACCGCTGAAACTCCGTCGGAGGTGAGTCCTCTATTCCGGCTCCAGGGGCTGTCTGCACAGTCGATACTGTGACAGGAGTGACAGCAGCGCGGTGACCGGTGAGGCACTCAGAGCTGGAGGAGCGCTCCAGCATATATAGCTGAGATGAGGAAGAGAAGGCAGGTTAGTAGCACTAACGAAAACAACTGTCATAAATAATCCCCGGCCACTCTGTACCACGTTAAGGGTGTGTAAGAAGCAACGAACTGGCGCCTGTCTGTGGTTCCTCCTCTGTTTAAATACCCAGCTCTCCTGAGCTGGGTAACGATCCACACCTGCAACCACTGATGACTGCCACGCCCTGGAACTGACAATTAGTGTCACAAGCACCACACTCACCAGCTGCAGAGATCCCCATAGTCACCAGTGAAAAACACACAACAGTGAAACACAGCCATCACCAAACATAAGCCCACACAAAACCCCAGACCCTGACAGATAGTGAGTGAAGATAGAGAATCTCTGCTTTAATAGTACAAGCTAGTCTTGTTCAGCAGCTTCAGAGACAAAAATCTGATCAAAGAGCAGGAGATGTTGAATGAAAGCATCATGCCATATGTGCAGCTACTATATGCACACTTTAACCAACTGCAAAAATGTGTAACATGCCAAAAAAAATTACAACATGTGCATGAAAACGAGCAGGAAAAGATCACAAATGAAAAAGGCAAAGAGAAAATGATGAAGCTGGTGGATAAGAGGAAGTAATTACTGTACAGATTCGTGGAGAAAAACATAAAATCAACACATGAATGAAGGCCATGTCTGAAACTTATATAGGGGAAAATATAAAAGGAGAAAAGGAGATGATAGCCCTCGGAGAGCTCAAAAAGAGACACAGGAATGAGAGCTTGCTAGTTAGCGCTTTTCTTGAAAAGACAGCGCTTGAGAAGAAGATGGTTTGGAGTGGAAGAGACCGAAGAAGAGAGAGAGATAGTTAGCAGGGAAGCAGGGTGAACTTTTGCCCATTGCCTGTCAGTGCAGAGAATGACAGAGAACAGTTGGTGTGTGTGTGTGTGTGTGTGTGTGTGTGTGTGTGTGTGTGCACGCGCGCCTATGACACACACATGTAGATGTGTGTATCCTGGCCTCCTCCTGACAGTGAAGAGGAACATGAAGTCTCTAATTGCTCTGGTGACTGCAGCTTCAGACCTGATGCAGAGTGGAGTGAGACAAAAGGTCTCCAGAAAACAAAGATACACTCTTTTAATCTGTCCTTAATCAAACATCATGCCCTCATCTCCTCTGTAAATAAAGATTTGATCAAATCGTAGGTTAAACTGAGCTTGAAAATTGACTGAAATTCCAATGTGAACCTTGTAAAATCTACACTAAAATAAAAAACCCTACATTTGAATGTACAGTATACAGTTAAGAATTGTAAAGAGAACAAACATTTTAAATTGAAAAATATTTCTGGCCTTCATCTCTGGCTTCCAGTTCATTTTAGAATTGTTTGTAAATAGTTGATTTTTGGTTTTAAGCCTAGTGTAGTTGCACAAACCAACAAGTTCCTATAGAATCAAATACGTGATGTGATGTGATGCTGTTGCCCCACAACCTATGGAACCCATGCGTTGCATGTCACATTAACCCCTAACCCAACTGGTTAAAACACGGTGTGTGGCGTTCTGGGCTGTGATTGACATGTGCACTGACACAGGTGACCAGAGAGGGAACTGATGAAAATAGAAGAAGCTGTGTGACGAGTCAAACAACAGCCCTGATTCGTATCATGTCGAGCCGATAGTTTCTCCCTGCAGCATCTTCGTGGCGTAGAATGGGGCCCGTCTCTTTGTGGTACGTTGTTGTTAGCCAGAGGGCTAAAGTTACGTTTAGATTAGCTCTAGTAATATAGTGTGACCCTGCCAACGGGTGCAGCCACGCAAACGTGTGTTGCCGAGAGGTAACCCGAGCATGATGACAATGTAATGTGCACAAACTACATCCACACAATCACAAACACTGCAGTTAATTAGAGGTCTTTGCCCTGACTTTATTATTCTGTTGATGATATTTATTTCATTTGTTGTTGGTAATATGCAGATATCAGCAGGTGGGTATAACCACCTGCATAACAGTTTATACCACCTTTGTGCAGCTTTTTGGTGAGATGTTATAGACATGGCAGACTGTCAGCGGTGTTGTGTTTTGTGCTCCAGCCGGACTTCCTCAATGCACATATTGCCTAAAAATCCGAATTTGTGGGACAAATGGCTTCAGTTTATTTGCTAGATGTAAACATAATGCCAACGTTGTGCCCATTAAAATCAATATTTTATAACATTTTACTTCAAATATAATTCTTTAAGAAAATAGTGTACTTTCATTCTGCACCCCTCTTAACACCCCATGGAGATATAATATTTTTTTAAAATAACTTTTTATGTAAATGTTTCATACTCAACCTTTATTTCTAGACAATATGTTATTACAACAGAGTATTTGAGCTAAAGGAACCGAACACACGGAGAATTGCTTAAATTTGGTAGTTGTTAGATAATAGTTGATTTATTTAAATGAGTTGTAATATTCCCTTCTGCCATACTTTTAATGTTCTATTTAATGCTGTTTTTACATAATTGTGTTTGTGTTTAACTCCTCTGAGGCTTTCAGGCTGTTCCAATATTTTTGTGAATGCATAAAAAAAATGCAATATGTCAACATCAAAGTAAGTTGCAGTGGGCATTTAGCGTAAATTCAGTTATTTTTACACAGTGGAAATGTAAATCTCTCTTCCATCTGCCTTTGTTTAAATGAAGCAAAATAATTGTTTTTAATATTTACTATGCAGAGACATTTTCATGAAAGTCCAAGTTAAAGGAGCAGCATCTTCATCAGCTTTCCCTCAGCGTGCATGAGTGTGTGAGAGGGTGTGTGTATTTAACTGAAAGGTCAGGAGGATTCTGCAGAAACGTGTCAGATTAGTGGTGCTGACTCGCTTCATGCTTTAGTGATTTAGTGATTTTATCTGTACATTTTGACCCGGTGGACATGCGATATAACCCCAGCACGCACTTCCAACACTCACCCCTGACTTCACTCCACGTCGGGCTCAGTGAACCCCTCACTCTCTCCTCGACATGTTCCTTTATTGCTCTGTCAGCTCGGGGAGGAGCGACGGATGAGGGAGGATGAGTGGAAAGGGGAGGCGGTGACAGGTAGATGGAAACAAAGAGCAGCGCTGTGTTTTGGTAAAATAATAAAGGGCAAGATAAGGAAGACAGAGGAAAGAGCGAGTTGTCCCTAGAGGAGAGGATGAAATGACCCTGCTTTGTCACTACCTCACACCCACACACACACATCTCCCCCCCTGTCTTGATTTTCTCACCCTCATACATATAATCCCTGCTGTCAGGTGTATGTTATGGATCACACTAAGCTCAAATCCCATCCTGTGTTTGGTTTGTTTGGACTTTTTTTTCTTTTGCCACCAGTTACGGTGGTGTGTACGGATATGTGGGTGGCATCTTTCAGGGCGGATGCTAAAACCTTCCTCTGGCCAATGATAAAAGCTCAATCTTTCCTTCTGTGTATGTGTGTGAGCGAGAGAGAGAGAGAGCGTGGGACCACCCAAATGTTTGTACATTAGCTGACTGCTGGTATCTACAGCTCAAATGAGCCTTGAGGCTTAGGTCATTAAAGAACAGCTTTAAACTCTCTCTCTCTCACACACACACACACACACACACACACACACACACACACACACACACACACACACACACACACACACGTATATTCACACAGCTTTTTGATGTTCTCCCCAAGCAGCTGACTTGGTAAGTTTCTTGTAAAAGTCTGCAGACACCCAGCCAATCAAATTACAGCCAGAGTCACTGATGTAACAGCAACAAGTGTCAGTGATATTAGCTTAGAGAAGGACAGACTGTGGAGAAAATGTAAAAGAACAGAGAGAAAACCAAAACAAAATATTCAGTTTAACAACAAACTCAAAACAGAGGTGAAGTTTGCAGGTTAGATCTATTACTTACACTGCAGCCTCGGCTCTTCTTCACAGGCAACTTTACAACCATTACAGCTGTGAAACATGTGATTGCAACATCTCACATAAACAAGTCACAGGTGACAACGACTCACAGGAGGGACAGGACGTTCAGTGACCCTTGTGACTTTAAAGCTACAATCCAGGGGAAGCTTTTCAGGAGTTATGTAGGATTTTTTTGAAATTCCATAAAAGCGATAGTCTGACCCGGTATAATGTAGGAAAATGTCTTTCTTTTCTCTCAGAGCCCCCCGTCCAGTAGAGTCACATTAAGTTTTAACTCGGCACTGCAGTGCATTAGCCAATAGCGTTCTACATCTGCATACCTGTCAATCAACTGAGTGTGCACGTATTCTAACCACAGGCCGGTGTGTTGTTTAAATGCCTAATCACCAAAACATTTAAATTAAAGTGTTAAATGTATAAATTGTATAAATGTAACTTACCCATAACGTGTCCATTGTGACAAAGTCAAAGCTGATGCTTTCTGTGGGTTCACGGAAACAGAGGGGTGGGACTTAAAAATACAAATTTTTTCACCTCAGTGACGCCCTCTGTTAAAAAAACTCCAGGTTTCTGCTTTAAAGGTGCAATATGGATCGTTCTCATAAAAAGCAATATTCATAACAAAATAATACCTCCACGGGGTGTTTAGAGGGGTGTAGAATGTAAGTACAGTATTTCCTTTAACAATTATATTTGAAGTAAAATATAATAAAATATTTATTTTGACAGGCACAACGTTGGCAGAGTAGTGGGCACCATTGCATGTTGCCTAATATGGTAAATAGTCCATAATAACGAGGCTGGTACTGTAGAGGGTGGCGGAGTCGGCGGGTCGAGCAGCTGCTTTGGAGTGCCTGGGATTTCGTTGTCTTTCTTGGAGGAGGAGCAACTAGAGAGGATTGGGGCCCAGAGTGGGTTTGGGTGAGGAATTTTTGCCGCACTAGTGCATGTGGGTTGCGAGCCTGGCACCCCGACTTGCTTTGTTGTTGTGGCTGCAGCAACTACGCACCGGATGTTGTTGTGGTGTTTGTGTTCCACTTTTAACAACCTGATTCATGCAACACTTTAAAAAACCTGGAATTTCCAGCTCCTGATCAGAACCAGAGAAACCTTTTGGATGAAGGTGAAATGTATTCAAGAGATGGAAAAAGAAGTCCAGTCCAAAAACTCTCAGGATGGACGTCAAAAACAATAACAACAAAAAAGCCTATTAGGAACTTGACAGTCCTGCTTGTTAGGTGATAGTTTGTGAAAGTCTCAGTGGGAATTGGTTTGTCGTTTCACAGTCTCCTCTGGTTAAGAGAGAGTTTCAGACACATTTATCTTTTCATCCCAATCTGATTGTTTTCCTCTTTCTCTTCTTCTTGATCTCCTTATCCTTTTCTTTTCCCTCTTCTTCTTGTCATTGTCTCTCTGTGCTTCTAATTCTTCTTTTCCTCCTTCTTTTTCCTCTCCTTCCTTTCCTTTTTGTTATTCTTCATCTATTATTATTTTGTGCTGCAAAATAGTCAATAAACATTTTCCAAAACAGTGTAAACAATGATGCAATGATGCCAACGCAGGGCATAAATCCACTTCCCAGCAGCAGCAGTGACTTTAAAACTGTGTGTAGTGCAAAATAAAAGTAACAGGAAGTGTTGGATAGATGCCGATTCTTGTTGCAGGCAGAGTTCTTTGCTCCAGAGCTCAAACAGCACGGCTATTTTTGCAGGTCAAACAACATGTACTTACCCCTCAGCTCTCAATTACTCCGTCCATTACCCGTCACTTTGGAAAGAGGACAGCAGTTTGTCCTGGCCCTCTGGTGAACCCACAGTGACATCTAAACAGCCTCTGAGTTCTGAGAGGTGTTTCTGTTGACTGAAAGAAACGATGTGATCCTTTGGACTTTTAGTGGAATTACTCGGGTAGGACGTTAAGCTCAGCGGTACATGAGTGCTTTCTGAAACCATACAGCCACTGTAAACCAGAACATTAAGTAAATTCTTGTGTTTACGTGTTCTAAATTGCTTTACAAAAAAATGGTGAACTGTAGTCGAAGATCTGAGCAGCAAATTTTTGTTTTTAGTCTTTTTTCCATCATCCATCATTTTATTTAGTTGTTGGTAGCAGATTTGGGTTTATGTCTTCTCCAAAAATACAATGACTTGAGTGAGAATAATGTGCTTTTTAAGTGGTACAAAGCATTTTTTTTAATTGTGAAAAATTCTTTCATCCATAGCAACAGGATTTGGTGAAAATTAACGTGAAATTATTTGTATCTCACATGAACTTTACAATAGAAACATCATTCAAAGGTAAACAGTTTGTAGAAAGTCTGATTTTATATTTTATGACTGATCTGGTATTTTGAGGTCTTTTATACTTTTTACACAATCTTAGTTTTAATGCTGTGAATTCTAGCGATCGATGCAGATTTTTTAATTTGGCATAACAAGGTCAAGCTGTCTAACTTTTGAGCTGTCTAAACATTCAGATGTTTTTGGAGATAAATTCTTCTTCTCATACAGTTTATACATCAACATGTTAACATTTTTCTCTCCTTGTGTTACCCAGTGTGTCGATCACTGTCATGGTACTTACTGATTTGTCTCAGATGCAGTCTGCACTCAGCTAAAATCTCACAATCTGAGCTCATGTTTTTCTCTTTAAAAAGGCCATTTCATACAAATTTCAGGACTTTGTGGTTATTTCTTAAGTATTATATGAAACATATGAATATGAAACATTTTATATCTAAAAAACATCAGCAAACACTGGTTAACAGACCTTTCAATCTGTCTGAATTAAAATTCAGGTGGTTCCGGCTCCTTCCGTCAGGCTGCTTCGACTGCTTTGGCAACAGCTCTTTCATATTCATTTTTCGAATTAGCTGGACTAAGATTGGCTAACAAACTAGCCTATGAGAGCAAGGTATACTGTTTCCTGCCCTGCTGTGCATGGCAACATAAGACGTTGTGTCTTTCTGTTTGCTACGTCTTATGCTACAGCTTTTAGCCAGCAGCATGCTAGGCATGGTTTCAACTGCGGGAGCTGATGAATACTAACAAACAAAGGAGTTGTAACGAAACAGATACAGGCCATTTGAACTCGGGAGAACTCGGGTTTTATCGCCACCTGCGTAGTTTGAGAGATTGAAACTGAAAGAGAAGTTGTTAACCTGTTTTCACACCCACTATGAAGGTAAGAACACCTGTGGAGCTAAAATATTAAACAGAAAAAACGTTTTTAATGGAATGGCCTCTTTAAAACTCAAAGTAAAAGTTCTTTAAAACGTGTCATAAAACAGACACAGCGAAGGTTGAAAGTTTAATTTCTATTTCTTTCAGCTTGTTCAAACAGAAACCTAATCTGAGTTGGATCATGTTCATGTTATACTTTATATAATCTTTTATCAGATTTATATTCTATTTACTAAAATAGAAGCAACAAAGATTGTTTGTCAATTTTTTAGTTTTTATTGAAACTTAAACAGCTTTTTGCTTTGACAAATATTGATTGTACTCACAGCCCCGACCCGTATTCACATCATCTTTGTCCTTTAATTATAATCACATTTTAGAATTATGATGATTCATCAAAACTCCCCAAACAACCTGCTGTCTTCTCAGTGCAGGACTCAGTGCACCATTTCTTCCACAAATGAGACCTGACAGCTCAGTTCTGTACAATTTAGTATCTTGGCTCACAGGGGAGTTGGCGGTGAAGGTGCTGGGGGTGGGGGGTGAAGGGGGGGGGTTGTTGGCCATTTTCCCATTCACATAAATGGGAAAGAGTCTGTGAGTTTAAGCAGTGAACCAAATGTCATTCCGTTTATGTTCCTCAACACCCTGCAGTAATTTTAATTTCTCTGACCTTCTGTAACAGATACTCTGAACATGTGACGTATCCTTGAACCTTGTCTTACTGCTGCTGAACAGATACGTTCCAATTAGATCAAACACCTTTTACAGAAAGGCGAGGGAGCAGCCAGAAAACATCCCAATCTGATGTCAATTTTTCTCTTCAACTCTTCAACTTCTTCCCCTCAGACACTAAATTCTTACCTGAACTCTCTTTCAATTTGAGGCCGCCAGCTATTGTGGCTCAATAGGTTATTGATCAGAAAATGCCTACAGTACTGCAGGACCTTGTAAATTCCCAAGGACAGAAGCCATTTGTGACCATCTGTTATCCTGGCTCATTGACCAAACACACAGATACTGCTGGTTCAGGCAAATCTTTCTACACCAACATCCATAGTATAAAATCCAAATATCTTGGTAGACACCACTATCAGAACAAGATTACACTTTTCAAAGATCAATGTAGTTCTGTTAATACTTTATCAACCAAATGTAAGCAGATTTTAAACAGTGAAATAGTGATTTTTTTTGTGTTTTTTGCCAAATACTGAGTCTTCATTGCTCTTTAAACCTAACTGTGACTTAAATCATCTTCTTCATGAGCTAGATTTATAACTTTATACATGAAGTGGTACCTTTTAAATGTTTTATTCCAATACCTTCATTTTATCCTGCTTTTAGTCTTTTATTTAACTTCTGTGATCCAATTCTTGTGGTAAAAGGCGGATAGAATTTTCCTGAGTGAATGCCCCTCTGCAGTATCTTTAAATGTTTTTTATGTCATTTTTTGCCAGGAATCAGGATGTTTCGGTAGGATTAAGGCAAGGACTCACTGTCTAGTCTCTCTCAGTTTTTTAAATGTGTCATTAATGTGGATGTTCTTGCAACATAGTGGCAGGAGTATTTCTGTGAGTCTGTTCAAATAATGTGATAGACACACATAAATTAAGAAAAAATATGGATAAACCCTTATATGGATAGGATCAAAGACTCTTTCCAAAATAAAAAAAATCTCCTGAGGTTGTAAAATCATCAGTAATTTAAAGACCCACTCCGATAATAATCGTGTTTTTGTGTTGTTAACATGTTCTTGTCGCATTTTTCTGATGCTAGAGGACGTATCTTAAAGCAGAACTAAGTAAGTTTTGCTCTCGCTCTCCCCCTACTGGTCCCCTGTGAAAGCTCACTGTCGTAACGTTCCCCCGCCGCCGCCCCCCCAACAACAACGCGCAGAGAACGCTTTTGCAAGGAGAAAGAAAAACAAAACCAAGAAAATGTCTCGACAGGTGAGTATTATTGTCATCTTTGCGCTCCTAAGGGTGACGTTGCTAACAACGGCAAGGGCTTCATGCTTGTATTTATGTACGTGAGTGTGAGTGCCGTAAAGCAGGTTTGTTCTCGCGAGATTAGTCGGGTCCGATCCACTGAAAGTTGCAAGTGCTGCTTTCAGGACACAGACCCCGGAGGGAGGGGAGGGACCCACGAATCACCCCGCCAAGTCCTTGTTTACCCCCACAGGGACTCTAGAAAACATTTATTGAGGTGAAAAAACTTACTTAGTTCTGCTTTAAGAAAATTAAGCTCAAAATTGCATTTCTGAGTATTTCTGCATTCAAATCGCTGTGAATCATTAGCAGATGCAAAAACGTTGAAAAAGGGGTCCGTTTGTGACATAGAAAAGGCATTGCCAAAGGCACAAGTTCCTACTCTGCTAGCTGTCAGCTAGCAGTAGCGCTAGCATAAACAGAGAGCTCTCAGCAACAGGGAGGAGCGGGGGGATCCTCCACGCCAGCAGTTCCACTCACAGCACAGAGGCGAATTGCTAATGAGCTACTGCTGCTACTACTTCCTACAAAATGACACAAGTTTTTTGATTTGGGGTAAAAAGGCCATAATCCTAATTTAACGACCACTGAGACACTTTAAAATAGCTCAAAAGATGATTAGAGTGGGTCTTTAAGTCATTTTAAAAGATTAATAAATAAATAGAGGTGACATTTTTTCCTTAAATGTTTTTGATTCATGAATGGATGGTCAATACTTAGTAATGATAGAGTATTTTGTTGTTGACGGTCAAAACATTGGAAATGTAATCAAGATTGATTGCATTTATTCCTGATCATATCTGAATCCTGTAATCACTGTTGAGTGTGTTCAGTATACAAATGGCTGTTTTGGTTCCACTATGATTAAAAAACCCTCTTTTACTCTTCTATGGTTTTTGCTTATCCAGTTTTGTCAATCTTGTCTCTCCTTTTCTTTTTAGTCCTCATGCCAAGGCAGAGTCGATAAAATGGACAAGGGTTCACTGAAAAAGAGACGAAGTGTCGGTTTGACACAAATCAATCGAGAAGCTGTCAGCGAGTCTGTCAGTGAAACCTGCGCAGTGGGAACACGGGCGTTTCACGTCATGTGGGATCAGTTAGTTGAAGCTGTATACAGGACTGGGTTTGTGGTTCTGGTGCGACACTCAATGTTAATGATGGTAATTCCCTTAAACATCCATTTGTTAAATTTAGGTTGTGTTAAACATTCAATTCAGTTCAGTTTGTTTTTATTTAGAAAGCTTCAGTTAATAACAAATTATTTCAAGCCACTTTACAGAAATATCATCTCCAGATAATATCGACTCCAGATTTAAAATCAACTGTGAACAAGGAGAAAATTTAAGGACCCGAATTTTTGGGACCTTTTTATATACATAAAGCAGTTTGTGTTGATTCATTGGAACAAAACTACCATCAGATCATTGTGGTTCTTGAATATTCCACATGTTCATGTCAAAGTGTGTGTGTGTAGATTAGAACCACTGCGTCCAAGTGTGTGTGTCAGTGTTTTTTTGGGGGGATGTTGCATTTTGCATACCTGAACTTGGCATCCTGCAGAGTCGGGCTCCCACAGGGTGCAGTCACTGCCACTATCTGTTAAAATCAATGCAACCAGTTGAGCAGCGATGACTGACCTTAGGTCAGCTGTAGCTAACTACTCTACATGATGTCGTTACCAGAGAACATTAATAAGCTTACAGAAATAGTTGCTGCACTTACTTCCTTTTTTATACATTAATTCAAATGTTAATTTTATCAAAACCACGTAAAAACTGAAATCATAGTAACTAATTTTTGCGAGGACTTGCATAGTTTTGTTGAACTTGCTTAGTCTTACAGTATCACAATGAGGGTTTGTGATCACTGATTTGCGACAGGCCTTTACACTAAAAATCCCACATTTTGTTAGTACCAAACAACACTAGCTGATGGTTGTGTATCACATACAGTATATCCAGTGTGCAGGTATGGATACTTGATCCACATTTTGTTCAAAATCATAGTTTTGTAGTGAAATGTCAATGCAATATAAAATTATATTAAAAACATACATTTTATCCCATAAATAGTTTTTTTGCTCAGAGTTTTGTGCATGACTTTTGACATTTCAATAGCTTTTTTTGCCATTTTTAGATTTTTAATTTGTTTTAGACATACAGTATTAAAAAGTAATATAATAACCAAAAAGCATTCAAAGTCATAAAAAGTTTATTTATTAGTTTCTCTTTATCGCTCATCGTTTTAAAGCTGCAGCCTTCTGAAAATTTGAAAACTCTGATTTTTAGAAGGACTCTGGTGCCTTAAGAGTTAATGTTCTGTAAACTTTTCATGACCAACAAACTGTGAAACTGTGTTTTTATGTAAATAATTGGAAATGAATTCACTAACCTATGTGTAAATTTGTTGTTATTTTGAATATAAATGGATTTAACCCAAGCAGAAAAGCTGCAACATGGCTGCAGGTTTATGTAGAGGGCAAAATGTCTGATAAATATTGATGCAGGTTTATTTGTTATTATTATTTAATGTTTTGTATATTGTTGTTGTTGTTGTTTAACCTCTGTAGGATTAGATATTGACATTTTTCTAGGGCATATTTTTTTTATTTTTTACCTAATTTGAACACGTCTTTGCAGCGGCTTGTTGTGGAGATTTGGCAAGCATCCTCAATCTGTGCCCTTCACAAGAAGCCTGATTATTGGAGGCCATTAAAATGAGGAAATGGTTTTGTGACTGTGATAATGACTGTGATGAAAGTGAGGACGAGGGTCAGCGCTGTGGAGAAGCTTCAAATTAAAACAAATGATAGTTGTGAGAGGTGGGAGCCTCTTACCATCGAAAATGTCACCGCTAAGTGATGTAAATTAATAATACCGTTTTAAAAGCAACACCGTTTCCTCCCATTTTTTTAGATCCCTAATTTTACTTGGCTCCAGGGACCCAAAAAAAAGCAACAGATTTGTTTCCTAAAAATCCAAGTCCTTTTACCGGTCCTGTCAGCCTGCAGTGGAGGTTCTATTTTAGCTCTTCATTATGCCTCATGTGTTTCTTCAGTGCCCTTTCTGGCCCAAACCAAGCATGAGTAAGTAGAAGTTCAAAGGGGAAATGGGGACAAATTACTAGTTTCCTTGTACCAGTGTTAAAGTGTGTAAGTGTGAGTGTGCATGTGATGAAATGACTGTTACTGTCCAGTGAAGAATGAGTTACCTTGAATATATGTAGTTTAGCATATAAAGTTTAATTGTATGTGCTTAAAAGAGCAGTTAGGAAGGAGATATGTGTATGTTTGTGCAGACGAGTGCGTGTGGGAGAATTTGTGCACGTGTCAGGTGGTAATTAATAAAGTCGTGAACACTGACTCTCCTGCTGTGCTGACAATCCCACAAGGGATTTTCTACTAGTTGAAACACTCATAAGAACTGAAAATAAAATGAAACTTATTTCAGAAGCTTCAGCGTTTACAGCCAGATGAATAAAAGATTAAGATGTTTTTTAGTCCCTCAAGTTTGATCTTTGATTTGATGTTTGATCTGTAAGGAAGAGTTTATATCTATTTGAAGTGGGTTTGTGTGGAAAGCTTGTAAACAATTACCTGCAGCTCTGTGAAAGGCATCAGTATGAAGAAATAGTGCTAAATTCTGACTGGATTAAAGCAGCAATCTCTTAAACACCAGCTGTCTGTAGTTCTTCCAGATACAGGCGTGCACACGCTTGGTGGATGGACAGGTGTACTATATGGCTGTATGCTATTGGCTAATGCTGGGTGGTGCTCAATGAAATTTGCATGCGCCTCTACGGTACAGTGGGGGCTTTGAGAAAAAAAATTTTTATTCCAGAACCGGGTCAGACTATCACTGTTATTGGAATTTCAAACAAATCATACAAAACTCCTGAAAAGGGGAAAACTCCGGGTTGCAGCTTTAAAGAGATAATGATTCATGTGAGCTAACAGCTAATACAAACAGGACCAAAGGACGTCTCTGCCATCTCAAAACAACTCCAGTCTCAAAAGTCTTTTAATCAGTTTATCCAAACATTATTTTATAAACCTTGAACTTACCATTAATTTCATATTACATAGTTATTTATAACCTTCCAACTTTAAAGTATTGGAGCTATCTCCATAATTTCAATGTCTTATTTTTTATCCAAGCTTCACCTGAAGCTAGCATTACACAGTCTTTCTTCTGCATCTGTTCAGTCTTGCAGGAAATGTTCATTAATATTGCAGTGGTCTGTTAAGAACAAAAATAAAGGGCTTGAGTTGAAACGGTGAGTAAACTGGCTTTGTAGACTTAAACACTTTATTCACCCTCTAAGTCTAAATTAATTTAACTTCACTCACTGGGATTTAGAGTCCAGTGTGTTCCTGTGGAGTTTTGTTGGTGTAATAGAAACAATCAAAAAATGTCCAGATGTGAACTAAGATGAATAAATATAACATAAAGATTCTGTGTGTGGTGTTTTAAATAATAAGGATCTGAATATGTATTAGAACCCAGTATTTGCTGCTCTTGTGAAATGAAATGTTCTTAGAAGAAACTGGGGAAAAAGAGGAGAAATCTTCAAAGGTAATGGGATTTTATGTTAATACAATGTTAAGCTTATTGCTGCTGGAATTTTAAGCAGGTTTTATTAAAATCAGGGTTTCTCCTAAGTTGGTTGTCAAAATGTAGAGTTGGCTTGATTCAGTAAAACATTGTTGCACTTGAAGCTGTGCTCAGTTTAAGTAACCGTGGATGTGAGCTTAGAAACTCTCACTCTACTTTTAACACTGGAATGATGAAACAAGAAGAGGTTTTCAGGAAGGTGTTTTCTCATTCATGAGGCAGAAAATCCTCAAGCTTTAGGTTCACCAAAGGTTAACTTGCATAATTTGAGAGGATGTAAAGAAAAATCCATGAAAAGCAAAGACAACAAAGATGAGGGAAGAGGACACGTCAGTCAAGTGCCTAACGTTTGTGTCTGAATTCAAGATGTTCTTTATTTAAATGTTTAATTTTTGAGGAAGAAAATAGCTTGTTTGTCTCTTATTATCTCATGAAGTACAGGATGGAGTTTAATGTAATGGGTTGGATTGGTAACCAGTATTGCTGCAGATGCCTGGCGCCTGTTACACATGAGCTGGTCCCCACCCTGTCAATACAATTTGGACTGAGGACAGTCTCCCTGATGGCATTCGCACCAGCATGGGGTCATATAATAGATAGAAGGTGTAGAGACATCATGATGTCTAAGGCACTGAGCACTCGGATTCAGTTTGATGTCTATAGACGTCTATGGCACTGAATGAGTTAAGATGCGTTTACGCAAAGCCCCCTTTAACAGCGTTAACTTTTTAAATGCACGATTAATGCACAGGCTTCTGCAGTTTTGCTTTGCCCATGTACCCTCGCATAGGTCTGTTGGCCCTCCTGGCAATTCGTAGTCTGTGAGGTAAATGACAGGCAGTAACATAAGCGCTAACCCAGCATGCTAGAACATGGAAAGCGAAAAAGGTCCTTTGAACAGGAAGTTTAGTTTTAAACCTCTACCAGATGGTAAAATAGATTAGACGAAAGTTATTTGTGCTTACTGTCGATGTGAACTATCACTGTAGTACAACTCTTAAGTATCACCTGTTAGCAAAGTATCCAGCTGATGCACAGAGCTCCTCCCCCCACAGAGATCCCCCCCCCTGCTGAAAGCAAACCACGCTGGATAGTTTTTAGTGGAGACACTTGTTCCAGTTTTGTCTAAAGAAGTACACTTGATAAAATTTACTTAAAGTAAACTATTTTTTGCTTAGGGACACTGATACAGTTATAATAAACATGTTTTCATGAAGTATATTTGTCCACTCCATGACTTAAAGGTGGCCTATGGCAGAAATATGAAAAATACTGTATTTTAAAGTCAGTTAAAGAGGCCATTTCATGCAAATTTCATGACTTTGTGGTTATTTCTGAAGTATTAACCTGTAATAAGAAACATTTTATATACAAAAAAACATTAAGAAACACCGATTAACAGACCTTTCAAGCTGTCTGCCTGAAGATTTGGCTGGCTTTAGCTCAAACTCATTAATATTTATCATGCAAATCATATGGACTCAGATTGGCTAACAAACTAGCCTATAAGAGCACGGCTTCCTGTTTCCTTCCCCGCTTGGCATGGCAACAGCACACCGAGTCTCTTCCGGTTTGTTACGTCTTATGCTACAGCTTTTAGCCAGCAGCATGCTAGGTGTGGTTTCAGCTGCTGGAGCTGATGAATACTAACGAGCAAAGGAGTTGTGACGAAACAAGTACAGGCTTTTTAAAGTCAGGTGTTATCGCCACTTGTGTAGTTTGAAAGATAAAAACAGAAAGAGAAGAACACTTGTGGAGCTAAAACTATTCAACAGAAACCTCAGAAAAAACGTTTTTAATGGAATGGCCTATTTAGGAACAGCTTAAAAATCTGGGATAATAATGAGTGGAAATCCTGTGATTAATCGTAATTAAAAATTTTAATTGTTTGACCACCCTAATATTTTTTCTGAAATGTATAGCTATGCTAATAGGCAACATACCTCTGCAGCAAATGTCCTAGCAAATCAGTGTTAGATAAACAAAAGTTTTACCAAATTGTTTTCGCTTTGATTTATGCAAACAACAACAAAGATTACTACGATTTACCTGATTGGGAAGTTGAGTGTTTGAGACATCCAGCTACATTGTACAACAGTGCAAAGTCAGAATGTTAGAAAGAATGATGCATTGTCTAGTCTGGATCTGTCACTCACAAGGAAACCTTCAAGCAAAGTTCAACGCTCAGAAGTGAGAGGGCATCCATTGGATAATTAAACATAGGAAGAAATAAACTGGGATGGAGATTTCTAAAAAGAGCGAGAAAAGTTTGGAAAGTTGAGAAAAAGGTCGTTGCATGCGCCCTCTGACAACATTATTTTGACCCTCTCCCCAACCTGTTTATATACGGACTTTGTTGTGAGTTGCATCTTAATATTAAAGAAATGTGTCTGAATACATACACTGGGAGCCTTTTTAATTGCAGCTTAACTTGACTCAGCACAGGAAACCTCTCATCTAATGTCTGAAAATTCAAAGTTAAAGCTATTTTTTTAACCATTTTTTTTTCCGGATTTAAAGGATTTCAGTTCAAATGTATCCGGGATGAGAAATGAGGATTTAATGTGTCGTTCATGTCAGCTGTCTGTCAGTCCATGCTCCTGAGCTGTTTGGGATTATCTTGAGGAAAGTGGAACTGGCTGCTTTGGCATTATGGGCTGATAGAGAAACTACAGAAGACAGAAAATGAGCTGCCATGAAACTTTGTTGTGTATGAATAAACTCACTGATTCTATGGAGCTGCTTTAGGATTTCACAGCAGTGTTTCACATGTACATACAGTCAATCCACAATTTAATCTGTTTCTTGGGTTTTGTATTACATATACCACACATGGAGAAACAAAGAAAATATTGCCACCTGGAGTACTTAGATCCTCCACCAGAGGGCAGAAGACAGGTTTTTGAGGACAGTACCAACCCTGTTACAGAAGTAGAGTTCTTACAATAGGTGTATCAAATATGACACATATGGTGGTATTGGGTTGAACATCACAAACAAAAACCATGAAGAACAATAAGCTGCATGAGAGAATGAAACGTCTATCTTTTTGCAGGACTTAGCTTCATACAGAGCTGGTTGTTGGTTAATGTCTCTGTGAAACATGCAGTCTGGGTCACTTCGTACATTGTCTCTGCCTCCCTCAGCTTGTTCACTCTCTTTTCATGAAGCAGCTGTGAAGCTCCAGGATCTTGTTGCCATGACTGCAATTAGAGCCACAAATTCAGGGAAGCTTCATCATCAAAAAATAAATTTGCTGGACAGGAAAAAAACAAACAAAAAAAACAATAAAATACTGTAGAAGAAGAAAATGTAAAAGTTCATGTCAAACCTGTGAAGTTTTTTACAGTCTTGACTTTATTATCCCAAATTCTGAGGAACACCATACAGTTCTTTGAGTTAACTTAGAAAACAAACACTGTGAATTCTTCCTTGAATGTCTGTGATGTTCCAATAAAATATGTTGTCTGATTTAAAGTTTCATATTTTATACTTATTCAGTTAGATATTTTTCTTTAAATTGGAAACTGGAACAAGCTCTAAAGCCTCCCAGTTGTTTATTATTCACCTTAAAGTTTTTACTGTGTACATTCCTTCAAATAATAATTGTAGAAACTTGCTTCCTCGAGTCACTGTCAGCCGGTCTGATCGTGATTCCTCTTTTTGAGCTTCTCGTATGTTTGTGGTAAAGATCATGTCAGCCCATTAGACCCCCAGATGAAATATGGATGAAGAGATGAGAGAGATGAAGGCTTAGAGTTCTGCTCACAGCCTAATCCTCCTCATCTCCATCTTCTTTCTCTCTGATCTCAGTATCCTCGGTCCTCTTTGTCAGTTAAAAGAAATAGAGTTTTTTGTACCGATCAGCCAAACTGTTAAAAACATTGACAGGTGGAGTGAAAGACGTTGAAAAATCCTGTTAAAATGCAAAGATCTTCTTGTTTCCAGGTGTTCACGTAGATGTTGTTTTGACACAAATAGACAAGTGTTTTGATTACGTTTCAACTGGTACTTACATTGACACAAAATACTGGTGGAAGATAAAGCAGCTTTAAGCTTTACACACTTGACGTGTCAGTATAAATCAACATCTTAGATTTAAGCCTGATAGCAACAATTAGTTAACATAAAGTTAAACTGGAAATTTGCCCCCTAATTAGCTGCTGCCGGCTCCCGATCCTCCGTTTTTTTTTTAAATACTGCGCTGTATTCTGGGAAATTTTTCACAGAGGGAAGGCCTCAGGGCTTAGTTAGCTAAACGGCAGACAAACCGAGCCTTGGTGGTTCCTGATGACGTATCTCTGAGGCAACTGGGGTAGGACCAAGGCATCAAGATGAGGTTCCTTGACATTGAGAAACACCCATAAACTCATACATGTCTGGTTTCATTTAGCAGCTAGCAATGCTAATGCTAGCATTTGCAGCATGTCAACAGAAACAGTGAGTTAAAATCTGTTTTCTGCTGTTGTTATTATTTTAAAATTTTTTATAGTAGAGCTACATCTAACGCTTTGTTTAGTAGCATCAATAAATTGTTTACTGCTGTTTGTATAAAGTTACTGTTGAGTTAATTTGCAGTATTTTGCCACCACATCCATTATGTATGGCTGAAACTACTGCTCTGATTTGTGCTTTTTGTTAGATGAAGATGTTTATAATGAATTATGTTTTAATTGATCTGCAGTCAAAGATGCTACACGTCCACAAATTAAAACAACCATAGAGGTTGACTGTGACAGCTCCAAAAAAACACCTGTGTTTGCGTTTTCTGTGGTCGAGCAGAGACGAGCTACCAACAGCGCATGTTTCAAGTTTCAAGTTTATTTATTTATAAGCGCCAGTTAATGACAAAGTCATTTCAAGGCACTTCACAGAAAAATCAACCAATTAATAATAAAAAATTTTCTATCTAAGGAACCAGCCGATTGGGCTGAATTGTTATTTCAGCACAATCCCCCATCCTGAGCAAGCACGATTGGCGACAGTGGAAAGGAACGACTCCCTTTTAACAGGAAGAAACCTCTAGCAGAACCCGGCTCAGGATGGGCGGCCTTCTGCCTTAGCCGACTGGGGTCTGAGCTGACAGGAAAGAGACACAGACAAACACAGATGTATTTTGGCCAGTCGTCATGTCTATAGAAAGATAAACAGAGAAACAGTTAATGGCAGCAGTAACAATCAAAGCAATAACAATTTGATGGCTCTAGTGGGAATATTTCATCCCTTGTTTATGTGAGATACACCCTCCTCAGAAGCAGCCAGAGTAAAGAAAGACAGCAGAGTGAAAAAATGTGGTCAGTATGTCCTCCGGCAGTCTAAACCTATAGCAGCATAACTAAAGGGAAAGCTCAGGAGAACCCAAGCTAACCCTGACTATAGGATTGTGTAAAAAGGAAAGTTTTAAGTCTATTCTTAAAACTACACAAGGTGTCTGCCTCACGGATAAAAAGTGGAAGCTGGTTCCACAGGAGAGGAGCCTGATAACTAAAAGCTCTTCCTCCCATTCTACTTGTGACACATGTGCATGTGCGTACTTTCCCAGAGGAGCTGCCACGTATGAATGCGCAAGATCTTTCTCAGTTCAGCTGAAGAAAACACAAATTGTGCAGCAGTATGTGTCATTATAATATAAAGAATATTTTGTTGTTTGATCACATTAGTAGGTGGAAGTGTTAAGGTTAGGGTTAGTGTTAGTTAGTGTTAATATAGAGTGATTTTCACAGATTGCAAAATCAATGAATTTGGTCGTTTTTCACTGGAGGTCAGTCTCCAGAGATGATATGTCATCTTTAAATTAAAAAAACAAAAACATCTGGTTTATAATCTCTTTCGAGATGTTTTATTAAGATCAGTTTGTGGTTCATGGTCAAAGGGACAAAGGTGAGAGATGATAAAGAGGCACAAATGTGTGAAATGAGAAGAACTTGCAGATGAGATCAGACCATGAAGATCCCATCTGATCCAGATTGTCACACGTTTAGTTTTTTTAGTTGAGAGTCTGTCTTTTCTCTGAGGACTGCTCCAACAGTCTGGGTTCTTGTTATTGAGATGAACAGACAATGTCCAGTGCTGCTCTGGTGACATTCCCTTCATGTCACAGCAGCTGTATGGAGGTGGAGAAAACCATGGAGAGACCACAGAGCAGATGGCAGCACAGCAGGAGATCCATCAAGTTGTTGTCAAAAAAACCAAAGAGACTCAAAGCGACATGTTGTATGACTGTCAGCCATGTTTCTTAAAACTTCACGAGTCATTAATCATAAAACAATGCCATCTTCTTGTTTCCTCTCATTTTTGTAAAAGAAAAAGGCTTTACTGGAGATACGTTTCTGAATGTTTTACTGATAGAGAGACAGATGGCTGCAGGGAAGTGGAGGGTTTGCTGTGGATGGTCGCTTGTCAGATCAGAGTCTGGGTCGTCTCTGAATCGTGTCATTATGTCTCTTTTCCCTCCTCGTGCTCTCCATCCTTATGTTTCCAACTCTCTGACCTGTGTTGAATATAATACAAAGCCTCATCAGTAGATCTCATGCACTGCTATTCACCGATCTCTCAAAACATTCAAATATTTATCAGTTTCCCATTTTTTTCAGCAACATTTCAAATTTTGTGCATCATTTCTCTTTAGTATCCCTGACTTGTATGTTGATCTCCCTCTGTCTGCCTTTCACTTACCTCCTTTCTATCTCACTGAGTCGTGTTTTTCTTCTATCTAGTCCGAGCTTCATCTCTCTCTCTCTCTTTCTCTCTCTCTCACACACACACTCACTCACAAGTGCGTAAAGCATCACTTTATATTTCCCATGGTATCTGCAATACATTCAGCTACAGCAGAAGCAGCAGCAACGTACTGGAGCACGGCACCTGCTGTGCTGAGCTGATATGAGGCAACACACACACACATACACACACAGACACACAAGATGGATACCATTAGCTTCCTCATGTTGCATGGAAATTGTAATCCTCTTCTATTTGTAAATGCAGAGACAATGCAGCAGCAGCAAGAAGAAGATAAATAATCCTTTTTGGAATTCTGTACATTTTTTTAAAGGTTTTGCAATGTTTGATTGGAATTTTAATCTTTAAAAAGACCCATTATAAAATGTTCTAATAAACAAATGAAGCATTGGATTTTAGTGCCAAAGCCTTTGAAACTTTGAGCTGCTGTCAGTATATATTAAAAGCTGACAGTTGTTATGAGTTTGGAAACAAGAAGTAAAGTTGATACAAGATCAAAATAATTTTACATTTAATTCTCACTGGAAACTATAATTGACATGACAGAGTTTTTTTGAGAGCTTAAAAAACAGGGTACCTACAAAAATGTAAAACTCTGATATTAATTAGAATATTATCAATTTTAAACATTTACAACTTATTTATTGTATATATTTCATTAAACAATGTGTTGGATAATGATCTATAATCACAAATCCATAAGTAAATATTGTTTTGTGATATTTAATAAGTTAGTTTAATTGTAAATTTGAGACTTAGCAAGACAAATCTAAAAATACTAAATGGAAATGATGTACCTTTAACAATAAACCGTAAATAATGAGTAAATAAATAAAAACATACATTCATGTTATGTTGTGTTGTGTTGTGTTAAATATTAATGAACAACCTCAGTTCCAAAAAAGTTGGGATGCTTTGTCAGTCAGTCTTTATTATGTGTACCCGTTGGTTCCTGTTCAGGGTCACAAGGAATTGGTGTCTAACTCCAGCTGTCATTGAGTGGGAGGCGGAGTTACACCTGGACATGTCGCCTGTCCATCACAAGGCCACATACAGAGAGACAACTATTCTTACGCACACATTTACATCTAGGGCCAAATTTAGAGTTGCTGATTAACCTCATGCATATTTTCTGGACTGTGGGATGAAGCCGGTGTCCCCTGAGAAAACCCACACATGCACAAGGAGAACATGCAAATTCCATGCTGACAGGTCCTGGGGCCGAAACCAGCCAGGACCTTCTTGCTGCAAGGCAACAGTACTGCAAGCTGTGCCACCACGCAGCCCCTGAGACACTTTATAAAATGTAAAAAATAATTTGTAAATCTCATAAACGCGTTTTACTTCCAACAGGACATAAACACTTGAAACAGATATTTTAACGGGGTTGTAATAAAACCTAATGACTATAGTTTATATATTCTCCACCAGAGGGCAGAACATAGCCACGCCCAGCTGGTGTAGAACCTGCAGCAGAGGCCGCGGGGGTGGAGCTCCCCAACAACCTCTCTCACCTGTCTATCATGAGTCATCAGTTGGTTTGCAAGTGCATGGGTGTGTGTGCTATGATGGTGGGTGATGATGTGACACTACTGCATTAAAAAGAGGGTGGGCAGTTCAAATGGGGACACCCCACCCAACCCCCCCGCCCCCCCGACACACTCACACACACTGCTGTTCCCCCTGTCCCTACGTGTCTATAATGTAAGTCAGATTACCTTTATGACTGTAAAATGGACTTTTTACATAAGAATTTGAATAATAATGATGAAACAGTGTGACTAGATGTTACAAATGAAGTTATTTAAAGTGTTTGTTTCATTGAAGTGTTTTTCTTAAAACCAGTCGTGTCCAGTTTTGTTTGCCTTTAGGACCACTGTCCTGCATGTGTCAGGTCTTTTTCTGCTTTAGCAGAACTTGAGGACATTCTGAACCGGTAATTCAAACACTGAATCAGAATTGTTAAAGCAGGAAAACAACTACAATAGGCAGTATGGTGGCCCTTGAGGACCAGTATTGGACACCACTGCTTAAAAACCTTTTCTTCATTACAGCAGATCTTTGTATCTGGCTGAAATCATGTGATTACAACAAATCTGTAACATTTCTCAAACTCGAGTTCTGTAAGTCTGAATGTTTATTGACATGAAGAGAAAGTAAAGGTTTAAATAAATGTCATTTATTCTCATGTAGATTCCAGACAAGACAACAAGACTTGATTCAAACTATTTACATCAGACCTGCTGAGATTATTGTTGAGCTGAAGCCGTCGTATATAACAGAAAATCTTTTCGAACACTGTACAGGTCTAATTAACAGCTACCGGGGCTTATAGATTTTTCCTTATTGCTGCTAAAGAGTTTCTGTCAGGCACAAATTACTTTTTTATCCTGTTGCTCACAAAGTTTAACAGATGTGCTAAAAGATTAGTTTGATTATCTGTATGGATTATCTATACAGTCAGATCCCAAAAATAAACATGACTATTTTTTTATTCATTTCAAAGCGTTAATGCTTTAAAGTTACTCAGATAAATAGAATGCAGACTAACATGTGAGGGTTTATTGAACCAGCTTGTTCCAGTCCCAGTGGTTATGGGCCGAGTTGAATTATTTTCTACCTATTCTCTAAATAATGCTCTATGTAGTGCAGTGAGGTTCAGTCCTGGTCCTTGAGGGTCTCTATCCAACACCTGATCCAGTGGTTGAGTTACATGTTCAAGTTCCACAGAAGCTTGTTAATCAGCATCCGGTATGTTGGAACAGAGAAGCTGCCTTCTGATCCAGTGAGTCTGTCATGGTCTATGCATTTTCAGTTGTGGCTTTTTAATCCATAAATACAACAAACATACATGGAATATAAACTCAACACATGGTACATTAAAGGTACTGTACAGAAACACATTGTAGTCTGAAACGACAGAGCACTTTAACTGTAACATCTGCAGCTCATTATTGTGATTATCTATTAAAAATTCCTAACAGCAATATCCCCCCAGTTTGTCAACTGTTAAGTGGCTCACCTGTTTTTCGGTCTCTGCCAGTAGGATCTGAAATATTTCTGGTAAACATTGTGGTGAAACTAGGGAAGTTCTGAGTCCATCTTAAATATCAAACTGGGGCCTAAATCAAGGTATTTGTCATAGATCAGTATGGGATTGTTGTGACGACACTCAGCTCTCGATCTGTATTGTTGAATACAGCCTATAGTTTTACATCAGCTGTGCTGTAATACGGCACCAAGTCCTAGAGGGCTTGGGCCAGAGCAAAGATCTGCTTTCATTGGGAGGTGAAGGCGGGCTTGAGATCAACAACCAATGAAAATGTGAGAACCATGTTCAAAGTCTCTGAAATATTCAGCTTTTCCATCCATCCATCCATCCATCCATCCATCCATCCATCCATCCATCCATCCATCCATCCATCCATCCATCCATCCATCCATCCATCCATCCATCCATCCATCCATCCATTATCTATACCTGCTTATTCCTGTCTCCAGTGGTCTCTGGGCGAGAGGCGGGGTACAGGTCGCAGGTCCATCATTGTTATTCAGCTTTTACTTTTCCTAATTTTAGACAAAATACTCCTTTTCAGCATGAATGGGTAGTCACATTGACCTTGTTGTCTCTTATCTTCACACCTGTTGTGTCTTTTTTAAAACACCAATCTACATGGCATTTTGACATGGCATAGAGTTTAAAATAGATGGGTGATCTTATAGCAGAGATCTGAAGCATGAAAGATGTTTCAGAGTACAATTTAAAATGTTATTTCTGAAATATAAACCTCTAAACAACCAATTTCCATCTGATATTAAAGAATATCTTATTGTTCCATATTCTTCTAACAGAGCACTTCGCTCTCAGACTGCAGGTCTGCTTGTAGTTCCTAGAGTTTCTAAAAGTAGAATGGGAGGAAGAGCTTTTAGTTATCAGGCTCCTCTCCAGTGGAACCAGCTTCCACTTTTTATCCGTGAGGCAGAGACCTTGTGTAGCTTTAAGAACAGACTTAAAACTTTCCTTTTTGCACAATCCTATAGTCAGGTTTAGTTTTGGGTTCTCCTGAGCTTTCCCTTTAGTTATGCTGTTGTAGGCTCAGACTGCTGGAGGACATACTGACCATATTTCTTCACTCTGCTGTCTTTCTTTACTCTCCATGTTTGTATTTATTTGTATTGCTACCATTAACTTAACTCATCTGTGTTTCTTTCCTGTCAACTCAGACCCCAGCCGATCGATGCAGAAGACTGTTCAGTTTAAACAACCTTATACCTTCATTTTGTCTTTGCAAAATATACTACTCATGGAAATTTAGGAAAATTGAACTTTTGGGTGAAATTTATGAAAACTGTCAAGACAAATGAAGTAGGGCCTTTAAGTAGAAGTGTGGCATGAGCTGCTCTTTATCTTAACAAAATATGAAATATTTTTTATTATTGAATTGTAGAAATTGTTGACATTTGTCTGCAGTGATTCCTGTAACTTTTGGGTTAATCACATTGATAGAAAAACAGCATGAATTCAAATGTTAAATCACTGAAGAAATTCACATTGTCAAGCATTAGAGAAGGCTAAATTAAGTTTGCTTGTAATTTAGTGTGTTTTTTGTGCACTTTGACATTTAATCTAATGTGCATAACTTTTTGTTAGTGGTGTTTGTGTGACTGTAATTAAGTGTAACAGCTTGTTCCTGCGTCTGAGTCTCTCACAGCAGTGGCTGAGCATTAACACTTTATGTTGCAGTTTTTCAAAGTGGTTTATGAATCTTCAATAAATTATGAAATAACTTTTTTCTGGTTTCTGTAATGAGCAGTAAATATATATTTTATGATTACTGTTACCTTGACCAAAAACAAGAAGATGTCCATTTAAAACAAGGTGCAAATACTTGCTCATCTGTTTGTACTGAAGCTGATGCACTTAATTTTGTTTTTCCTCTTTTCCTATTCGACCAGTTTAATGCAGCATAACCCACTTTCACTGATTTCTCAGACAGAAATGAACCACGATATTTTGGTTTCATTAAAATGACCCAAATCTCTACATCCTCATATTGCAATAGCATATAAAAATACGCACAGGAATACTTTATTAAAAGCGTTAATAATACATGATATAAAATTGGTCTAATTTAGCGGAATATCTAAGTGTTGTGCATATACATTCAGTCACTTAGCTATCAGCTTTCATGTCCTATTATAGATCTAATAACCCAATCAGATGCTATCAGTGTAGCAGAGTTGAGCTCATGAAATAAATTTTTTAAATGTACAATCCCAATTCCAAAAAATTTTGGACTCTGTGTAAGATGTAAATAAAAACAGAATGCAATTTCCAAATCTCATAAACCCACGTTTTATTCCTGATAAAATATAAATAACAAACTGTATGAGATGCTGAAACTGAAACTTTAATAACATTTTTAAAGTTGATGCTGGAACAAATCTCAATCAAGTTGTAATAGGATGATGTTTGCTCTCTTCTTTTAACATTCAGCTATTGGAGTTTTCAGAAAGGAATTCTTGTGCCATCCTTGTCTGGTGCAGGACGTAGCTGTACAACAGTTCTGGGGTCTCATTTATAAAGCTTGCTTATGCACAAAACGGGGTCGGAAAACTGCGTAAGCAACTTTCCACGCAAACGTTGGGATTTATAAAGAAAAACGTAGCGGAAAAATGTGAGCAACTTTAAGTTGAGTAAGAACCTGGCTTATGCACATTTTGGACATGAGGAGCACCTGCAGTGTTGCTGTTGAGAAGTTATTTCTTAAGTATTAACCAGTAATATAAAACATTTTATATCTAAAAAACGTTAGGAAACACTGATTAACAGACCTTTCAATCTGTCTGTGTTAAAATTGGGGTGGTTCCGGCTCTTTCCGTCAGACTGCTTCATCAGCAGCCCGTTCATATTCTTTATTCAAATTTGCTGGACTCTGATTGGCTAACAAGCTAGCCTATGAGAGCATGGTATACTGTTTCCTGCCCCTCTGTGCATGGCAACATCAGACGTCGTGTCTTCCTGTTTGCTACGTCTTATACAGCTTTAGTGAGCCGTATGCGGGAGCTGCTGAATACTAACGAACAAAGGAGTTGTGACGAAACAGATACAGGCCGTTCAACCTCGGGAGAACTTGGGTGTTATCGTCACCTCCGTAGTTTGAGAGATTAAAACTGACAGAGAAGTTATTGACCTGTTTTCACACCCACTATGAAGGTAAGAACACCTGTGGAGCTAAAATGTTCAACAGAAACCTCAGAAAAATTGTTTTTAATGGAAGGGCCTGCATGTTTAAAGCAGTACTAAATAACTTTTCTGCAGCCGTGTCTCAGACGGCCATTTCTCAAACCGTTGTTCTGTTGAAATCGGTTACCTGTTGAGATGTTCTACCGATTCCTTCTGAACATGTGCCGTTCTACAGTCTTGATATCAATAAACAGATTTATTGTTTATTTTTTTGTTTCTATATTTTTCCATAAATACATTTTACCTATCAAATAAATTCTCCCAGGACAGGAACACTAAATATGATGTTATTTTTACTTTTTTTGCATTGTCAGAGCGACAGGCAAATGTTTGGACACACCCAGAGGAGAAAGACCCAACAATGGCCGATAAGGACCCAGAGGGCTTTTATATAGAAAATATCAAGGAAGGATCATAAAAATATACTTAAATAACTAACAGGTCACACTCTCCATAAACAAGAATACTGTATAAACTTCTAATGACATCTCGTTATAAAATAAGTTGTCAATTCATATTATGGTAGCATTTTTCATCAGGGCAGCATAAATCTTCAGAACACCACTTCCGGTTGCAACCTGGTGCAGTGAAGTTGTTAAGTGCAATATAGGGTGTCCAGAGTTGTCCAGAGTGTCTAATATGAAGCTGAACCTGTTTTTCAGTGAGTATACACTTAGATAAGTTTCATAAAAGTAGCTTAAAATTTTCAAAATTATTATGTACTGCTTAAAAAATCACACAATGATCAAGTTCAGGCTTGAGACCAAGTCACACTGGTTCATATGAGTCCACATCAATAATATACCTCCACCCCGTTCCCCCCAGTACCTTTATGTTCCAATACTGTAATAATAAACCACAACAATCTAACTCCAGAAGTTTTGTGTATACTCAAATCCACCACTAAGCTATTACACTCTGTCACACTTAATTTAGATCCAAGACTGCCCCATTGAACTGATTTTTTACATCATAGCAGGTCGTGATCCAGTATGAAGGGAGCATCAAAACCTTCCTGCTGACCAAAGACATATTTTAAAGCTGGTGGAACATTCAAAAATTGAATCCATCACATTTTTAATGATGTGTTAAAGGGACAGAAAGTCTGTGCAAATGTGTCTTCTTAGCCAAACCTTTTCTAGGGAAAGGATTGTGAAAGTTCCATTTGCTGAGACAAGCATTGCAGCACTTAGAGAACCATAACGCTGCATTTTGCTCCAAGCTTCTCGGATGGTGCTCATTTGGCCGGGGAGCTTTTTTATCTTGCTGTAATGCAGAGGGAAGGGTTTTGTTGAGAACAGTATGAACACAGTCTCCTGTCATTTTGAAAGGTTAAATGTAAGCACTCGCACAGCTGGTTGCATAGATACAGTAACATTGGACAACTGGTTTCTCGCTTTCAGCACATGACGACTTATAGTTGATAGAAAGGTTAAATCCTGTGATTACAAGTAGGGAGATGAGAGAGAGCGAGTACTCAACAAAAAAAATAAAGATGCAAAAAAAAAAGGAGAAAAAGACGAGAGTTGGCAGATTCTAGAGTCGTATGGAGAGAAACAGTTAGATGGCCAGACGAGAGAAAAGCAGCTTCTGCCCAACTAAACACATTGATCAGTTTTATGAAATTAGAGGGAAAAAATGGGGGATGGGAGCTGAACTATAACATTAAGGTGTGGAGCTCTCTGGTAACTCACACATTACTTGAGGAAATGTAGATAAAAGAGTGACAAGGAGAGAAGCAAGGACGAAATCCAGGAGTTACAGAGTAAAAACAGAAGTGTTGCTTCTGGGACATCCGCATCTGCATCACTTAGCTCGCCGCTAGATAGAAACATCACTGACTGATTCTTCTTCCAGCGGCTAGAACCCTCTTCACTGTGTCACACACAGTTTACTGAAGTTGTCACGTATGTCGCTGCTGCAGCTTTTCTGATGACAAAAAAAAAAAAAATGCAGCCGATTAGACGGGACAGTAGCTGTCAGAGAAATGTTTGTGGATTGCAAGCCTGTTGTCGTGTATGTTGCGCGAGTGGAAATGATGCTACAAGTCCTGGTTTAGTGCGACTACATGTGTGAATATGTGTAACAGCGTGCGACCTATCATGCTGCTTTCTCATTAGGAGAAGAGGCAGGGACAGGCTTCGGCTCCACAGTGAGAAGCTGGATGTCACTTTGATTCACTTTGAATGGGACGGACCCCGGGGGGGGTTTACAGGAACACACACACATGCACGTGAATGAGACGTGTGCAGATGCAGATGCTAAAGCAGTGCTCTGTCTAAAACATTGTAAATTGCAAATTAAAGACCCCATTTAGTTAGAATTTATCCTGATTGTTCATTTAAAAACACATGCACAGCTTTTGATTTCAGTGTAAATCAGGTTTATTTATTAGTTTTTTACACCAAAATGAAAAAGACACAATCTGCATTCTGTGTTGCTTCCAAGTCAGTTCATTTTAGTTTACCCATGTGTCAACATGCACATTTTACTTGTTTCTCAGTAGCACACAGGTTGCTATATACTGGAGCTATAAAAATTACTGACAAATAGCTGCTAGTGATTTGTGTATTTTAGATGTGACAAATTGAAAGAAACTTGCCTTACATGTGAAGATCATGAGAAGCCATTTATAACTCAACCTGGTATTTGGTAGCAAACACAAGATGTGCTCAGATCATTGGTTTCAAAGATGTCTTCATTTTTCATTGTCAGTTTTATTTTTAAAGCACCTTATAACAACAACGCTGCACAAAAATGATGAACAACATGAGGCAATGGCAAATAAAAGAACACGATGTACTAAAAAAGAGTAGAAGTGTTTAGTATTACAACACAAGCAACAAAAACAAGGAAAGGAGCTCAGTGACTAGGATCATGTTGTCAGTGAGTAGAAAGGGGTCTTTAGAAGCTCTTTGGCTCAATGCAGCTTTTATATGGAGAGAATTTAGATGGAGTTTGTTCCACAGATCAGGGCAGCAGCTGAAAAAGAGTGATTGTATCAGCTCGTAACATTCTAGGACATTTAGGAGCATGTAGTTGTTTGACCATAGAGTTCTGGATGGAGTGTAAATGATTAATCCTCTGGCCATCAAAGTCCCAGAATTGCAACAAGCCTTTAAGCTGTAAATCACACACGCTGTTTCTACCTGCCACCACTAGATGGCAGTGGCAGGTAGAAAGAACATATGTAGCAAGTTAATCCGCTGAAACCCCTTACCACTTAATTAAAAGTTCAGAGAAAATTATGGCAAATTTCCACAAAAATGTATAATCTGACAAAACTATTAAAGGTGCAAAATGGAACACGAACACCACTGCAACATCCAGTGCGTGGATTCCACAGCCACAACAACAGAACAAGGCCTATGGGGTGCCAGTCTCACGACCCCAACATTCGCGCCAGTACTCACCCAAGCCCACTCTGGTCCCCGATCCTCTCCAGTTGCTTCTCCCACGAGAAGGACATCAAAATCTCCGGCTCTCTGAAGAAGCTGCTACACCCGCCGACTCTGTCACCCTCCACAGTACTGTCAGGAGCTCATCCCTGTAACACCTGGCACCGGCAGCTAATGAGCTCCTCTCTGCTACTGGCCACTCTACCACAACCCTGCGCATAAAAGACAGTCACGCTCACCTCTCTATGCCTGATGCAGATCAATCCAAAAGCTCTTGATCGTTGTCACTGTTCAGTATCGTCAGAACTAGTCACACCAAGATCCAGCACGAAACCATCGGGTTTCCTCCGGACTCACTGCCTAGCAGCAGCCTCTGTTAGACACCAGCAGTATTTATCCCCACCCCACTCTTCTTCAGCCACCGCCGTGTGGTCTACACTCGCATGTGGACCACACCACTTTCCACCGAGCGCTTGACAAGTACTAGCCTCGCTATTATGACTATTCACTGTATTAGACCGGAATAGCGCTACAACTGGTGGCAGCTTGTTGGAGTAGCTCTGTGACTTAGCTAGCACTTGCTAGCATTTTTTTGTTCTTTTTGAGTGTTTCTTGCTAGTTTTTTCTTCTGGAAATATTTTCTAAATACTTTTCTTCTGATTTGGGTGCTGTGCTGATTGAGTTTTTTGCTTGATTTGTCACTTTTTTGCCACTTGTTATGATGCGTAACCATGGCAACAAGAGACTTGTTTACAAGTAAGAGCAGCTAACTGACATTTCTAAGGCTGAAATAATCCTCAAATTGAAACTCTGGATCCCTGATGAGCTCAAAAGAAGAAGACGTGGATGCAGAGCAGGAGCATAGTGAAGAGAGAGAAGGAGGAAGTTTAAACCTTCACTTCCATCAGTCATATTGACAAATGTGAGATCTCTTTGCTAACAAAATGGATGAACTTGAAACTCTGTTGAAATGCAGCATCATGTGTTTCACTGAGACATGGCTAAAGGGACATATCCCGGACTCCAGCGTGTCTCTGTCTGGCTTTCAAACAATACGGACAGACAGAGATTTGAAGAGGAGCGAAAAAAGAAGAGGAGTTTGTCAGCTGATCACATCTGCAGTTACCTGTTGGGGGCGGAGCATCAGAGTATGTGACACGAGGAGTGACTGAACAGATTGATAAGGAGGACTGATTCTGTCCTGGAGACTGAACTGGAGTCTCTTGAGTTGATTGTCCAAAGAAGGATGAAGAACATGATGGAAAACCCTCATCATCCTCTTCAGAACACAGTAACTCAACAACAGAGTGTCTTCAGTCAGAAGATTCTTCATAATCCGCTGCAGCACAGACCGCTACAGGAGATCCTTCCTGTCCACAGCAAGAACTCTCTATGGCTCCCTGAAAAAGAACTGAGCTACAACAACACTTGAATTTCCCTTCGGGGATTAATAAAGTATTTTTGATTTGATTTTGATTGATTTGATTAGGCAACACGCAGCTATTGCCAACATTGTACCCATCCATCCATCCATCCATCCATCCATCCATCCATCCATCCATCCATCCATCCATCCATCCATCCATCCATCCATCCATCCATCCATCCATCCATCCATCCATCCATCCATCCATCCATCCATTTTGTAAACCTGCTTCTTCCTGTTCAGGGTCGCAGGGAGCTGATGTCTATCTCCAGCAGCCACGGGGTGAGAGGTGGGGGACATTCTGGACAGGTTGCCAGTCTATCGCAGGGCAAAAATCAATATTTTATTATATTTTACTTCAAATATAACTTTTAAATGAAATTTTTATTTTCATTCTACACCCCTCTAAACATCCCGTGGAGATATTATTTGTTAAAAATGTGCTTTATTTGAGAATGTTCCATATTCCACCTTTAAATCCTGTTTTAAATACATAACTTTTCTTTGGCACTATTTCATTTAGCCGAAACACTTTATAGCATTCTTCAGCATCAGAAATGAAAAACAAAATGAAAGATCAGAATTTCATGAGCTTGGAACAACAATAAACTTTTTTCAGACAATGAGTGATGCTTTGAAGTCTTCGAGTTAGATACAAAGATGCTGATTTGCAAAACACTTTGATTCTTTGAGTGGATCCTTGATGAAACTCTAATAGCAGTTGTTTAATGTTTCAACAGGTTAAACATTCTGAAAATGACCATTATTATGAGTTGTTAAACCCACGCTGTAAAAAATGTTTAGATGCTGCAATCAGAAGAAAATTCAACATTTTCATGAGGAAAGAAAAAATGTTTAAAAAATGCACACGGGTAATAAATAGTTTTTTGCACCAGAGCCCAAGATTCTCATTCTTTTATGATGTATTTTCTTTTACTTTTTTCATGCATTTTTTTGTACTTGATGTATTACAGAAGTAGACAGAAAAATAAAATCAGAATCCTGAGATGTTTTGTCAAAAATGGAGCTAGTGAGCTTGATAAATTCCGAAAGCTCCATGCAGAAAAAAATGGGGTGAAAAAGGAGGGCAGGCATCTGACAGAATCTGTATTGACGCAGAAAGACAAGCAGAGAAATAGGTAGAGACACCAGGAAGAATAAAAGATATGAAGGGAATAAAGACAGAAAGGCGGTTCTCTTTGCAAACTAAGATGATTAGATGGTGATGAAAGATGTTTAAGAAAAACAATATTTTCTGTTTAAAGTGGATTATTTCTTTAGCTGTTAAGGCTTTAAATGTAATAGCTTTAAAAGAACAACAAAATCAAATGCTAATTGCAGCCTGTCTCCCCTTCTTACTTCCTCAAAGTGTTCTTAATGTCAGTCTCAGTTAACACCCGCGCCACATAATCAGGGAGTGACATGACCGTGCATCAACCGGCACTCTGGAATCAGCTGGGCTTGAGTCAGCCGCCTGCTGCTTTGCTCCCCGGGGACGGATCGGTTTGGGGTCAGTATGACAAAAACTGAAGTCAGACCAGCGCTGAGTCACTTCACATGTCAGAGCAGATGTTGTTTAGACTGTAACTTTAATAAGTTGGAGGCAGAGAGCATGTTGGGATGTGAAAGGTGGTGGTGGAGGATAAAAGAAAAAAAAACAATAAGCAATCTGGACTAAGACTCTAACTACTAGATGCTCAATGCATTTTGATTTACTACATTTGTTAAATATGCCAATGCATGCTGTTTTACTGCTTTGGTTGACTGTATGGTTGTGTAGAAAGTGCTATATAAATAAGTATGGTATGGTATGGTATGGTATGGTATGGTATGGTATGGTATGGTATGGTATGGTATGGTATGGTATGGTATGGTATGGTATGGTATGGTACGGTACGGTGCGGTATGGTATGGTAAGGTATGGTATGGGCAAAAATTCACACTTTTTTAGATTTTCCCACTGATTGTTCAGCTTAGAGTACAGTGATGCCTTGCAATGATTTAGAGTAAAGTGCCTTAGAATTTCATTGGCATCCTGAAAAAGGTGGAACACTTCCTTCAGGTTGGCAGTGAGTCTTTGCCTTAAAGCTGGAGTTGGTAATGTTCGAGAGCTAGCAAGATTTAAAACTAGCAGCTCCTCTAAACCCCTCCCCCTTCCCACCATGGACTTGCTTCAAGCCACGCCCCCCCCAAACTTGGAACTCGCATCTGCTGGCAGAACTCAGCAGGGTACTCAGCTTTACCAATGTTGACTCTCGTTTGTCCTCTCGTTTTATCCAGAGCTTTTCTCGTAGCAGCTTTTTCTGCCTCTGACTTTCTTTTTTTTGGCAGTTTAGCGGGGCGAGCCGTGACAAGTAGCGAGGAGCGAGAGGGCGTGATAGAAGGTGTGCAGGCAAGGTATCTGATTGGTTCCTCTCCTCTTCTCTGGAAATGACCAATCACTGCCATCCGGTGCGGATGACCGTGGTTGGTCAGAGTTATTGTAGGCTTGCAAGTCTCAGAGAGGTCTGATTTTTTTCGCTCCTTTTTATGAATACACAATGCATTGACTAGTCTCAGTATGGAAGGACCTTTTCACCCAGTATAAAAAAAAGTGTTTCTGAACAGGATTACCAATTATAACTTTAAGTAGAGGAGTTTAAGTATTGGGGTGACTTGTTCATGAGTGATGCAGGATGGAGCAGGAGATGGAATGAGAGATTGGGGTTTCATCCTCAGTGATGACGGAGCTTCTTCAGTCTATCATAGTGAAGAAGGAGATGAGCTGAAAGGAAAAGCTCTAGATTTATGAGTCTGTCTATGTTCCATCCCTCACCTGGTCATGAGATCTGGATCCTGACTGAAATGATGACATCCTAGATACAAGTGGCTGAAATTAGCTTCATCATCCAGAGGGAGTTTGTAGTAGAGGCACTGCTCCTCTGCATTGAAAAGAGTCAGC
Organism: Pachypanchax playfairii; assembly: GCA_006937955.1. Classification (NCBI taxonomy): domain Eukaryota; kingdom Metazoa; phylum Chordata; class Actinopteri; order Cyprinodontiformes; family Aplocheilidae; genus Pachypanchax; species Pachypanchax playfairii. The sequence goes on from SSNP01000055.1 coordinate 2,969,585, forward strand.
TGAGGTGTTTCAGGGATCATGGAGGTTTTTCAGGCACATCCCACTGGAAGGAGATCCTAGAACAGACCCAGAATTCACCAGAGGGATTATATAGTCTCTCTGACCTGGAAATGTCTGGTTACAGAAAGGGAAAGTGTTGGATATTGTGAGCTGAAGAAATTGAAGCGATATTGAAAGACAACAAAAGTAAGAAATGGAAACATGAAACCTACAAGGAAATTACAGGCCTCTATTTAAAGGAATTTGTTGTTAGACAGAGTGACTTTTCTGAAAACAAATTGTTCTGGTATTATCTCTGTTCGAATCATCGTCACTCCAGGGAGAATAATATAGAAATTCAAATAAATGGAAATATGGCTTTAGTTTGGGAGCTTTTATATCTGCTCTGAAAACGTTCGCATTTTCTTTGGCTTTTAACAATTTTATATCTGTGCTTTAATTATTTTGATGCACATCATTGGAGATTTGTACAATTTTATGTTATTTATATCCTGTTTTATTATTTGAAATTTAAACTGTACAGCACTCTGGTTAACCATAGTTGTTTTTAAATGTGCTTTATGAATAAACTTTATTTCACTTAACACCCCCCCCAAAAAAATAAAAGAACAATCTTTTTGAAGACCTTGGAACGGAATAATCAATAAATAGCAATTTCTTTCAACCAACATCAAAGCTACATTTTTCTGTTTCTTTTTACTTTGAACTTTAGTTTTTTTGTCCTCAGTAGAGTCATTGTACTTGTGTTAGAGAAGGGCTGCTTGGTGGTGCATTAGCACTGTTGCCTTGCAGTGAGAAGGTCCTGGGTTCAAAACCAGGCTGGGACCTTTCTGCATGGAGTTTGCATGTTCTCCCTGTGCATGTGTGGGTTTTCTCTGGGGACTCTTACTTCCTCCCACAGACCAGAAATATGCTTAAAAATCTAAATGATCCCTAAGTGTGTGATTTGTTGTCTGTCTACATGTGGCCCTGTGATGGACTGGCAACCTGTCCAGGTGTAGCCCCGCCTCTCACCCAATAACCACTAGAGATGAACACCCTGTGACCCTGAATAGGAACAAGAGGGTATAGATACTGACTGACTGACCATGTGAGAGAAGTGAGTTCATCATGGTTTGTTCATCTGGAGACAGATGGACTGGTGGGCGGAGCCTAAAAGCAGTGTGTGATGAATGAATTGCAAAATGCATTGTTCAACATAACAACTGTTTACACTATTAGAACCTTGGACTGTATCTGAATAACCATGAGTTGCTCCTTAACCCCTGTTCTGTCAGCACATGGTTCGAGAGGATTAGCATCATGGTGATCCTGCTCAACTGTGTGACTCTGGGCATGTACCAACCATGTGAGAACATCGACTGCACGTCTGACCGCTGCCAGATACTGCAGGTAAGGCAGACCTTGAACACATCATCACACTGAGGGGGAGGAAAGCAGAACAAAACAAGCAATTACAGGGAAACACGACCCTTTTCTTGTCAGTGATCTTCAAGCTGTGATTCAAACACACTTCACATAGACTTTTTTATTCTCTCCTGGAATGTTTATATTTTCTTTTCCTCTCTGAGGGAATTGTAACTCAGTTTGTGTTAATAAAATCTTCCAGAGCTGCGTTGTGATGTCATCTGTGTTGAAGAAGAGGAATAACAACTGAGACGGCAGTTGTGGATGTTCATGATTCCCGCTGATTCAGCTGCAGATTTATAAACAGGCTTAAACTCGGAATCTATTACGCATTATGTTTAGGGTTACAAATGATCAAAGTCAGACCATATTAACCCTTCTGTATTCTCCTGGACCTTTACATAGAGATCTGTTGAAGTGGGTGTCTGTAGAAAGAACAACCTCAGTTTAGAAAAATAGGAATTATTTACTATTTACATAAATAAATATGTGTGTTTGTGGTATAGTGTGTATGTGTATATAAATATACTGTATGTGTTCCATCTTGTTATTTATTCCTGAGGCAGTTCTGGCAGAGTTTGGTCTTGCGCTGCCTATGTTTTGGTTATTTACCGCCCTCCGGGAGGCAACATGGAGCAATTTATGGATGAACTGGACACAATCCTATCCGACATTCCAGATGATAACTCCCCTTTAATTGTTATGGGCGACATGAACATTCATATTGATAAAACACAAGCTCATAACTTTCTGGCCCTGGTCCACTCCTTCAATCTCAATCTGGTCCAGACTCCCCCAACACACAGAGCTGGCAACACACTGGACCTGGTACTGACCAGAAACTGCACTGCAGGTAACGTGCAAGTCACACCGCTGCACCTCTCAGACCACTTCCTGATTAAATTCAGCATCTCCATCCCTTACGTACCTAACGCAAAAGTAAAGACTGTCTCCTACCGCAGAAACCTTCAATCTCTCACTCCCTCGCAGCTATCGGAGCATGTCTGCTCCTCCCTCCCTTCCCACTCTGTGCTCTCAACTCTGCCTGTAAATGACGCAACAGAGACGCTCTGCTCCGCACTAGCTTCTTCTCTGGACGAAGTCTGCCCTCGTGTGTCAAAGCTGGCCGCCCGGCAGCGTCCTAGTCCGTGGCTCACAGACACTCTGAGGGATCACAGAGCTGGTCTGAGAGCAGCTGAAAGGAAATGGCGCAAATCCAAAAATCTCTCTGACTTGTCCGAATACCAGCAAAAGCTCTCGAGCTTCACATCCTGCTTAAAGGCTGCCAAGATAGCTTTTTACCAAAACAAAATCCAAAATGCTCCTAACATGGGAAAACTGTTCAAGACATTCAATACTCTTCTCCGTCCTCCACCTGCTCAGCCACCCACCGGGCTGACTGCAGACATGTTCGCCACCTACTTCACCGACAAAATCGCCTCCATTAAAAATCAGTTTTCTGAGCCTGACCATCCCAGTCTGGTCCATCCTTCCTCCGGTCAATCCCTCTGCTCCTTACGCTTACTGAATGAGGACGAAGTCTCCCGACTCGTAGTGGAATCTAATCCAACCACGTGTCCTCTGGATCCGATTCCTACAGATATCCTGCTGAGCATTCTTCCTGCTGTCAAACCTGCAATAACCCACATTATAAACTCTTCCATGAAAACTGGCGTCTTTCCTTCAGTTTTCAAGCAAGCCACTGTCACTCCGCTGCTGAAAAAACCGTCGCTCGACCCGGCCCAGGTAGGAAACTACCGGCCAGTCTCGCTCCTACCGTTCATGTCCAAGATCCTAGAGCGAGCCGTTTTCACTCAAGTCTCACAGTTCCTCCACGACAACGACCTACTTGATCCTTATCAATCAGGCTTTAAGCGAGGCCATTCCACTGAAACCGCTCTTCTCTCAGTTGCAGAGTCACTACGGGTTGCCAGATACTCGTACTCCTTGATCTGTCTGCTGCTTTCGACACCGTCAACCACCTCATTCTCCTCTCGACGCTATCTAGGCTTGGCATCTCGGGACCGGTCCTCTCGTGGTTCACCTTGTACCTTGCGGAAAGATCTTTCAGAGTCTCGTGGCATGGACAGATGTCCAGTCTGCATGAGCTGGCGACGGGTGTCCCGCAGGGCTCGGTCCTTGGTCCTCTCCTCTTCTCTTTATACACCACCTCATTAGGCGAGATCATTCGCTCCCATGGCTTCTCATACCATTGCTACGCTAACGACACTCAGCTCCTCCTCTCCTTCCCTCCAGACGATACATCCGTCTCAGTGCGGATATCTGCCTGCCTCTCAGATATCTCGGCGTGGATGAGGGATCGCCACCTTCAGCTTAATCTGTCCAAAACTGACCTCATTGTCTGTCCTGCCAGTAACTCCTTACCTCCTCAGATAAGCGTGCAGCTTGACTCCATCACGCTGTTCCCCAAAACCTCCGCCAGAAACCTTGGTGTCATACTGGACAACCAGCTGTCCTTCAAGGAGCAGGTTAACTCCGTAGCTCGCTCATGTCGATTCGCGCTTTACAACATCAGGAAAATCAGAGCCTTCCTGACAGACCACACCACACAGCTTCTGGTCCAGGCCCTGGTCTTGTCCCGGATCGACTACTGCAACTCTTTGCTGGCCGGTCTTCCGGGCGTCCTCGGTTAAACCTCTGCAGATGATTCAGAACGCAGCAGCACGTCTGGTCTTCAACCAGCCCAAGAGGGCTCATGTCACTCCGCTGCTCATTTCCCTGCACTGGCTTCCAGTTGCAGCACGCATCAAATACAAAGCTCTGCTTCTGGCTTACCAGACTCTAACACACACAGCTCCTACTTACCTTCACTCCTTCATCCAAACCTACATTCCCACGCGTCAGCTACGCTCAGCCGCTGAAAGACGCCTAGCGCTTCCACCACAACGTGGCATGAGATCATGTTCCAAACTCTTCTCCTCTGTTATCCCCCGATGGTGGAATGACCTACCAAACTCGGTCCGATCCTCAGAGTCAGCAGCTACTTTTAAGAGCAGACTTAAGACTCACCTCTTTAAAGAACACTTTCAGTCTTAATGTGGGATTAATTTATGATTTATGATAGCGATTTGAGAATTTATCTCTACAAAAAAAAAAAATAAAAAAATGAAATGATACACTTGATGTATCAGCGTCGGAATTAAACTGGACTCCAAACAGTCCGCCTCCTTATTGTTTCCTTCTCTTTGATTTCTTGCTTGTATGTTCTCTCAATGTAAGTCGCTTTGGATAAAAGCGTCTGCTAAATGACAGTAGTAGTAGTAGTAGTAGTTGTGATTTGGGTCATTATCTTTCTGTAGGATGAACCGCTGACCAACTAGTTGCATACAAGAGGGTATTACATTGCTGTGGTAGCTGTTTTGGTTCTGTGTACCTCTCACTCTGTCACTGTCTCTGGATCCAGTGAAACATCTCCAAACCATCACACTTCCTCCTGTTTAATAATGGATGCCACACACTGTAGAACCACCCTTTTACCTACTCGACAGCATACAACGATCCTGCATGATGAACCAAAGATTTCAAATTTTGATTCATCAGTCCATAATATCTTCTTCCAGTATTCAGTAATCCAATGGGGGTGTTTCATGTCCCAGAAAAAACTCTTTGTCTTATTTAGCAACAGTTTTCTTGCTGCAACTCGTCCTGTCAAATCTGCAACTCAAAGTCTTCACAGCTGAAACTGAGACTGGATTATTACAACCTTTATTAAGTTGTGCTTGAATCTGTTGACCTGTGAGCTGTTAACTATCTGAAACTTGTCCTCTGATTCATTTGTAGCTTTTTGTCTGCCAGACCTCTTCCTGTCAGAGTTTGCCCCAGTTTCAGAGGGCCTTTTGATGGTGAAGAAATCTAAACTCACTGACACCTTGACTTACTTTGCAGTTTCTCTCTAGGAAAGACCTACATTTCACATTTTTATGATGATCTCTCTTCTGTTGTTGATTGTATTTTTGTAGCAACACATGATGTTCTGCTGTACAATTATGTTCAGCTGATGCTCATGAGGGTCCGGTACCACAGTGTGTTCCAATGCTGCTTTTATGCAAACAGAGGGGGTTATGGAATCAAGCAACATCTGGAACACCTGTAGGAAGGTTCAATAAACCTCCACTGCTGCAGGTCAGCTTTTAAAGGTTAACCCATGGTGTTCCATGCATATAATTTTGGAATATACATTATTTTTTTAGTTTGGTGTAACCTTACCTTCTCACCAGAATGATTAGAGTCATTTATACAACAGCAAATCACATATTTCAGCAAATTCTGTATTCATATACGATTTAAAAGGAAACACATGTTCACATTGTTATTTTCCTATTGCAGATTTTCTGACATTGTCTCTCTGAGCCATATTGAGCTGATGTAGGCAATCAGCTCCTGTCAGCTGGCCGAGGAATCTCTGTGTACCTCCAAGACTGTAACTGAAGTCTGATTTTTTACAGGTTGACATAGACAACCTAATTCTGCTTGTGTTTGCTGATTTTTAATGTTGAATGTTTCTACTGTGACCTGCATTCATGCTTTGTCTTGCTCTTTGTTTTAGACGTTGCTTACAGCACATTAGGGTGGATTATAATCCCAAACAAAGCGCTCCAGGACAAACAGCTGAATCAATCATTCATTTTATCCGATTTTGTCTTTAATTTTGCTCAGATTTAAATGTATTCATAACTGTTGCTGCAACAATCCACCAAACTATCTTTCTCTGTCTTCCTTCAGCTTTTTTTACCTTTAACAAGCAGGCTTTCTCTGCAGATTGTATGAGATTCTGTTCTGATGATTGCAGGAGGGATTTTGCTGACAGAGCTTAGATAGTTAACACAACCCTAAAATGCATCTCTGATCCTCGGTGAAATTCAGCATCTCCACATCACTTTTTGGAGGTAAGAGGCAAAGTACTAGACAGAAATAGGAGCTAGCTTTAGTACAGCAAGCACTCGCTATGTGTTTGTATCTGGAGTGGAATCTCAACAGGCAATAGTGTAGCAAGCTTTTCAAAAGTGTGGGGGATGGATGTTGTTTGTTTGTCAACAATAAAAACAATGAATACAATGACAGAAAGTACATACAAGATACTAAAAGTTTCCTATTTAAATTAGTGGTACTAGAAAAGTTCATAAACACACTCAGAACACAGAAAATAAGACAAAACTAATTTCAAGATTATTTAAAAGCCTTAAAAGTAAAAACGCTTATTTAAAGTACCTGGAAAACGGAGATGTAAGTAAGCATATGTTCCCGCCTCTCCAGCACAAGCTGACTGATAAATCTAACACACCAAGAGAGGCTGGACTATAGCAGAACAGCCAATCATCAGCCGGTCATACTCAAAGCCGATGTCATGTTTGAGAGGGAGGGGCGAGGAGGCAGCTGCTGCAGCAGGTGCAGACACAGAGCGGTCAGAGAAACGCAGAGGTAAAGATGTAAGGTGTTTCTGCTAAGCTACAGAAAAAGTGTGGGTGTTAAAACACCCACATCCCCCATGGGTGCAACGCCCATGCCAACAGTTCAGGTCCAAGGCTGTCACACGGTCGTGAGTCTGAACTATTAACCAATAATAATAATAAAGCCAGATTAAAGATAAGTAAACATTGGAAAGGGTGGCATGTTTTTTTTTTCTTGTTATTATCAGGAGGGGAATACATAAACCAGATGAGCAAACAGCATAGAGTTATAAACATAGAGGGAGGACTCACTACATCCGTTATCAGAGTTTGTGACTTCGTGGAGGATCCAAAATGGCCACCAAAACAGGAACATAGTAAATAAACATTTGTGTTATTGAAAAGCTCCGTTGTCTTTGAACTGATTTAGTCAAATCAAATCAAAAATACTTTATTAATCCCCGAAGGGAAATTCAAGTGTTGTTGTAGCTCAGTTCTTTTTCAGGGAGCCATAGAGAGTTGTAGCTGTGGACAGGAAGGATCTCCTCTAGAGGGTTCTAGCTGTGGACAGGAAGGCTCTCCTGTAGAGGGTTCTAGCTGTGGACAGGAAGGAAAGTCCACTAAGTGGACAGGTGGGGTTACACACATATCTGGCAGAGCCAGGTTAGCAATCATTACGGCCAGCCCTGAGCTGCATGGTGCCCTAGACGAAAAAGGATTTTGGCGCCCCCTACTGCCCAGAACAGAAACGACGTAACTCAATAACTGGATTACATTGAAAAAAATATTTATTTATACTAAAATGAACCGTAGAACTGGAACTGTGCAATAGAAACACACTCAAAACAATATTAACAGTAAATAATTACAAAAAATTATTACTTATTTTGCTCTTTACATGAGATGAATGGTGTGTCCAACAGTTTGTCCAAAAAAAAAGGAGAATTTGGCACTCCCTCCAACAGAGGGCACCCAAGGCAATGGCCTAATCTGACTATGCCCAGAGCCGGCCCTGGCGATCATGTGCCCTTTCCTCCCTCTTTGTTTCTAACTCTATGGCTAACAGTTAACTTAAGCAGGGGCAAGACCAAAGTAGGTTCCTGACATATTAAAACAACTTCAACCTCAGAAATGCTGTATGGAGCTTCTGTGAACATTATTAAAAGCCTTGATGTCAGTGTAAGTTTTACACAGTTATTTACATAGAATTCTGTTATTATGGCAGCAGCTATTACCTCCTGGGCTGCATCAGGCTGGAACTGTGTACAAAACCATGGCAGTGTAAAGATGTAAAACAGATGTGTTTTAGTAGCTCTATGTAACTGTATTAGATCAGAGTTGCTGTACAACAGCAGCCATCCTCTCTGGTCCTGCCTATGCTCAGATGTTAGCTTGGCAAAACTCACTTTCTGTTTCTTCAGTCTGAGAATGTTCAAACAGCTATCTACACCAGCTGAAATATTGTTAATAACCTGTCCCTAAATCAAACTGAATAATTAGAAAATGAAATTAAAACGAGGAAACATGCCTCTTGAAAGCTGCACTTGAATCAGTGGCAATCATACAAGGACAATTCAGTCAGTATTTTTATTTCCTGTCCTATTTGCTTGTGAGAATTAAGTGAACGTTTGTCCTCAGGGTGTCTTTTGGTAATTTTGTCAGTCACAAGTAAAGTAACACACACATAACATCATTTTCATTTTTAAATGGCCCACCATAACAATCCTTATGACCCACTTAGAGCGTCCTTTCCTCCTGGCAAATAAGTGACACAATGACAGCATGTAAAGTAGCCAAACCAGCTCATACATCATATAATGAAAGTCCCCATCACAGGACACTGTCACCCGCTTTACAAATCACATTGATGATGAAACCTGACTGAACAGGAAGCTGGCAGCAGGGGCAACGTAACTATGATGAATTCATTTCACTTCAACAGGGAGCGGAGAATGATGGAAATTTGACTGTCGCAGTCAGTGTTGGATTACATGTGACGAATACAGGCTGCATTATTTATCAAAACATCATTTAAACCAGATGTGAATAAGAGTTTCTCATCTTTCCCTTCTAACCAGGTCTGGTGGATGTAATGCATTTTACAACACGCTCCCCTTTAAAAATAAAAGCATTGTAGTTTACTACTGTCTTGACTTAAATGGACACTTCAGATTTTTTATAGTGGGTTCTTTGGAATATATGTTATGAACAGTAAATATATTTCCTAACAGGGATGCACCAATACTGATACTGATACTGGTATCAGGGCGATACCATTCTGATTTGTACTTGTATCGGTATCAGTTAGTTAACCGATATCATGAACCGACACTTAAAATGTGGAACTCTGCAATAATTTCACAAAAAACGTTTGTTTTTAACTTTTAATTTTTGGTTTTGTGGTAGTTTTTATTAATATATATATATATATACAGTATAAATATACTGTATATATTTTTTATCAAGTTCACCATCATTTGTTGTAACAAGCAGAGAAGAAAATAAAACCTGTCTTCTAACCCATTGCATTTTTTGTATGGTAGAAGTATCAGCATTGGTACTTGGTATCAGCAAGTACTCAGATCCAAGTATAGGTATCGTATTGGTTTTAAAATATTGGTATCATTGCATCCCTATTTCCTAATGCATAGTAGCTCTTTGAACCACCATAATTTGGAGAAACAGATCAGCTCTGACTCTGACTGAGGTTGCTAGCGCTTCAGTTTGGTCTGAATTAATCTCTGTGTCTTCAAACCTAAGTCGTTTATAGAGTCTACGTATAGCTGGTAACATGCTAGTTGTTCCACAGAAACCCATTTCAAAGATCAGAAGGACAAACGTGAATTAAATAAAAGTTAACAAACTAAATCCAATTTTATTTTTCTAGATGTTTATTTAGGGTACAAGATTAACAAATAGGTCAATAATTGTTAAATCAATTACAAAATAAATGAATGTGTTTGGATTTTTTTAAACAAATGAATGACAGAAATACACATACTAACAAATCAACAACATACTGATCACCTAATTATATTTTTTACAATATAAATTTGCAAAGCAGCCTAAATCAAGACCTACAGTGTTGTGATACAGACTGAAGAGTCTGGGTAAATTTCAATGAGTAAAGCCAAAAGCTGGGAGCCATCACTGAACGCAGGTGATCTTTGAGCCTGTGACTGATGCTGCATAACAAATCCAACGTGGTTCGGTCACTGTTAACCGCCCTAGACTCAGTTTAGCATTGTAAATCCACCATCATTATCACAAAAGTGAGATGAAACTGAATTATTCAAGAAGGAGCCCACACATTAGCGCTGCACAGAAAGGTTTTAGCTGGATTTTGGGAGGAGATGAACACTGGGCTCTGCATGTTAAAGATAAGAAATGACATCTGTTACCAGGGAAAAAATGCTAAACTCAGCATCTGGATAATGAGTGTCCACAGCAGAGTTCCCCCAGAGTGACTGAAAACAGATCACCTTTGCAAAAAGTGATGTTAAAAATCTTTAGGTCTAGCAATATCTTATATCCCTTTATGAGGGCCTATCTCCCCCCATCAAGCTCCCCACTGCTTACTGGTTCCCCCACCAGCCTGCGCACTGGGGGTGTCTAGAGTTTGGGGCTGGGTGCTCGGGACGTGTGCGGGCCAGCTCCTGGTGGCTGGCTGATGGGCTGGGCGCTTCCTGGCTCCGTCCGATACCTTCTTCAGGAGGGGCTGCCCTTGGGTCTTGGACTTCAGATCCGTGTCCTGAGGTGCTTGGGGGTGGCTGGCTGTTGGCAGGGCCTGTGGAATCACGCCACGGCTCCCTGGGGCACCTGTACTGCAGTTGCGGGGCGACTGCACTGGAGGTTGCCTACAGTCTTGTCGGAAGGGGGCTTTGGTTTCTCCTGCGGTGGCCTGCCTAGGCTCTGCCGCTCCAGGGTTAGGACCTAGATCCCTTGGACTTGGGTCAGCCCTGTGGTCTGGGGGCCGGGGCTTCCCACACCCACTGTCAAACAATTTTATAGAGAAACCTTATGGTCACAGGCGCGTCCATGCACACAGATGCGCACACAGATATTCACAGACACTCATTGACTTGGGCTGCAGCTGCCACTGGGGATGTTGTGTGTTAAGCAGTATAATTATTTGTTTGTGTCCACAATGATATTATCAGTGTTTAAATATAGATGTTGGTCAATGCTGTGGTGTCTCTGCTCTTGTTTTTGTCTCTCAGCAGGTGTTGAAGCAGATTTCTTTCTCTCCCACCTTCTCTTCTACCTCTTTTTATCTGTTTTTTCCTCTCCTTTCTTTTTTTTCCCTCTAATTTCCTCTCTCCTTTGCCATGTCCGCTGACTCAAAAAGTTGTAATAAACAAAATAACATCTAAATAAAAATAAATAAAGGTAACAAACTGAACATTGCAGTGATTGCTGCATGTTTGGCTTGTGAGAACAAATCTGTCAGTCATTTCTATGCATCCGGACATCAATTCCGACTGCTTTAATGCCAGACAGGACATGGGAAAAAAAAATTCTTTAGGTAATCTAGATTGGTAAAATGTCCTAGGAGGTCTCTGTTATGATGCATAGGTGAGGTGGACTCAGAGGAAGCGTCTGGTTTAAAAGGTTTGAAGTAGATGGAGGTGGTGTGATTAAAACTGCAGCAGAAATCTGGAGGTAAAGGAGTGTGTGAGTCTTATCAATGTTAAGTTTGCCAGAGGTCTTACAGTACAGACTGTTCATTGCAGATGTGGAGGCAGTTAAGGGGTCCAGGGAACCATGAAGCCCACCAGAGGTACCAAGAGAAAAGAAAGGAGGGCAGGTAAGTATCACTGAGAGCGAGCGATGTGGGATCAGATCCCGGCAGGTTTTGTTGTCTTCCACATGAGCAGCTGAACACAGATGAGTCAAGGGATTTTTCTTCACAGGGGATCTGGGAGGTAAGTAGAGGTTCCTTATGAGGTAAGTGATTTAATTCACAAGGATTTCAGGACCCGGATCCCTGGAAAGATCCGAACTGGTCACAGGAGGGGGATGTACAACGAACGCAGGTATCGAACTTCAATACTTTTAATTGTAACTCTAATGGTCCGATGTGGGGTTGTATGCCCAGAGAGTCGATTGAGTGCAGGTGCAACACAGCAGCAGCAGCTGGTGGGCGGGGCTCAGAGGGATCAGAACAGAGAACTAAAACAAAGTAGGAAAAAGAAAAGGAGCAAGAAGGCTTTTAAACCGAGAACACCAGCAGTCTCATCAGAATCACATAAAAACTTTTCTCCAACTTTTTACATTTAAAGTTAAAGTTTTTTTTTATTTAATCAGAATTTCTAAAATTTTAAAGCATTTTTGTCTTTTCTTCATACTTAATTGTATATGATTTGTTTTGATATTTACATTGAAACCATAGAGAGTACATTCAAAGAGGTACTGACATTGTTTTATATGTTTTATGAAAATATGTTACAGCGTAAACAAATTCAGGATCATTCAGATGGTTTTGTTTGCAGAGCTCAACAGCACCGCATGTGTTTTTCTCTGCGAGGACGACTGACAAATTACTTTTCAACGAGCAGCTTTGACTTCATTTGAATTTTTAGACCTTGATTCTGTGTGTGTGTGTGTGTGTGTGTGTGTGTGTGTGTGTGTGTGTGGGTTTGTATTTCTGACCTCCTGAGGACCAGTTTCCTGACTTTTACTATCTTTCTGGGGTCCGAGGGTTCTTGTGGGGACCGAAGCCTGGTCCCCATGAGGGGGACTCCCCTTTTTAGGGTTAGGGGTTAGGTTTATAGGTATGGTGTGAATAGAGTTTTAGTTAGTCTTAGGGTTAGTTATAGATCAGTAATGGTTAAGGTTAGTAAAAGGGTTTGGGTTAGGTATAAATCTAGTTACTAAAATCAATGGAAGTCAATGGACGGTCCCCATACGGATAACAAAACACACGTGTGTGTGTGTGTGTGTGTGTGTGTGTGTGTGTGTGTGTGTGTGCGCGCTCGCACGCGTGTCAAGCGGTAGCAGTTTGAATAATACAGTGCAGAAATATGTAACAAGGCAGCAAATGCAGTCATTCAGCCCTGGGCAAAGCACTGGGAAGATTTTGTTCCATAAATACAATGGGCTCTTTAGCTAGTCAGCTGAATATAATGATGTGCGCAGGACAAGGTAGAGATCTGTTCATATTTGTCTCAATTTATCTTTCACTATTTTCTCCCTCAGTCTTTGTTTTGTCCAAGGTTTGATTTTGGAACCCTTCTGGTGTGGAACCAGATCAGACAGACCACTTGAAACATGAGCTACTCTGATCACATTAACAGTGAATAACAATGTTTTCATTAGGAACACCAGAGAGGACAAACGCATCAAAGCACATCAGTCTGAATCATCAGTTTGTCTGACTGCTTTTAGAGGATGATCTGTACTGATTTACTGGATGGTTACTTTGGTAAATAACTAACCTTAAATCTCCTGTTTCGGCTGAATCTAAAGTGATGAAATTACCCTTGAATGAACAGAAAACTGAGGGCCGAGGAAAGAAAGAGGTGGACACGTTCTTCAGGGAACCCGAACACGATGTTGTTTGACAGATTTAAATGTCTGATTCTTTGTTCTCTCCTGTCACTCAGGCCTTCGATGCGTTTATCTACATCTTCTTTGCACTGGAGATGGTGATAAAGATGGTGGCTCTGGGGATCTTTGGTCGTCGCTGTTACCTGGGAGACACCTGGAACCGACTGGACTTTTTCATCGTCATGGCTGGGTGAGCGCACTAATTCTTAATTATTACTGGCTCCAACAATGACTGAATAATGAGTCAATGAGACTCAGTACCTTCCTCAATTATATTATTATTATTAAAATGACATTACAGCACAATTATCTATCATCTATTATCTTTGCCTGTTTCATCCTGTTCCTGGTTTGCAGGGATCTTATATTATCTGTTATCAGGTAAATGGCTGTGTAATTCAATTATGTTCTTATTTATATTCAATCAGTTTAAATCGTGTGCTACAACTTTACTGTGCAACATGAGAGTCTGTGTCATTTTTTTTTTTATCATTTGTTTTATTTATTCCTTTTTCTGTTTATATTCTGGTGAATTTATGCTTTGTAGGAAAATTAACTAGAATGAAAACTCACTCCGACACATTTTTTACATATCAAGCATGAAAACCTCTAAGTAGCTACTGCAGCATTCTGACTAGACATGAGGGTTTTATTACCAACAAAATGAGGTTTTAATCAAAAGCTGAATGGACTTTTTACAAAATTCCAGTCTAATAAAAAGGCACTTGCTAAACCTAATTTATTTGATATATTACATAAAATATCAGGTATAGCCTCTGGCTCATTAGCAGCGCTGCAACAGCCACGAATACAGTATAGAAAGAACTAATTGCTTTTTGGGGCCTAAAATGTTATTATTTTGAGTTTATTTTTGTTTTTATGTTGATCATGTTGTTTGGTGTATTTCCAGAAGGGTTAATAGATGATCTGCATCAGTTTTTAATTTTAATTGTATTTTTTTTTCTGTTTATTAAACCTGATGTGGTCACAACATTACAAAGGGCTTTGGATAATTCAAAACCACTGAATTCACCAACATCACACAGGACCCACACTGTATGTAATAAAGTTGATGGTGTGCAGGTGGGCCTCCATAGTTTAAGAAGGTTTCAGTTTTTATTTAATTTCAATTATTTTTTTATAAAATGTGTTTTTAAACAGAATGTTGCTGTTATAGACTAGATATTGGAATATGAATTCATATTGTTCAGGTTTTATTACGTTTGGACTGAAAGTGAAACAGTTTCCAAAAGTGACACTTAATTCTGAAACATTCACTTCTTCACAGGAGCACAGAAATCCAAAGTCACACACTGGTCCTGCTTTAAAGGTACAATATGTAAGAATTAGACCTTATGGTCAAATCGGAGTCCCGCGGTTCATGTAGAAAAACAAAACCATCCACTCTCAGTCACTCCTAATTTTTCTGCCGGATTGCCAGCGACAGAACAATCACAATGACGAGTGAAGACAAGTCACAAACACTAAGTTGATAAGTAGATAAATGCATTTCACTTCAATATCGAGTTAGCCTCTAGCCCTCTTGACCAGACTTGGCAACTTTTCATGCGCACATGTGATTCGCCATGGAACCAGGAAGTCTGAACGTGGAATAGTTATTGTAAACAATTGCCCTGTCCCAATACCCGCACTTGCACCCTTGCGCACTTCAAATGAGCATTCCTGATGATGGGCACGAGTGCGTAGGGTGTTCCGATTCTCCAGAGTGGAGAATTAATTACGTGTCTTAACAACAATGGATGCTGGCATGAAAGACTGTATGGTTTTCTTTTTTTCTGTTTAGTTTTTAGTTTTAATGTTTGGAATCTGTCCAGCTCTGTCAGTGTGTATCTCAGGACAGCTGTGGCTACAATACACCGTGTGCACAATTATTAGGCAAGTGAGTATTTTGACCATATCATCATTTTTTCCATAATTTCTAACTCCAAGCTGTAAAAACCTAAATTCTTATTGGATTTAATGTATATCAAGTGATGTGTATTTGTGTAATGAGGGAGAGTGTGGCCTAAGGAGATTAACAACCTATATCAAGGTGTGCATAACTATTAGGCAGATTCTTCTCCTCAGGAAAAATGGACCAAAAAAGAGATTTAACAGACTCTGAAAAGGTAAAAATTGTCTTTCACAGGGATGCAGCACTCTTGACATATTTAAGATATTGGGGTGTGATCATAGAACCATCAAAAGTTTTGTAGCAAATAGTCAACAAGGGTGCAAGTGTCGAGAAGAAAAGAAGCAAACTGACAGCCGAAAATTTGAGAAGAATCAAACTTGAAGCTACCAGGAACCCATTATCCTCCAGTGCTGCCATATTTCACAACTGCAACCTACCTGGAGTGTGAAAAAGTATGAGGTGTTCAGTTCTCAGAGACATGGCCAAGGTAAGAAAAGCTGAAACCCGACCACCTCTTAACAAGACATATAAGTTGAAACGTCAAGAATGGGCCAAGAAATATCTGAAGACAGAGTTTTCAAAGGTTTTGTGGACTGATGAGATGAGAGTGACTCTTGATGGACCAGATGGATGGGCCCATGGTTGGATCAGTAATGGACACAGAGCTCCGCTACGACTCAGACGCCAGCAAGGTGGAGGTGGGGTACTGGTATGTGCAGGTATTATTAAAGATGAGCTAGTTGGACCTTTTTGGGTTGAAAATGGGCCCAAAATCAACTCTCAGACCTACTGCAAATTTTTAGAAAACACTTTCTTCAAGTAGTGGTACAGCAAGAAGTCTGCATCTTTTAAGAAGACTTTGATTTTCATGCAAGACAATGCTCCATCACATGCATCAAAGTACTCCACTGCGTGGCCAGTAAAGGCCTTAAAGATGAAGAACTAATGGCCTCCCTCTACACCTGACTTTAAACCCTATTGAGAACTTTTTGGCCCTTATCCTCGAAAATACAACTTGCCTAATAATTCTGCACACGGTGTATGTGTATAGTTTATCACCACCAAACATGTGACTGTGTGTGAATAGGTGAATGACAAACTGTAGTGTAAAGCACTTTGGGAGTTGTAGGACTTAAGAAATGCACTATATAAGTACATGCCATAATGGTACTTTTACACTAACATATAGTAAATGGCATTGCCATTTACTATATGTTAGTGTAAAACACCCATTATTTTGAAATTTACCAGATGCTGCTTGGGTGTTTTCCTGTTAGCCCTATGTTAAAGCTACAGTATATAAGAATTAGACCTTGTTGTCAAATCTGAATCCTGCAGTTCATGTAGAAAAAAAAAACATCTGTTCTCAGCTACTCACCCCCTCCCCCTCCTAATTTTTCTGTTGAGTTGCCAGTTCTGATGTTGATTCTCGTTTATGCCGGGCGGACACTGCGATTTTAGAAATCTGACTGTTGGGGAAATGCTCCCACTGCACAACCGGGTTTGTCACTCGTACTCTATGTGACCCTACGACATGTGAACTCATACTGTACGACTGCTGTCAGCCACGATTATTGACAACCATGACTACTTGTCTGCATCAGTCGGTGCGTGACGGCACGACGCGCTCGAGTGTGAACAACGAAAAACAAAGGTTCCTAGTTCCTATGATAACCACAGCGTGCCTGACAACAAGATGGCGAGCAGGCAGAAAGTTGTTGCAGTTGTGTGAGCTGTCTTGTGCGCTGAAACTAAAAAAAGAAAGAAAATGATTTGGGTACGTGAATGGCTGAGGAGACGGGGTCGGTATGGGATGTCCATCCTTCATCAGGAGCTTGAGGTAACGTTAATGTTAAACTCTATATTGTTTTACAGTAGCTATGATAGTTTCACGTTAGCATTAGTCAGCCAATGTTGCTCCACCGGTGTCTTCTGCGCAGGTGCGAACGTAGAATCGTGACGTAACTCTGCTCACACCGTACGAGCTACGGCGAAAATTTCTAACATGCCAGAAGTTTGATTGGGAGGTCGCAGCATTGTCGTTAGAATGTAGCAGCAATTAATCCTTCCTCGTGAGTGTTCTCACACTGTACAGCTTATGACCTCCCGACTCGACATCCCGACGCTACGATGTTTCCACGATGACGCAGTGTGGTCTGCGACGGCAAAATCGTGGCGAAATCCCCTTGAAATTGCACAGTGTCCACCCAGCATTAGTTTCTCTTGTGTTTGTTCAATTTTGGGAATATTTGAAGATCTATTTGTTCAGTGTTGAGTTTTCCTAAGTGCGTTTGAACGCCCCATCACGTGCAGCTCGGCTGCTCAGTTGGAAGGATGTGGTGGTTTCTTACTTTTTGCTGCTGGTCGTTGTGGAAAACAGCTGCTTGTGTTGAAGACTTGGCAGCCTTGCAGACTCACATGTGATTCGTTATGGAACCAGGAAGTCTGGACGTGTAAATAATGATTTCGGTCCGGGCTAGCTTTTTTAAAATGACAGAAACTAGCGACCACCCAACCGGCTGAGATCGAGATCTGTTACAATGTGACTCTATTTTCAACATCAGTGGGACATTAAACTGTTATGTGAGTATTTCACTGTAAAACTCTTACATACTGTACCTTTAACTGTTGAAACTTGATGCATTTTGGAAGCGTGTCAGATCAAAAATAGAACCCAATCGTATCTTGTGTGATGAGATGCTTCTGGGACCACGCCTGAAACACACCTGGTGTAAACCACTCCATAGACTATTATGGTTTCTATTTGGCGCAATGACCACGGCACTGCTGTAATGTGCTCGGTGTAAATTGGGGGTAAGATAAACCTCAAACCAGTCAAAAACATTTATTTTAATCTGATAACATTTTCAACTCTAGGTGTTTTGAATCAGTAGTATTAAGCATGGAGACATAACCATCAGAAGTAATGAGCAGTGTGGTTGGTCTAAATCCAGTCATTTTACATAACAGAAGGTTAATTATTTAAAAAAAAAAACGTATTTGTAGTATTTAAACTAACACAAATGTTAGTTATGGATCTGTAATTGTTTAAAACATCAGGATCAAGAGAATCTATTTGTAGCACTATAAATTACAACTAGCAAATTTAATGTAGCCAAACATAACTGGTCACTTAGTCCTTCATTTAACTATTGTAATTTAATGAATGTTTTACAAGCTGATCCTTTTTTTTGGATGTGTTTGTGTGAGAGAGAAAGAAAGATAAAATGGCTGGTCTAGCAACAGAAAAACAAAGAAGAGAGCTTGAGACTGAGCAGAAGGACATTCATCTTCATTTGACCTGAATCAGTTTATCCCCTGTGGTTGAGAAGTGTTACTCCATGTGAGTGTATGTGTGCTTATGGCTTTGGTCTCCCAATTTTGTAACTGTAGCGTGTGTCTGCATGTGTGAACACCTCTTGTCTTAGTTTTTCTCCTGGCAATGTACATTAGATTACTGTCTCAGCTAATTGTGGAGGGGACTATCAGCTTCACCAGTCCAAATCACAGCTGACACTCTTTTATAAACTCTCTCTCTGCAACCCGTGGGCATCAACTCGTTCTTTCATTCTCCCTCTTCACCTCTTTCTTCTTGACATGCCATCCACCCTTCAAACTCTATTCAGTCTGTCATCCAAATTGGCCTCTGAGATCTATTTTATTTTGTCTTGTGTGTATTTATATCAGCCTAACAGACTGCAGCGAGGCTCAGTTTTCACACTCTCTGGTTTCTGCTGTAAAAATTGGAGAAATTGCTGCTGATCTCCTTGAATGTGACACTGATATTCTTCCAGGAATGAAGTATGATCCTTTTTTAACTTAAAGTCAGTCTTGACCCCCATATTTATTCTTAATGTATGCCTATAGGGGAAAAATGTCAAGAAGTGAGCAGTACAGGCCTGTGTGTAAGTATGTTAAAGGAATATACCTTGACTGAACCTGGAAGAGTGTGATTTTTGTTACATTCAGAAATAAGTTCAAGAAAATGTATGAAAACTTTATAAAAGTTTGAAGACCTGCCTAGTTGACTTAACTTAGTTGTGATGCTTTATGCTATATAACTTGATTTGGTTAATAATCAATCGTTTAAATGATTGAGTTTGATAAGTTATCTACTTTAACATCCGTTATGACGTTATCATGGACAGGTTAGAATCTTTGCAGGAAAAGAAAGGCCACAATCAACAGAGTATTCTCTTTAATTCGTTTTTCCCTTTGCAGAACAATATTGCTGCTCATAAAACTCCAGAAACAAAGTTATGCCGCTTCACTTTCATGTATTGAATTATAGATGAAATGTTATACTATAGTTAGAGTGATGTTTCAGGCTGAAATGAGGCATACGGGGAATGCAAGATGTGGAAATTAAAGGGCTAAAAAATGTGCTCAGTGTTTTAAAAGCAGCCATCAAGATGTCAAAGGCTTTTTCAGAACAATGGAAACGTTATGATGCTACTAGAAGGCAAACTGTTGTTCTTTAAGTTAAAACACAACAGATTTTGGCTTTTAGATTACAAAAAAATGTGTTTTCCATGTCCATCATGGTCAGAGTACCTCTAAAGTCTTCTCAATTGGTTTGCCATCACTTTCCCCTCAAGCACTTCCATATAAACCTGCACATACACCCAAACACACACTCAAACACACACCACACTTTGTCACATAAAAGAGAAAAAAGGTGTAACTAAAATCTACGTGCAAAATTGAGAACAATTATGAAGCTTTGGGCAAAGCAATTATGCTTTGGGCAATCCACTAATTACCTTCCTGAACACAGTGATGTGATTGATGTCTGAAGGAAGAGACATTTCTGAGGAAAACACACACACATACACAAATACACATTTAAACACACAAAGCCTCAAAAAATACACGGGTTTTAAGATTCACAGATATTTTTAAAAAGTATTTATTTTTATTTTTTATGTAACTCTATTTCATCATTTAATCAAGGAATGTACAAACATCCATCTATTTTCTGACACATATCCAAGGTCAGAATTTGGAGATGATAAATCTAAGAGGAAAAACTTGGACATCCCAGTCCTCAGGACGGCTCTCCAGAAGATCCCAAGCTTTTCTCTGGTCCAAGAGGACATGTAATCTGTTCTGTGGGTTCAGGGTCTGACCCAGAGTGAGACATGCTCAGAAAACCTAAACACATCCTAACTACAACTCAACTACATCAGTTAACTCATTTCAATAAGGAAAAGCTGCAGTTCAACTCCAAGCTCCTCAATTTATCTTATTTATCTTATCTTATTCCACTGGATGCATCAGCAGCACGTAACATCAGTGAAGTGTAATACACAGCTGATACCATTAAAGTCAGTGGCATCGTTTCCACCAGGTGCGAAGCAACGTGAATCGGATGCGTCTCTGAAGCATAGTGTCATGGCCTTTACACGGCAGTTCTGTTTTCATACACTACGCTACCAGACAGGAAATCAGACGTTCACACCTGGAAGTTTCAAAATAAAAGGACATGGGCAGATTTTTGTTTTCTTAACTAAGAAAAAATACATTACCTGTGACGGGTTTGAAGTCCGTAGGTGGTGTGAAAATAAACCACATACCTTCTGGATACATCTTTCGAAATCATGTGTGATTTTGCAATTCTCATGTGATATGGTGATCTCCTGGGACCAAATGGATGGAACGCTTTCACAAGTGATACACATCTAAAATGATCCTGGTGGGAAGAGACACGCAGCTGATTTTGCGAGAAAAACGCGCCGCGCTACTACGCGTCCAGTGGAAATGAGGAGTTAGCCCGCCCACATTAAGGAGGAACCTCTTTTCAGCCGCTTGTTTCCAGGATCTTATTCTTTTAGTTGTTAACCATTTAGCATGATTGTAGGTAAAGTCGGAGTGTAGGGTTAGTTTTGTCTTTTGATTGAACTCCATCTTCACTACATAGATAACCAAAACAATGTCCTCATTACTCCAAACCAAACTCTGATCCATCTGTTCATCTCTCCCTCCATCCCACCATCTTTTATGAACAAGACAGCAGGATGTCTGAAGTCTTCTGGTTAAGACAAACCAACCCCCACATCTTCATCAAGCAACTTAAATCTAATACTGATTTACTGAGTTGAAGTCTTAATTACCTCAGAGCTTTTGTCATTTTTGCTCTTTGTTTCTGCTCCCAACAGCCCACATTGGATCATTAAACATGGTGGAGATAGTCTTGTTTTGAGGCAGGTTTGTAATAAGACTGCGATACCCAGATGGAAAAACCTGGACCCAAAACAACTGCTGTGCATTTCTCTCTTTTGACATTTTCATCAAGCCACCGTGTGGCATTTCTGTACTTTCAAGTGACACAGAGAGAAAAAAGGTTTTTGCAAGATTTCAAGATACCTGCAAAAATGGACCTTTTAGCATTTAGCTGTAAATGAAATAAGACTATTAATGCAGGTATAGAATGAAAAAAAAAACATTTTACTTCAAGGTTTTATCTTGGCTTTTAAATATTTCTCTACTATATATTTGAGTAAAGTGCAGGTGATGAAGTAATACTACTTAAGTAGCCTTTTGCTGCTTGTGAAGGACAAATGGAAAGAGTTCCCCATGGGATCAATAAAGCATCACATTACTGTAAATGACATGGTTCATAAGTTTATTTCTGTGAGAGTCACTGAGCCTGTTTTTTCAAGGCCAGCAGCTGAGCTGAGAGTTGTTGGTGCCATGTCGTCCTGATGATGCTGTAGCCTTCGGTATGTCGCTTTTTTTACACATTGTGCTTAATTGCTCTTACCAACACGCTGTATTTACATGCATAAATTGGTTTTTATTATGTCATTAATCACACACACCTACTCCTTCGCGTACTTCAGCTGTGTGTGTGTTGGTGATTACAGTCGTGTACATGGAGCATTTAAACAGACACACAACAAACCATGACTGCTCTCCTGTGAAAGTGGTTCGGGTTTGGGGGCACAAACAGCTTAGCCGTGGCGAGGAAATGACTTGCTAACAGATGCCAAGCTCTGACTGAGACACAACATCCTGCAGGCAACACTCGGGATAGAATGAATCCTGATTTTTCAGCTTTCTATTTTCATCTCTTTCACGCTGTTCACCCTCTTAATGCTTTGTCCCTTCGCTCTGGGAGGGCATGGTTATAAAAAACAACCACCGATTTTGCATCATGCATCTATTCATGTTCTGATAATCAAACGTAATCTTGTCTTGAACAAGCTGTTCTTCTTTGTGTTCCCTCTCTTTCCATGTATATCCAGGATGGTAGAGTACTCTCTGGACCTGCAGAACATCAACCTGTCGGCCATTCGAACAGTGCGGGTCCTTCGGCCACTGAAAGCCATCAACAGAGTCCCAAGTGAGAGCAGTTTTAACTGTATCATTAGTTTGTTTTGTTGTTCGAATTTGGTTTTATTAGTTATATCATTTTAGAGGCTGCAATGCTAAATCCAATTTCCTAGTGTTTACCCTGCCCTCAGCCCCTTTTTGGATGATTCCTCTACATAATGTGACACCACTTCAAGAATCAGATATGTCATCAATCATAATCAATTTTGTTGAAGTAAGCAAATGTTAAAGACAAAATACTAAAGACAAAACATTGAATTAAATGAAATTAGATATTACAGTGGTTACTACTATAAATACTGTATATACTAAAGCTATAACTGAAATTTGGGGATTCTATTATGACATGAGTCTAAAACTATGGTCATATGTGTACCTGCGCAATTGACATGTTGAGTTCCACAACAATGCATATGAGACGGGTGAGTGGGGGTGTCAGTTGTGTGGCCAGCACATGTATCGGGGAGGTCATGGCCCCTTTGATAGCGCCACTGGCCAGCTCGCTAATTACAACATAAAATATGAAACTCTGCACTTTTTATGTAGAATTGATAAAACTCCTCAGATGTATTATTAAAAAAAAACATATTCATGACTGAGAACTTTCAACAACATAAAACTGGCAATTCAAATTTCCCATAAACATAAAAACAAAGACTGAATCATTAATGTTCCATATTGTTTTTTCCATGTATTAAACATTTCAGCAGATACGTGTTTTTATGTTTCTGTACTGTAACTGATTGTCACAATGATCAAAATTGCTGAAGTAATGAGTCGTGTCCTTCCAGTGTTTGGGATGAGGTGCATCTTTAAAAGGTTAGAATCAGTTCTACTGATAAAGATTTAGGCTGTAATATATTTTTGATGAGTCATTTATGAAAAATTTACCCACAGTCTCTAAGTGGTCTTCGTGCACATCTGGGTAAAGAACTACTTCACAGAAACGCACTTCAGAAGATCTGAACGACTCCTTTAGGTCCTTTAGGCTCGAGCTTGTGTGGGTTTCTCTCTAAACTCATCACCACAACCTGTGCTTTTAATCTCTCTGTGTTGTTCTACGTACTGCCTGTCAGCTCATATGAAGTACAAATGCTTTTGCCTGAACATTCATGCAAATAATTTTCATTTGTAGAACATTTCTGTCTTTTTTCCTTTATCCTTACGCCTTCCTTTTTACCTGGTGGGCATGATAAAACTTTCATATTGAGCTAAATCACTAAGTCAACTCAAACTTTGGGTCAAAGCTTTATCAGATTCACAAACCACCCATTAATGCTGCTTCACCGCTCAGTGTGTGACCAAAACCCTGCTCCTCTCATCTAATACTCAGTTTCTGGGCAAACTTCCTAAGTCTCATTGATTTACTTGTCCTGCTGCAGTAATTGGCAGCCTGGAATCATTGGAATCAGCAATTAGCCTCATTGAACAAGGTGCAGACCAGTGTCATCACTCTCTTCTTACTCTTGTGCAAATAGCCAGTTATTGGCAGCTGATGCTAATTCGGGGTAATTAAGTTCATAAAAATAATTGATAAAGATTTTCTTTTGTTAGAAAGTTAGGTGACTTACTGCTCATAAAAATGCAGTATAATACTTTACACTTGGTCTCAGTCTTTTCTAACAGATCCATAGTCACACTTTCTCAACCAAAAAATATCTTTAGAAACTGAAATCTTGACATTAAGTAGAGCCTTTCCTACTTTAAAGTCATTATCAGATAGACTCAGGGTCAGTGAAGTTGACTGCATGACACTATTTCATCAGTTTAACTTTTTTGTTTATGACCAAAGATTTTTCCTCTAATTGGAGTTTTTGCCAATCAGGTGTAATTAAATATCATTTCTGTCTTTGTTGTTCAATTTTATTCCTATTTTCTATAATTTATTGAACAAACTCAGACACGACGATGACCCCAAATCACTCTCCATCAACTGCAAATGTAGCCAGGTTGCGACACGTTTGGAAAACCTTCTTTAATGTGAAGACAGTCATGATACTGCTACACCCTGATTACTCGCCAAATTGCTTCCTGTTCCTGAGATGTTCTCTTGCATCCCCCCATGCTCTACATCCAGGATAATCTCCCACCCTGAGTCTCAGACCACATCAGGATACAGCTGGAAAACTCAAAAGTCACTCAATACATGAAGAATTACCTGGTTTAGGCCAATGATGCAAATAACTTCCACATTTTGCCTAATTCTTTTACACTGGAGTAGGTTTGTCATCCAATGGGACAAAGGGTTAAAGAGGATTTTGCCTCGAATGAGAAGCTCAACAGAAACGCCTCCATTAGAAATTTGCGTAGGAGTCTCCCCTTGTTTGTTCACTAACGGGATAGCTGCAGTTTTTCTGTAAACTACTACAACTTTGTTTCTTCGAACATGTCGGGATCATCAATGGTAAAAGGCTGTTTATTGTTACTCTTCGCAGTAAAAGTGTGATTGAAAATCTAGTAGTCAATAGATAACGAAACTGGTTCATTATCTATTGGTTACTTTATTTCAGGCCCCACCAGGTCTATGATTTCTGAATATTTTAACTTTTTCTTATGGAAACCATAAGTACTAGACTTAAAAGTAGATAAAATTATTTTAAAGTAAATTTGACATTTAAATTGGTACAAAATCCTCTTTGTCACCTTTAATCACCGCTCAAACATTTTGGGCAGCCACAGCTGTATTTAGGGAAGTAGTTTGACTGGACAATGTGTGTTTGGAGAAAAGTGTAAACAAAACAATAGTCCTCTACTGAAGATGTACAGAATCATAATGAGAACCTCTGCATCAGTAGATTTGTTTAAATAATCACAGCTGACATGCAGCAGACTTGTGGATTCTACAGACATGCCCGACTATGTTGGTACAATTCCACAATAAATAAAAACCAAACAAAATATTATCTTTGGCAAAATGCTCCAGTATTGTCTCATCAGTCCAAAGAATATTTGCACGGAAACTTTGGGGTTTGTCAAAAATCATTGTGTTTGGTTAGTTTGGGTTTTTCTGTCACTAGTGGAGCTTCTGGATCTTCATGTGTGTGTGTTTCTAGCCTTTTTCTGTCTGCTTCTTGTGACCCTATTTGCAGTAAGGAAGCAGTAGTATAAAGCTATATGTTTTGTGTTTAGTTGGATTGCTGCTTTGCTCACAAGTACCAAGGCAGCACGGACACATCCTGACCCCTCACACACCTCAATTTGTAACCCCACTACAAAACAACAGATAATAGTCCTGTGTGTGTGTGTGTGTGTGTGTGGGTGGGTGTGTGTGTGTGTGTGTGTGTGTGTGTGTGTGTTGTGTGTGTTGTGTTAGATTTAGTTTTTGAGGAAATTGAAGTGATGTAAAAGGAGTGCTAGACAGAACAGTAGGAGGAAAAACAACAAACACCAGAGAGTGGAGATCTTCAGTGAATACGACTGGCAGGGAGCTGTAAATGTGTTACTACTGTGGCGCAAGAGGAGGCATCCATCTTTATTTGATAACAGCAGTAGCTGGCAAACGAGACGGTCACGAAGACGTGACAGAAATGAAGACAGGTAAAAGAAACGACAGACAACTATGTTCAAAGTTATTTTTGTTTGTTTTGTCTGAATCACAGTTATGTTTTGTTTATTTATTTCCAATTTTTCTGCATCGTTTTTTACAACCCTTCATGTTTTGGCAAACCTTCCAGCATCATCTCTTACTCTCACCCTTCGTTTCCTCCATCCATCTTTCCCTCTCTTCAGCCAATTAGGCCTAATGGAGCAGTGGCCTAATGACAAGAACCCTGGGGAACAAATACATTTAGACTCGCCTCCAGCCACTGCCAGAGACACATACATACTAAAATCCCTGACTGTTTTCCATTTAAAGTTGAAAAGACAAATCTGCAAAAAAAAGAACAAGTTTAAACTGAAAAATAACCATTTCTGTTTCTTGTTGTAATTTTTTACTTTAAACTAACCTGTCAAATAAAATGCAGACTTTCATAATTATTAATTTTTTTTTGTTCTTGGCAGTTTTATAAGTCTCAAAAAGAAGTGGCTCATAAACGCATCATGGAGTTATTTCTCTGGGTTGTTGAATAATCCCAGAAAAGGTGCTATTTTTAGGATTGGATCAATTTTCTAACTTGATTTAAACTTGTGTTAAGTTAGTGTAGTTTCATGCTCATTATTGGTTCTTTAATCTGACAGAAACTGGCCTACAGGATGAAAGTATATCAACATTTATGCTTATTAAAAAAAAAACACATTCAATCTTTTTATGTAAAAATAAGTTTTTACTTTCCAAAGTTTTATCTTTAAAATTCCCTGTATATTTCAATAATCAGAAAGAAATATTGACTTAAATCAAGTGAAGTAGGTCACAGATTAATAAATCATCCAGCTACTATTTTAACACCTTTAATACTCTCTTAGTAACTGATTTATATAGTAATTAAAAAATGAAATTTTAAAATAAAATGACTCTTTTCATTGTGTTCGACCCATTTTTTACTAAATGAAAGGAATGAAATGTGCCAAAGTGAGCCAAAACTTTAGTTAGATATAAAGGAAATGATGAATGAATATGTCCAATCAGACTTTAAAAATCCCCAATTTTCTTCACAATTCTAGAAACAATGTGTGTCACGTCATAGCAGGCGCACAGGAGGGCAACGTTCCCAGTGGAAACTGCGGGTACACATCTCATTAGTATTCAATGGAATATATTACTCTTCTGAAGAATTTTCAGTTGGAAAAATAAATGTTTTGCTTCATATCTGCCTCTTAAAGCAGAACTAAGTAAGTTTTTTCACCTCAATAAATGTTTTCTAGAGTCCCTGTGGGGGTAAACAAGGACTTGGCAGGGTGATTCGTGGGTCCCTCCCCTCCCTCCGGGGTCTGTGTCCTGAAAGCAGCACTTGCAACTTTCAGTGGATCGGACCCGACTAATCTCGCGAGAACAAACCTGCTTTACGGCACTCACACTCACGTACATAAATACAAGCATGAAGCCCTTGTCGTTGTTAGCAACGCCACCCTTAGGAGCGCAAAGATGACAATAATACTCACCTGTCGAGACATTTTCTTGGTTTTGTTTTTCTTTCTTCTTGCAAAAGCGTTCTCTGCGCGTTGTTGTTGGGGGGGCGGCGGCGGGG
>SSNP01000055.1:2997334-3115901 GCA_006937955.1 Pachypanchax playfairii
GGCGGCGGCGGGGGAACGTTACGACAGTGAGCTGTCACAGGGGACCAGTAGGGGGAGAGCGAGAGCAAAACTTACTTAGTTCTGCTTTAAGTGAAGAGCAGCAGAATATCAGTCATTGCTACAAAAATTGCTAACATTGTGGCAAGTATTAGAGCAACTTCCTCAGCAACAACCATACTAAAACTCCTCCAGAATGGTGCCACGGCTAATAATGTTTTTATTAGCATCTCTATAATAAAAATACAATATTTTTTGCATGTCTAGTTACAGATTAGCAGTATCCTTCAGCTACCACGAGCGAAGCTGCAGCCCCCATTTCCAGTGCACTCCCTGTCAACGTCCCAAAAATAATGTCAGCAATAACTAAGGAAAGGAGAAAATCTTTTTAAAAGTTCAGCATGGATTATAGTTTGTATAGCAAGTGAATATCAAGTATTCACTCTTGTAAATAAAATGATCATCATTTGTCTCAGCTTTTCTCTTGTCATTCACCCCTTTGACAGTGTTGACATGTGGTTGTGACACATAACCGACTGCTGTGTTGTGCTTTATGAATTAATACACACAAAAACACACACTTTGGATAGGAAAAGACAAACACAAGTAACTAGTCATGTTTACAGACACACTAGAGTGATGTCTCACAGGTGTTGGTGTGTGAGCTCATCAGAAACTCTCACCTTGCCCCCTCATTAGACCAATCAGCTGTCATTATGTTGCTCTAATCACAGTATCAATACAGTATGTCATCACAGTGAGACAAACTCATCAACAGGGGATGAGGTCATCATTATTTGACAGGGAATGCTTGCAGGTTTCTGCAATTATACTACTTCTAATCAGGACTCTGACTTCCTGTTGATTGCACATCAGTGTCACAGACACATTCCCTTCAAACATTTCAAGCTATTGCAAGAGAGCTACAATAAATATATATGTGTATGCAAATACAAGGTGGGGGTTCCTTGTTTCCCTGCCTGCATTTAACCCCAGTAACTCTGTTTAGTTTGTTCATTTCCTGATTAAATCCAAATTGAAACTTTGAATTTGAGCTTGTAAATATGTCACTCAAAAGTCTGTATGAACCTTTCTGCACTAATTAATGCAACAAAAAATGTTTTAAAATAATTTTAGCTCAACTTTTAATTAATATTAAATTTATATTTTTGGGGATATAGACTTTCCAAATAGATATTTTGCTCACTGATTTCTTAAATCACATGCAAAGGAGGATGAATCAATTTAAAGCCACTAAAGAAAACCAACTTCTAATTGAACAGTGACTGTTTCTTTCTGAAAATGTATGATTTCAGTACTAAGTGTCTATTATTTATACTAACTAAGTCAACATGTACCCATATTAGTTCTGCATCATTACTGTGCAGAACAACAATACAAAATATATATATATTTTAAAAAAGCTCTGAAATTAAAAAATAAAAATGACTGAATATTAGCAATATCAATTTTCAAAGACAGGTAAAATAGGCTCCTCCTGCTAGATCACAAGGTAAAACCCTGTTTTTTTTTTTTATAGCCCCATGTTTGACTCACCTGTTGAACCTCACAGGTATGCGGATCCTGGTGAACCTGCTGCTTGACACCCTACCCATGCTGGGCAACGTGCTGCTGCTCTGCTTCTTTGTCTTCTTCATCTTCGGCATCATCGGCGTGCAGTTGTGGGCGGGGCTATTGAGAAACCGCTGCTACCCTGAGGAGAACTTCACCCTGTGAGTTGAAACATGGACTTGTGTGGGCCTCGTACCATAAAGGGTTGGTTCAGATATTTAGAAATTAAAATTCCTTTAATTGTTGTAGAATGTAATGTGTGTTTGTAGGAAGGTAAAGAAACATCAGTAGACAGCTTCATATTTATAATTTTTATAATTTAGGTCTGTTTCCTTCAGATATAAACATTTTCAGTTTGTGTGGTTTTAAATGGCTAAACTTAGCTTAAACAGAGGACACTTGAGTAGCTGTCTGCACATCTGTATCTCTGAGGTTTTCTCCAACTCTCTGTAAACAAATCCCAAAGTGCCATTTTTATACCATTTTTTGATTCTATATAGTATAGATAATGACTGTCTGACTAAACTAGTGGCATTTTAAAAGTTTAGAAACACTATTTGCATGAACTGATTAGGCAATTTTTAAATCTGAGTTATTTAAAAGTGGAAGAAATCTACAATAGACTTAGACCTGTTAGCATTAGCTGTTAGCTTCTCAATCCTGTAACAATTACGGTAAACTCTTTCTCTAAACTGAGGTTTTTCTACACTGGATACAGGTTCATAATCTTTTTTTCAGAACCTCATTTGAAAAAATATCAACGTATTTCTATAGATATTGATAGACATCAATATTGCTTCATTCCATCATATCATACTATATACTGGTTACAAATACTGGTTATATTGTCATATTATAGTATGACAATATAAAATAAACCTTACAAGCTTTTGTCCCTAGTTTTTCTCCAGTGCTTGCACGTGTTTTCTTTTCGCTCTGTTTACTAAACCACAAACAAATGTAAACGCAGTTTCTCTTTTTACCAGCAATGAGCGTGATTAGCTTCCAGCTGCATGTCTTCATGTTTGTACCTCCACATGACAGCATCACCTACTGTTTCTGTGTGTGTGAGTGACATTCTTGGTTATTCAACTGGGTTTTATTGCTTTATTCCCTTTTTGTGCTTGCATCAGCTTGCTTGAAAGGTGCTTCCAGGATGTGTCTGTTGTTTTGTGCATTTAAGACGTGCGCTTATCCTTTTGTACTTCTGCGCATTGTCCCTGTTTATGCTGACTCAGCTTCTACTAACATCAGATCCAATATCCAGGAGAAAGGGGACACGTGTCCACCAGCTGCAGTTGTTCTTTCTGCTTTGTTCTCTCTCCTAAAGTGCAGCAGAAACCTAATACACTCACACAGGAGTTTCTTTGTGATGTGCACTTCACTTTAATGAAAGTTTTCTACATTCCTCATTGATATTATTAGCATTAAACCAGCTACAAAAGCCGCTGAAAAAAGACAGTTGCTATACATCTTGACTCCAGTTTACTTCCTGGTGTACTTCCTCTCAGATGTACTGTATGAGTGTGCTCACACTACTCTGTGTGAAGGGTGGCTCATTATTTAAACTAAAGTATTAATTAATTTGGCATGTTTCAAACTAACACATTATATAATCAGGTGGGCTGAGTGCTTCATTAGAAAGGTGTGTCTCAGTGCTTAGGGGCTGTTATGTAAAGCAAAGGGCATTGTGTTTAAGAGGGTATAATGGAGTGGGCTAAGTGCTGATTCAAGTGCACCATTCGCTTCACAGTTTCATACACTCCCACTTTTAGTCTCCTTGTTGAGGATTTATTTTAACCTCTTAACATAGATTTTCATTTCTAACAATTCATATCTATATTTTCATAAAACTATTTGAAAAATCTCAACACATCTTTTCTATAGTCTATTCATGCATTTGGATTGTAGTCTTTCTGCATTGTCTTGTTTTTAAGAGTTCATTAGTGTGTGTAAATATAGAAATACACTTTTAACAAAGATTTTTGTAGAAATCCTTTGCACAATACTCACCTAGGTCAAGGAAGAGAGTGAACCAGACACTGAATGATGCATGAACTGAATACATCACACTGGATTTTATTTTTTGTAACAACTTTATAAGTTTTTTTTACAATTTGATTTGAAGGTCATGTATTTTAGTATTTTATTTTTGGCCCAGTTCTCACAGGTTATCAAGGGCTTTCTTCGGATTGTGACGACCAGAACAATAACTCCAGTTTTTCTTCAACCTTGTGTCTTTTTTGAGGGTGCTACAAAAAAATCATGACATTGACACTGACGTGTCCCCACTCATGGGGGTAAAACTATCAAAATTAGAAATTAATTTAGTCAGAATTCCAGTGCAAAATAAACTGTTGTGAATTTGTGTTACAAGGTACCAGTGAGTGACCAGTTATATTAATCATTCATAGTTTCTTAATTCTTCAGCAGAGATTTATCTAAGTCAACACAATTTTTTTGTTCTGTCCCATAAAAAAATGGGGGGGCAAAAGATACTTTGTTCTACCTTCTTAATACATGGGGGGGATTCCCCTGCAGATGCCTCTGGTCTCTTTTTGTCACGGGCTCAGTTAGCTTGGTGACCCACATTGCAGGGACTCAGACAACTCTCAGGTGCAAAAGTGAAAGGTTTATTTACAGGTAATATATACAGTGCGTGAATGTGCTCGGTGGTCAGGTGCGTCAGGGGAAGTCTCAGCACTGTAATAGAGAGAGCGGTTAGTTCCAAATCCAAATACGTAGATCCTCGTGATTGTGCAAAGTCTGGTGAGGTTAAACTCATGGAGTTGTGTTGGAAGCAGAGCTTGGAGGGAGGGCAGGTCCAGTGCGGTGCTGTGCAGGGAGTTGGTGAGTCCAGGGTCGGGTGAGGAGGCTGGAGGGAGACAGACGGTGGCTCCAGGCGATCATACACTGGACGCGAAGAAATCCTCGGAGCTCGAGGAGCAGGGTGAATAATCCTGGAGAGAGCAGGGTTAATGCACACAGAGAAATATCCAGAACGTTTCTCAGAAATCTCAAAAATCTCAAAAGGCTCAAAAATCTCAGAAATACAATACTCGGAATCACTAGAAATAATCACAAGGATTTGGCACAAGGGAAGCTACCATTCAGGTCAACAACCAGGCGAAGAATGAAGATCTGCCTCTGGCTTAAGTAGTGCCCTGCTCCTCATCAGTGCTGATCGCCACCAGGTGTAGTCAATCTGCCTCACTCTCCAGCGTAGATCCTCACTGCAAGAAGATAACTCACCCAACACAGAAACACACAGCACACACAAACACTGAACCTGACATTACCCCCCCCTCAACGACCGCCACCTGGCGGTAAGGCACGAGAAGCTTCAAAATCACGAATGAGCTGAGGGTCTTCAATAAAGGAGGCCGGCACCCAGGACCTCTCCTGGGGGCCGTAGCCCTCCCAGGCCACGAGATACTGCCGGCCCCTTCCTCGTCTGCGAACGTCTAGCAGACGATCCACAGTATATACTAGATGGCCATCCACAACTCGGGCAGGTGGGGGGGGAGTGGATGGTGGACACAGGGGACTAGAGGAGACTGGCTTAATGAGAGAAACATGAAAGACGGGATGGATACGCATAGTAGCGGGTAAACGGAGCTTAACTGTAGATGGACCCGGAACAGACAAGATTTCAAATGGGCCAATGAAACAGGGGGCAAGTTTTTTGTGAGTGTTCTTTAACTGGATGTCCCGGGTCGATAACCAGACCTTCTGCCCAACGGTGTAGGTGGGTGCAGGAAGACGTCGCCGATTGGCCGTCTTACAGTTCTGTTCTTTTGTGCGCTTTAATGCTGCCACCGTCTGCGCCCAGGTGCGTCTACACCGCTGGACGTGGGCATGAACAGAGGGGTGAGCTGGGGGAACATTTTCAGAAGGGAAGAGGGGAGGCTGATAGCCTAGGGATACTTTGAAGGGAGACTTGTTGGTGGCTGAGGAAACATGTGCGTTGTGTGCGTATTTAATCCAAGGGAGATGGTCGCTCCAGGTGGAGGGGTCATTCGAGCACACGCAGCGCAGGGCGGCCTCCAGCTCCTGGTTCATCTGCTTGGTTTGACCATTAGTTTGCGGATGAAACCCGGAGCTGAGGACCACCCGCGCCCCGAGCGCCGCGAAGAACTCCCTCCAGACCTGGGCAATAAACTGGGGTCCACGGTCTGATAACACCTCCTGGGGGAGTCCATGAAGGCGGAACACATGCTTAACCAGGAGTTTAGCAGTCTCAAGGGCTGATGGAAGTCTCTTTAGTGGAGTGAGGTGACAAGCCTTGGAAAAACGATCAACAACAGTTAAAATCACTGAGAACCCTCTGCTGACCGGCAGCCCAGTCACAAAATCTAGGGCCACATGGGACCAGGGTCTGCCGGGGGTCTCAAGGGGTTGGAGCAGCCCGTGGGGGTGCTGATTGGAGGACTTATTGCGCGCACAAATCTGACAGGCTAGGACGTACTCCTTAATATCTCGGTACATGGAGGGCCACCAGAAAGACCACCGAATAAGACCCATCATTCTACCCACCCCTGGATGTCCTGAGAAACGGGCGGTGTGAGCCCAGTGGAGCAGGCGGGAATGAACAGTCTGTGGGACATACCTGCGGTTAGGTGGTTGATTGGCAGGTCCAGGATCAGCCTGTTGTGCACGACTTATCGCCTCTTCGATGTCCCACGTGACTGCTCCTATGACACACTCACGGGGAACAATGGTGCGAGTCTCTGGGGGCTCATCTACAGAGAATTGGCGGGACAGTGCATCTGGCTTTATGTTCTTAGAACCGGGTCTGTAAGAAATCAGAAAGTTAAAACGAGCAAAAAACAGAGACCAACAAGATTGACGGGGGTTAAGTTGTTTAGCTTCTTGCAGGTAGGCGAGGTTCTTGTGGTCTGTCCACACCAGGACTGGCTCTGCTGCACCCTCCAGCCAGTGCCTCCATTCCTCAAACGCCAGCTTTATTGCCAACAGTTCACGGTCTCCCACGTCGTATCCTCGTTCTGTGGGCGTCAGGCGACGCGAGAAGAAAGCGCAGGGGTGCAGCCGTTGGTCATGCTGTCCCACCTGAGACAGCACTGCACCCACGCCGGAATCTGAGGCATCCACCTCCATAGTGAACTGTCGAGAGGGATCAGGCTGGATGAGGATGGGGGCACGGCTGAACTTCTCCTTCAGCTGTTGAAATGCGTGTTCTGCCTCTGGAGTCCAGCTGAAGGCAGTCTTGGTGGAAGTCAGAGANCACGGTTAGTGCCGCAGCAGTTTGACTGTAATTTCTGATGAATTTTCTATAGAAGTTAGCAAATCCCAAAAAACTCTGAAGCTGTTTACGAGTGGCTGGGGTGGGCCAGTCCACCACAGCCTGTACCTTAGCTGGGTCCGGCTTCACCTGTCCATCCTCAAATATGAAGCCCAGGAACCCAACGGACCGTGCATGGAATTCGCACTTTTCTGCCTTTACAAAAAGACACTTTTTTGCTCATGGAATCTTGTGCTTCCACCATAACTGAGATAAGTGAGGCCTGCAGAGCTTTCCATAGTGACAAAAAAGAACATAGGTCCATCTCAAATTTACAAAAAAAAAAAAAAATAATATTAACTAATCTTCAAATCAACTTTACATATAAAGTACTTTTCAAACTAAAAAGCTTCTCAAAATATGTTACAGATTAAAATGACCCACCAGCCCCCACCCCCATTCCCAAACCCAAAATAAAACCATCATCTCATCATCACAACTGCAACCCTCCCCACCCAACCCATCCCCATGCATGCGCACACATAAAAGCAACAATAAACAAAAGCAACAATGGGCTGAGTACAGATGAGCCACTTTCTTGATGATCCTCAAGACTTTTGTCAAAATATTATGTGAGTTGAAGTGAAAAAAGTTGAAGTTTTTGGAATCTGATTGTGTGATGGTTTGGGGCTGATTTGCTGCTTTAGGACCCTGATGACTTGAAACAATGAAATCTGCTCTCTACCAGAAAGTTCTGAAGGAGAATGCCAGGCGATTGATTATTGACATTAAGCACAAGCATGCTTTGGGTTCTGCAGCAAGTCAGTGAGTTGAAACACACCAGCAAGTTCATATGGCTCAAAAAAGAAAAAGAAAATTATTTTAAAGAGGACAAGTAAAAGTCAGATCTTAAATCCAAATGAGATGCTTTGGCATGACCTTAAACAGGCTGTTCCTGCTCAAATATCCCTGTAGTGTTTAACCATGATGTGGAAGACTCACTGCCAGTTACCACAAATACTTGGCTGTAGTTCTCGCTGCCAAGTGTGGTTCAACCATTTATTAGGTTTAGAAGGAAAAACATTTTCACATAGAGCCAGGTTGGACTAGATTACCCCCCACCCCACTGTAGCACTGTGCTTCAGGTTGTCTTCAAGTTTCATAAATGTACTGCCATTCCAGTTGAGGTAAAAATGGTGAGTTTCCTTCTGACATGGGGGTTTCTGACCTGTTCTTCTCCCATTTTCACTCGCCTGAAATCTTTTTTTTCTTCTTGGCTTCTTTTTTATCCTCCTTCCATCTCCCTGTCCATCGGCAGGTGTGTTCTCAGTGTGACTACAGGTTGTACTGTGCCATGCTGTGCAGTGCCAAGTCATCGGTGGTGGGCAACAACCTTCATTCATGCTTCAATACTCTTCCTCTTTTTACTCCCTTCAGACTGGAATTGAAGCTTTTTTATTGCAGCACAGCCAGTTTTATTTCAAATATCATTTTCATTATATTCTTTTTACTTTTTATCTGTCTCTGTTTTTTGTTGCAAACTGTGTTGTGTGTGTTTATGTCGTGTGCAATGTAAAAATCAGCAAATCACTGCAAAATTATAATAATGATTTAGTGTTGTAATACTGTTTTAATACATATTATCCATCCATCCATCCATCCATCCATCGACAGATAAATAATTAGTCAAGCCAAGCAACTGCAACTGTCCTCAAATATTTTCTGACTGATCTACATAGTTTCAGTGGCAGCTGAGATGGTCAAATGAAATAATGGTGGCTACAGCTCATGATTAGCATCTAACTCGTAAGCTAGTTATCTACAGTATGAATTTATTTTCATAATACATACAACTAATATATTTACCTCATAATATCATCAAAACTTTGACTTTATGTAATCCAAAGACTTAAATGTTCAGCTTCAATGGTCCAGGGTTCTAGAAATCATCTGTGCATGTAATGGAGGAAGGCCAAACACTGTGCCGCCATCTTTAAATCATTCAAACACAATCTTGTGACAAATATAAGCTGATAAGTACATATTTTAAGTTATTTTTGTTCTAAAATATAACATATACTCATTACAACCCAACATATAAACACATTTAAATTAGAAACCGTTAAATATATATGGCAAAAAAATAAATAAAGAAGAAGAAATAGCAGGGTCTGAGAAGACAGGAAAGAAAAAAAATCTAAAATTTTTCTCAATTCACAATTTTACTTCAGCCAAAAGACAGTTGAAGAGACAGAAAAGCTTCAATGAGGAAATGCTGAAGCTCCAATGACATTTAATTTGTTTGTTCAGTAATGGACTGATGAAGAGTCCAAACCTCCTCACTAACACTTCCAGACTCTCCACACACATCTATGAAATTACATTAAAACAACAGTTAACTTACATCCTCTTTTCCTTCACATAAAGCTGCAGGAATGACGTGTGCATTAAGTTTAAATTCCTCGAACATGTCAGTGTTCATTACAGATTTTCCCCTGGCATGACTTCTTGGCACTCATTAAATTCCCACATCTCTGAACATACTGCTACTGAAAAACTGATGTGCTGTGATTATCTTTGCCCATCAGAATCTGAGTCAAATGAGGTCTGCGTCGTCAACGGGGGCACCAGAGCTGAGCTGTCTTTGCTCCAAATGGCAGAACTCCCTTATTATTTCTGTTCGGTGTAGACCAGACCAATTATTTACTTAGAAACCTTCCAAACGCGCTGTACTGCATCGGATATCTGTATAATAAATCTCTAATGAAATTTTTTTGTCCCATCACATACTGTGTATATAACTTGAGGCTCTGTGCTCATCCAATTTAACCAGTTTGTTAGCTTCTCTTATTATGAGGCGGAATTATATATTCAAACAAAAGTTTACATTTGTCAAAAGTATATATGAAAAAGCAATAGAAGGGTAAATGTATTTGTTTATTTATTACTATCACCCCAATTTCAGGTACAATTGTTAAATTAGAAGTTCTAAATATTTTTTGAAGCAATGACATGACTCTGTCAACATCCAGCCTTATACTATGAGTTAAAGACAGAAATGGTTATTAAAACGTACAATTTGAAAATAATTTAGTATTAAAATCAACTTCAATTACAGCATGATTATGGTGCGTTCATACCGGCCCAACCGTCAACGTCAGAAGCAGCAAGTTTACATGTAAAGTCTATGATGGAGTGCGTCAGACATACTGTACGTCAATGGCTCTGCGTCGCTTTGTGAGCGTTATGAGCGGCAATTTTTCAAGCTTTTCTAGCGTTTCAGGCGTTGACGCTTGAAACGCTGGAAAAGCTTGAAACGCAGAAGGTTCAGCTAGCTGAACTTTTGACGCTCTTAACGCTCTTGAAGCAGCATGTCAACCAATCAGAGCGTTTCATTGTAGTGACATACCTGAATGAAGCAGGAAGTCGTCAAACAGGGCGCGGGACAGATGGAAGTAGCGCTGGAAGCAAACCTCATCCATATGTAGCTCCTGGAGCAAATCGTTTAACTCCTCAAACTCAAAACGCATCTGAACAATGGGGTGTATCCACAAACGGAGTAAATAAAGCCAAGCCACTCTCTCTATATGATCCGCCATAGCTCCGAACATCCAATAACAAAGGAAGCCCCGCCTTCGCGCTCTTTTTAAGGGTCAAGCGTCACGTGCTTCAACTTTCAAACGTCAAACTTGGAGCATTATGAGCGTTGCTTGACGTTGACAAAGTGTCCAGTGTGAACGCACCATTAGAGCCTTTGATTGTCTTACTCATGTACTGTCCCAGACAGTACATGACAGTACATTTACAAGCAGAATGTACATGATAGTACATTTACAAGCAGAATGGTAAATGTCCCGTATTTGTATAGCACTTTTCTAGTCTTTCAGAGCACTCAAAGTGCTTTAACACTACAACTAAGTTTTACATTCACACAACCTGATATGTAAATCTGGAAGCAACATATGAAGGTATATATGTTTTAAAACATCCACACTTGTATCTTGGATCCGCACTTGTACAACTAAATTTTTACTTGTATCAAATGGTAAAAAATACATCTAACATCAGCTTGAATGTGTGTGAAAAATTTTCACCTGTGGTAAATTTTCTCACAAACTTCCTCTGAATTTTAAATTGTAATAAAGAAATGACAAGTGCTTAAAATTATATTTCCACGAGTTAATTTTCCCACTACAAGTACGTGTCAGCAGGAATACGCTGAACAACATATGAACCGCTGTTGTTTTTAGCTGTGAGTCTGCATCGACACTGGACTCTAATGGAGGCTGCATTTCCTGCGCTGCAGCAGCCAATGGGGTGTCTACTATGGTTGTGCCAACTGAAAAAGCTGTGACTGATTGACAGACATCGTTGCCCCGACAACCCCACTCCCTCCGCCCCCACCCCTCCCTCACCTGTTCTGCTCTCGTCTTTCCAGACACGGCTGGGTTTTTGAAACAAACTAGTGCAAGATTTGTTTCAAAAGTCCCACCGTAGAAGAAGAGTTTAGTGTGTGTAGAAAGAGAGCTGAGCGTGCACAGCAGCAGATTTGAGAAGGTGTGTTCACTGACATGTACAGTGGGGCAAAAAAGTATTTAGTCAGCCACCAATTGTGTAAGTTCTCCCACTTAAAAAGATCAGAGAGGCCTGTAATTTTCATCATAGCTATACCTCAACTATGAGAGACAAAATGAGGAAAAAAAATCCAGAAAATCACATTGTCTGATTTTTAAAGAATTTATTTGCAAATTATGGTGGAAAATAAGTATTTGGTCAATAACAAAAGTTAATCTCAATACTTTGTTATATAGCCTTTGTTGGCAATGACAGAGGTCAAACGTTTTCTGTAAGTCTTCACAAGGTTTTCACACACTGTTGCTGGTATTTTGGCCCATTCCTCCATGCAGATCTCCTCTAGAGCAGTGATGTTTTGGGGCTGACGCTGGGCAACACGGACTTTCAACTCCCTCCAGAGATTTTCTATGGGGTTGAGATCTGGAGACTGGCTAGGCCACTCCAGGACCTTGAAATGCTTCTTACGAAGCCACTCCTTCGTTGCCCGGGCGGTGTGTTTGGGATCATTGTCATGCTGAAAGACCCAGCCACGTCTCATTTTCAATGCCCTTGCTGATGGAAGGAGGTTTTCACTCAAAATCTTACGATACATGGCCCCATTCATTCTTTCCTTTACACGGATCAGTCGTCCTGGTCCCCTTGCAGAAAAACAGCCCCAAAGCATGATGTTTCCACCCCCATGCTTTACAGTAGGTATGGTGTTCTTTGGATCCAACTCAGCATTCTTTCCCCTCCAAACACGACAAGTTGAGTTTCTACCAAAAAGTTNTATTTTGGTTTCATCTGACCATATGATGTTCTCCCAATCCTCTTCTGGATCATCCAAATGCTCTCTAGCAAACCGCAGATGGGCCTGGACGTGTCCTGGCTTCAGCAGAGGGACACGTCTGGCACTGCAGGATTTGAGTCCCTGGCGGCGTAGTGTGTTACTGATGGTAGCCTTTGTTACTTTGGTCCCAGCTCTCTGCAGGTCATTCACTAGGTCCCTCCGTGTGGTTCTGGGATTTTTGCTCACCGTTCTTGTGATCATTTTGACCCCACGGGGTGAGATCTTGCGTGGAGCCCCAGATCGAGGGAGATTATCAGTGGTCTTGTATGTCTTCCATTTTCTAATAATTGCTCCCACAGTTGATTTCTTCACACCAAGCTGCTTACCTATTGCAGATTCAGTCTTCCCAGCCTGGTGAAGGTCTACAATTTTGTTTCTGGTGTCCTTTGACAGCTCTTTGGTCTTGGCCATAGTGGAGTTTGGAGCGTGACTGTTTGAGGTTGTGGACAGGTGTCTTTTATACTGATAACGAGTTCACACAGGAGCCATTAATACAGGTAACGAGTGGAGGACCGAGGAGCCTCTTAAAGAAGTTACAGGTCTGTGAAAGCCAGAAATCTTACTTGTTTGTAGGTGACCAAATACTTATTTTCCACCATAATTTGCAAATAAATTCTTTAAAAATCAGACAATGTGATTTTCTGGATTTTTTTTCCTCATTTTGTCTCTCATAGTTGAGGTATAGCTATGATGAAAATTACAGGCCTCTCTGATCTTTTTAAGTGGGAGAACTTACACAATTGGTGGCTGACTAAATACTTTTTTTCCCCACTGTACTTGTAGTGGGAAAATTAACTCGTGGATTAGTCGGCTAATATTTTAGTCTAATTTGAAGGTGCTTTTATCAGTTTTACTTGTTAGTTGCGCATTAGATTTATTCAGTTGCCTGGAGTTATCAGAGTACATATACTTGGTAAAAATGTAAGACCTTTTGGTAGAACCAGTCCAAACAGCCATCTTTGTTTTCCTGATAGCTTCAGGAATGCTCTACACAGTAAGAGCCCCAGTCATATGAAGTGTGTTTACATTAAAATACCCTTGAGACTTGAAGCTCACAGAAACAACATACAGTCTCCACTCTGCTCAGAAAAACAAAATGATCTTGATGCTGCAGGCATCACAGTTTAGTGCTGCAGGCTGTAGCCACATCAGTTCATTATACAGTAGCTGTTTGTTTGTTTTCCAACATATAAAACAGGAGAGGACTATCTATGTAAGAAACAGGATGATAAATACTGGTGATGTCTAAGAATACATTCATTAAATACAAGCGTTATACATATTTTTAAAACTTTATAATATTAATCATCATCCAACCTTTGCTCCCCTAAAACATTGATTCTATAAAACAGGAAAACTTTAAAGTTTTAAAAACAACTAATTTTACATTCATGTACACTATCAGTTAAAAGATTGGACATGTTCAATTGAATGGGATAATGTCTATAAAAAAGAAGATTTCATATCTAACTAGAAAAGCACTCAGAGATCGCAGACCTCTGCCAAGTGGACATATTGTAGACAGTACTATGTCTGTATCCTTAAAAATCCAGATGGTAATCCGGATCACCTCCAAAATCTAATCAATTGTTCCTTGGATCATTTCTGACCTTTCCTGAAAATTTCATCAAAATCCATCTGTAGGTTTTTGAGTTATTCTGCTAACAGACAGACAGACAAACAGACAGGCCCAGATGAAAACATTACCTCCTTGGCAGAGGTAAAAATAACTTGAACTGTGTTTATGGGGGAAATAAAAAGCTTCCTGGCATGTCTGAGTGAGAGTAAAAGAAAATTTGAGAGATTTTGTTCGTTTTACTTTCATGATCATTTTCACTTTATTCATTATTTATCGTACTTTAAAGGTTTCACTCAGATAAAAGCTCTGTCAGCTTTCCTCTCTTCCTTTTTCTTTTAAGCTTTTTTTTTTTTTTTAATCTTCATGAAACTCTTGAATTAAGTAACAAAATATTTTTTAGTGTGTGTATTCTAAACTGTATTTGATCTCTTTATCTAGCCCTTCAGGTATGGCCCTGCCCACTCCATACTACCAACCAGAGGAAGACGATGAGCGCCCCTTTATCTGCTCCCTAGCATCGGATAATGGCATCATGTCATGTACCGACGTACCGGCGAGGCGTGAAGGAGGACGCATTTGTTGTCTGGATAGGGAAGATGCTCTGCACAGACAGGCTTTAGGTTTGAGTCCTGAGCCTCTGACCAACGGTAGCGGTGCAGGTGAAGCACTGGGGCTGTGCATCAACTGGAACCAGTATTACACTCGGTGCCATACTGGGAACAGTAACCCCCACAAAGGGGCCATCAACTTTGACAACATTGTTTATGCCTGGATAGTCATTTTTCAGGTATGTTCTAACTGCATGTGAACATGTGTTAAACTAAACCACTTCTGATCAGCAATCCACAGAACTCATTTTTAAATGATGTATCATGGTCTTGTCTGGTAGGTGATTACTCTGGAGGGCTGGGTTGAGATCATGTACTACGTGATGGATGCTCATTCCTTCTACAACTTCATCTACTTCATTTTACTCATCATTGTAAGTAGCTCTTAACAAACTTCATCAGACTTTTGGATCTGCCATTTTATTGGGGTTATTGGTTAGATGATCAAGTCTGAAAGGTGGTAAAGAGGATTTTGTAGTAAATTTAGATGTCAAATTTACTTTAAAATCATTTTATCAACTTGTAGTAATCTTGTACTTATGGTGTCCAAAAGAAAAAATTATAATATTAATAAATCATAAAGTAGCCAAAAGATAACGAACCCGTTTTGTTATCTATTGGATACTAAATTGTCAATCACACGTCTGTACGTACTACGTAGTTTACTTAGGCCTGCGAAGCGAAGCAGAATCGAGGCCGCTTCCATTCGGCATCCTTGTTAACCTATTTGATGTAGTTCACACCAGACATGGAGGCTGTGAAGTGATCATTTTGGCATCTGGTCTATTCTTTGCATGAGCAAATTCTGGCAGGAAATAACACCAAGGCACACGAGACAACCCGATCACCTTCAAAATAAAATACCGCGATTGACAAATGCAATAATTGTGTATCTAAACAGACTATAAAGATGAAAATAAAAACAACACACACACCTACACAAACAAACACACAGTGCAACGGAGTGTGCTGACTACGTTGAGGGGGGTGGGGTTTTTGGGTGTCTAAACAAACAGGGAAAGAGTGAGAGAAAGAGTTGAAGACAAGATGAACGATGTCAAATTAAAAGCAGGAGTAACTAAAACAAGCACTCTTGTTTTTGATGTTATTTACTTACCCATGGTGAAAAAACAGCTCTGAATGAACCGATGAGCAGAAACTTTTGTGGAACGGCGCAGAGAAAGACGCATCTGACATGAACAGGGGCTGAGCAGTGTGCAGCAACAGGCTTCAGTGATGCACACTAGCTAGCATTTCAGCATTAGCATCACGTGTACTGAGTAACAATAAACAGCCTTTTACCGTTGATGACTCCAAGATGTTTGAGGAAACAAAGTTGTAGTAGTTCCACAAAAAACTCCAGAGATGCAGATAGTAAGCAAAACTACGCAATTCACAATTCACGATCACAAAGACGTTTCTTCCGTTGAGGGAATGCGCACTCCTCAAAAAACGACAAACGGCCGTTGAGCTTGTCATTTGGAGCAACATCGTCTTTACAACCTTTAAGATAATTCATAAATTTTATATAAGAAATTTATAATAAAACGTCCAATTTATTAGACTTCCATGGGCTTCTGCCTGTCTGTAAATAGATTCAG
This sequence comes from Pachypanchax playfairii, assembly GCA_006937955.1. Classification (NCBI taxonomy): domain Eukaryota; kingdom Metazoa; phylum Chordata; class Actinopteri; order Cyprinodontiformes; family Aplocheilidae; genus Pachypanchax; species Pachypanchax playfairii. The sequence continues at coordinate 3,013,338 of SSNP01000055.1, forward strand.
AATTTTTGTCAATATCAAGATTTAAGTTCTGAAAAGTCACTAAAGACTGTTTAAGTCCAACTGAATACATTTAGTCATCCAATTTCATTGTGTAAATTTGAATGTTTAAAGAGTAAAATTATGACGTCCATGAATGTTCAGCCTTTTTTTCACAAGCATTTGACTTCATTCTGCTGGTGTATAATTGTCACACTGCATGCAGACATCAGCAAGCAGCCAGCAGTTGTATGAGTCGTTCACAGGAAATGTAGGAATAGTAGTGACAGAACAAATACTGAGAGGATTTGCAGCTTTCATCACTGGCCAAAGTGGCTTGTAAATTTTCATTGGTACATTGGTACAAAGTGCATTTTAACCTGTATTTGGCGAGTCGGTGGGTGTTAATTTAGATCCCTTGTCTGTTGTGGTGCTGGGTGTAGCATAGTGGCTGTGGTGGCAGCAATTCATGACTGGTGTGGCTTAGTTATTAACAATTATCACCAGTCTTACCTTATTAAGATTATGTAATTTAAAAAAAAACATATTTTAACAAGGCTGCAGCTTTAAAACAATGGACAATAAATGGATTCTACTAAATTCACATAATATGATTTTTAAATTGTTTTGTAGCTACATTCACATTATAACAAATTGAAAATCAGTAAATTGAAAAAAGTTTATGCTAAAAATTGCTAAATTCATTCAGATATGTGATAAAATGTTGGCTTTTTTATAATTTTATTTACATGAAAACAGAACAAATCTCATGTGTTACATGTTTTACAGCAAAACTACAGTTCTTAACATCTTATATATAACCATTTCCATCTATCCCTGTATGTTCAAGTGACAAAGATTATAATATTTGCCTCTTCCAAGGAGATAATGCTTTTGCCAGCATTTGTTTGTCTGTCTGTCTGTTAGCAACATAACTTACTACTACTACTACTGTCATTTAGCAGACGCTTTTATCCAAAGCGACTTACATTTAGAGAACATACAAGCAAGAAATCAAAGAGAAGGAAACAATATAAGGAGGTGGACTGTTTGGAGTCCAGTTTAATTCCGACGCTGATACATCAAGTGTATCAATTTTTTTTTTTTTTTCTTTGTAGAGATAAACTTCCAAATCGCTATCATAAATTAATTCCTCATTAAGACTGAAAGTGTTCTTGTGTATGGACGGATTATTATGAAATTTTTAAGAAATATCTGAAATCAGAAATGTGATTAGATTTTTGGTTTGATCTGGATCCAGGATTTTTTTAACTGATTCTTCAAAGATCCTACATCATGCAAAATCACATTTTGGAGCTTTTAACCTTGTTATGATGCTGTTACCTTATTAACCCCCCCACCCCCACCCCAGAGTAGTTTTTGGCTTAACCCACACATATCTGAGTAATCCTGAATCCTGTGCTCTGAGCAGCTGCTCTACTCTCTCCTGGAAAACAAATGACTGTAACATAGTGACATAACAATGTTACACCAGGACCTGCCCGGTGTGTCCGCAATGCCCCTGCAGACTAAACACACACCCCGAGCTGTGAGAGTCTGAAGCAAAACATTAAGCACCACCGTTTGTAGTATTTTACGTTCTAAAAATGTCTCCGTGAAAATGTGCATTTGGCTGTGAGAATTACAGGAATTTATTCACCATTTTATTCAGGCAGCTGGAGGTGTAGCACTCACAGTAGTCCACTTCTTAGTGCAGCTGTAGCCTAATGGGTAAGGAGGTTGTCCTCTTATTGGGGGAGCGTGTGTGATTTATGGTGTAAAGGCCAGTCTCCATTCTGTGACTTTGGTGCTGATAGGGTTAAGAATTTAAATACACGACTGGCCTGATGTCTGAGCTTCAGTCACATCACACCTTCAGCAGTATGATGCAATTGTGATGTGATCATTTACCATGAAGTTTCATCCTGATATAGTCCATAAGATTTGTACCATAGGAATGCAGTGGGCTCTCCAGTGAACATGATGGAGCATAGAGTTCCATGATGGTTTTAAACATGCACATAACCACCACAGTTTTCTGTTGTGATGACAGTATTTCAGTGACACAGGGCTTGTGATGCTCAGCATGGCTCTTTCACTAATAACCTGAAGCAGGTCTGGCCACTCAGGCTCGTACCGAAGCTATGACCCATCAAACCACCAGCATCAGGGTGAGGTCATCTTCTAGCATGCAGCGGCACACTGAGGTCGTCTTAGAGAATCGTGAAAGGACAGAGCCGTGATTGTCACAGGGATGACAAAAACATTAACAAAAACCTATATGAAGAGAAAAGACTGTAGCAGCTTCATATTTCCTTCAAATTAAGAGTGTTGTTCAAATTTTGTAGGTTGTAAAGAGTGTAGCAGAGTCTTAATGCAGTGTGAGGGGGTTTAAGGAGCAAAAGGACGGAGGTGTTAGTTTTATATTTTAGTGTTGATTTAGACAAAAAGAGAGAAAAAGATAAACTTGAAAAACATTCTATATAGAAGACAAGTATTGTATGCACATATTACAACATAGCCTTTATCGAACACCTTTTTTTTCCCACAATACCTGATGGTATCAGAGTGAATGTTGTTTTATTCTGTATTTATATGCTACCGGCTGACTGTAAACAGGATTTATTCCCTCTGTGTAGTAAAAGAAACACATTTGCAGTCCCAGATGTTTCACTTTTCAGCTAACAGGTGAACACAAAAACAAATAGAGATGTTGCTGCAGTAAAAAGAAGAAAAAAAGAAAAGTTTGAAAATAAGATAAGGATAATAATAGGAGTGTGATAGGACAACTGTAAACTGCAAGTGTAGTATACAAAGTGAAGTAAAATAACCTCAATTCAATATAACAAAAAATAGCTTTAAAAGGCAAGTGTCTGTAACGTTTGCGAGAATGACAAATTAAAAAAAATGTATGGTCTGAAACAAACAAAAAGAGTCTGTCACTGACATCAGTAGAGAGGGTAAAATATTGTGTAAATTTTGACACTATGAAATATGAAAAAATGTATCACCTGCTGAACGACTTGTTTGCTCTGTTTACAATAAGTATAATGTATGTTTATTTTTTGTTTTAATCTTTTTTTTTAAGAAAACTAATGAAAATGAAAAACTGTGATGCAAATCTCCCGTCCAACTTGACATTAAATCACCTCTGATCTCAGCCTCAGCTGAGGTCTCCAGTTTTGGATCCCTGACTGTTTTTGAGGTTATTGTGTTGAACTGAGTTCTTCTGTGACCAGATCTGATCTGAGCTTAGAGTCAACAGAGCAGGTGCCTTTTGGCAATAAGACTACATGTGCCTTGTTGCAGAGACAAATCCAACAGAGTCGTTCTCAGATTGAAGTCTGTTGCAACAGAACTGCTGTCTTGGAAATGAGATCAGAACTAAGCGAAAGGCTTCCAAGATGAGAAACTTGTAGCTTAATGGCTCTGAAACTTTTCCAGAAAACTTACTCTCTTTCTTTGGTGCTACTAATAATTTATGCCTCAGACTCACAGTTACAATTTTTGACAGAAAAATAAAGTCTTTTGAGCTCCTTTACAAAAGTTTCAGGATTCTTGGCACTATGTTGACAGAAGGCCTTGAATAATTCTTTGGAAGTGCAGAGGAATTTTTCCTCACTTTGGTGAACTGCTTTGGAGTTAGGTCACCTTGACTGTATAGAATTAGTATTTTTTTCACTTCAAATAATAAAAAAAAAAGGTTTTTCTCTGCTTGACACCATTTAGTGTATTCTGTTTTAGTAAGCTGATGACATGACTTAAGATGTCAGGAGATTAAACAATACCTGGGACAGGTGGGGTTTCTTGGGACTTGTTTATCTTTACCCACCATGTAGTCATGGTCTCCATTGCAGCCATCCACTACAGCTGACTTTGCACATTTCGTTACCACTTCCACTACCGTCTCATAGCTTTGCTCAGATAATACTAGGGTTACACAGTGAGCTTCTGTCTCTCTGGATAATGCAGCCAGTCCATCTGAGCTGTCAATTAAGGGATGTTACTATGGAGGTGGTTTTAGATTTAAAACAAAAAACCATAAAAACTACAAAGATTAATTTATTTTGTACATCAGATGTATAGGCATTAAAAAAGTCCTCCAGGTTCTTTCAAACTGAGCTCAGCTATGTGTTGCCCGTCATACCAATGTTTCTTTTTTTTTGCATTGTAATGTGCACAAAAACAATCCAAAAATTACCAACTAATGCTCTGATATTCATGCAGTCTTGATAGCCAAATGCTAGCAGAATAAGTGAGAAAGTTGTAAGTAGTGTTGTGTAAGTTTTAAAGTCTTTTAAAACATATAGTTAAAAGTTAGCAGCTAACATCATGTAGTAATTAGCATATCTGTAGCCTCAGCATGTTGCAGTCTGCTGTCTGCCTGCTCATTCTGTCTTTTCTTCATTTTTGATGCACTTTAAAAGCACCTTGAGCCTGATGCTCTGCTTTAATAAAAAACCCTGTTTTCAGTTAAGGACAGCTTCAGGTAACAAAATTATTCTCATGTATATTAAAACCAGCATCTGTTATATTATCTCAGCTCTGGTTATAACAGTTAAATCTCCAAGAGTTTTACCAAGCTGCTCCAGTGCTCATTCCTCCCCTCCACACTTTTTAATGGTGAGTTTGATACAATGCAGTTAGCGTACAGCTTGTATGACAGTGCAAACTCACTCTCCCCTCAACACACACTCATTAATATCTAAACCATTAGCAACTAAAGGGAGTACACCTAAGTGAAAAAATTAAAAAACCATTTACCCTCCTCAGTGTCATGTGACTTGTTAGTGTTACTCAGGTGTGAATCAGGAGCAGGTGTGTTATATTTGGTGTTATTACTCTCACACTCTCTCATACTGGTCACTGGTAGTTTGATACGATACTTCATGGCAAAGAACTATCTGAAAATCTAAACGAAAGATGTGATGTTCTACATAAAGATGGTCAAGGCGATGGGATCTGCCAAACAGCCTGAAACTGAACTGCAGCACGGTGGCCAAGACCATACAGCAGGTTTTACTCAGGACAGGCCTTACCATGGTCAACGAAGTTGAGTGCATATGCTCAGTGTCATATCCAGAGGTTGTCTCTTAAAAATAGATGTATGAGTGCTGCCAGCATTGCTGCATAGGTTGAAGGGTAGGGGTGGGGGGAGGGGGGTCAGCCAGTCAGTGCCATTCGCCACGCACTACATCAAATTGTTCTGCATGGTTATCATTCCAGAAGGAAGCCTCTTCTAAAGATGATGCACAAGAAAGCCTTCAAACAGTTTGCTTAAGGCAAGCAGATTAACTTATTTGGGTGCACACATTTGATGTCAAATGTGTGTTGCGACAACCAGCTGAGGAGTACAAAGACAAGTGTATCTTGCCTATCATCAAGCATGGTGGTGGGAGTGTCATGGTTTGGAGCTGCATGAGTTCTGTTGGCACATGGGGAGCTACAGTTCACTGAGGGAACCATTAATGCCACTATTTAGTGTGATGTACTATAGCAGAGCATGATCCCCTCTCTTCAGAAACTGGGCAGTAGGTGAGTATTGCAAGATGATAATGACCGCAAACACACCTCTAGGACAACCACTGCCTTGCTAAAGAAACTGAGAGTAAAGTTGGTGGACTGGCCAAGCATGTCTCCAGACTTAAACCCTACTGAGCATCTGTGGGGCATCCTCAAATGGAAGGTGGAGGAGTGCAAGATCTCTAATATCCACCAGCTCGGTGATGTCATCATGTAGGAGTGGAAGAGAATTCAAGTGGGAATCTCTCCTGAGCTCAGTGACCAAGAGACTTAAGGCAGTGCTGGAAAATAGTGGTGGCCACAAAAAATATTGACAGATTGGGCACAATGTGGACATTTTTCACTTAGAGTGTGTTCTTTTTTGTTGCTGGTGGTTTGGACATTATTGGCTGTGTGTTGAGTTGTTTTGAGGCAACAGTGAATTTATACCACCTGTGTCATATCGTCTGTGTTTTCCCATGAAAATATATAATACAATATTTACAAAAACGTGAGGGTATATATACACACAGAAAATTACTAACCTGCAATACATTGTTCAATATGGGGGAAAGTTTCAACAGTGAGCCGTCAAACAGCTTGCTGACAGCTTGCACCAACCAGCAGGGAAGGAGAAATGTTATTCTTTGCTGCACACGACTCGAGGGATTGCTGCTTTTTCTGTTTTTTGACAAGTTTTATAAAATGGCTTGTATGGCAGGAATAGTATGGTGCAAAATTTCAGTGATTTTAAAACTGTGTTATATGTTCAAATCCTTAACCGACCCATGCCTATTCTTAGTATGGACATGGAGAGATAGACGATGAGTCTCCATCTACCTCTGTGTCTGAGAAGTGAAGCAACAATATATTGTTCAGAAGCACTGCCATGTTGTATTTTTGGAGCCAGAGCCCTAAGGATGTGAACCTGCAAGTCCTACCAATCCATAAACAATCAGGTTTTTTAAGCTTTAAAATTAATATTTGAATATACAGCAGAAAGTTAGGCACTGCATGAAATACAGAAGTTAGAACCTTGACATTTTTTTCTGAGCAGTATTTTTAAAATATCCCATTCATTTACATGAGGGGGGCGGGACATACAACCCGGACTGCAGCCGGGGGCGCAATCCACTAAGGGGCGCTTGTTTTGTTTATGAACCAACTGCCTTTTTAGAATAAACAAGTCAAGTCAACTTTTTTTATATAACACATTACAACATAAAGACACATCCAAAGTGCTTTCACAAAACAGTGAACAAATTTAAATTCCAAGATACACAACCCCAGAAATACCACAGAATTACTAGAATACATACAATAAAATACATTATGCATTAAAACTACATTAAAAATGACAGGAAATACATTAAAAACAAACAAAAAAGAAATCTACCGTCTAGAGTAGGCCTACTCTCACGATGAATTAAAAGCCAAATTAAACAAATAAGTTTTTAGCATAGTTTTAAAAATAGACAATGTAGGAGCCTGACCTGTAATGGTAAAAGGGTCCAAAGTCTAGGAGCTGCCACCAAAAAGGCTCTATCACCTCTAAGCGTCCGCTTAGTTCTCAGTACTTCCAGGAAAGGCTGGTCGTATGAAACTAACACTAACAGGCTACATGAGATGCTGTGCTGTAATATTTTAATCACACCATGTCTTCAAACAGTCCTCATGTCCTCAGGAAATGAAGATAGTCCCTTCAAGTTACAGAACAAACTGTCCTTTAAATCTTAGTAATTGAGCCTACATGCTTTAGATTACAAAACTCTGAGACATAAAGAAGTTTGACCTCCATGAAATAAAACACATAGACTCTCTGTCTGTTTGATACTCTGTACACTGTCAAATACACTGAGATGCTTTACCGTTTGCACAGTGAAGAGTGTGATTCAACAAATGTTAGTGTCTGAAAACTGAGTGCTACTAAGAATAAGAAGCTCCATGTGTCTGTGTCGATTTCAGAAACAATAAAATTAGACACTAATACATGCAACAGCAGCAGCAATGAAGCCCCTAAATGCAATCTGTTGCAAGCTGGACGTGATCAGACATGTTTTAATATGTGTGTCTTTATTCAGGTGTAAGTGTTTGTGTATTTGCCCACATGCATAATGCACTGATCACCTGATGATGGGATATTTGACTGTCCCCCTCTCCCCCTGATTATGCATAAAGCAGTCTGCTGATCAGAATCACAGAGCAGACATTCACACAGATGCAAGCCCTGGAGGGAAATCAAAGCCTTACACACCTGCAGACCCGCTTTGACCCACGCGCCACAGATGTTTATCGCTCCTCCCTCGTTCGACCTCTTGTCGTTACTTTCTCTCTCTGTTTCTTCTCAGTAAATATCTCCGTGTTGCTCCCTTTCACCTACATCTTTGATCACTGTGGATGAAAGTCTAGGTCCATTAGTTTTAGATTTTGTATCTGTTGCATCTTTTATTGAGCATCCCGGATCCAGATGTTTTACCCTTGATTATGTGTGTTTTCAGCATGAATTTATCCATCTTGCCCAAGAAACTAGTTTGGATTTGTAGTCACTAGCTTAGACTGCTTCATGCTGCTCTCTATCCACCAGTCTGTTTTCTGTCTTGTTCTGCATTAGCTGGTATTGATCTAATCATTGTTCTGGAACCTGCTTAAATTAGAGCAATAAAGGCTGTTTTAGTGGGACTATAGTAATTACTGCTTTGAAAAGGGACACATAGCATGCAGACACCAACAGTTAATGCTTGTTGAGTCCATTTCATTACAGTAGGCATTTTATGTTCTGTAGATCTCCTTTACACTGGATGATAACTTAGTAACAGTATCTGGGGACCTGTTAGAACATTACTGTTTGGAAAACAGTGTGAAGACAATCATGATGCTGCTGTCCTTTGAGTAGTCGTCAGATAGTCTTTTCCTGTATTTAGCGAGTCCCAGAGACACTCTCCTTCAAACTCACCATGTTCTGTGGCTCAGCAGCAAGTTGTCATGACTATAAATAAACCCAGGATGGCATGACTGTCTCAGACCATGTCAAGATGCTTTTAGAGATCATCCCACATCAGGTATGAAAGTTGTACAGGATTGTTTCCAGGACCTTGCAATGATCAATGAAAGTTTGATTAAACCTGATTACATTCAAATATTTTCACCCACGATCAAACCACGCCTGGTTCCTACCATGGCACGAGTCTCTCAGACCATGTTAGAATTTAGTTAGAGGACCATGCAAGGACCTCGAGACTTCAGCATTTTGGGTCTTTTTTCTTTAGTCCTGCTTCGCCCGAGCTATGCCATTACACACAGGCCCCACGTCACTGCCACTGCTTTCACCACACTCAATCCAGGACTTTTATACACTACCCCCACAAAGATGAACCACCACACCCTCACAGATGTTTCATGCATCATCAACCTACAACACCATGTCACTCATGATGGAGAGCCCACCACATTCTTTAGACCCTGCAAAGACTGTCTGGCAGATTTTCTTTCTTTTATGTCTGTTTGAAATTTGAAATGTATTTTTTTGAAATTTATTTAAAGGATAACCCCTTGAGATGCAACATCTTGTTTTCGAGGGGGTCCTTTAGAAAAAACAACAACAGCACAGACAACAAACTTCAAGTTACAATATACAATACAACACATAACACTCATTCACTCAAACATTCATACTGCTCTCTATACCTATCTTCCAAGTACCAGCCCTATAGATGTATTGATACAGCAAGTATGTTGGGTTTGTCATTAAACATTAGTGGGGATCCCAAATTAATACAAAGTTTAATTTTTATTGTCAGTTTTACATTTTGTTTAATGGGCTGAGGAAATGGCTTGCATAAGCTGGGGAGTTTGTTCCCATCCCCATCCCTATTCTGAGCCTGATTTACAGAAAATAACTGCTTCAATGTGACCAGGGCCGGATCACCAGAACGTGGACTTTGGTCACTTCAACAGATTCATGACGCTGGTTAATTTGTGTTGTCTAAAAATACAAATCAGTCACATAAATTTATTAAGTTATAAACTTAGATCTTGACAAACATTGTTAGCTTTCACATTCTGTATTACTGTTGGTTTTGAAAGTCAGTAAATTTATTTTAAAAAAAGATGCCAGATATTGGACTGGACTTACAGACCTGCATGTGTGCAGTATTTCTCATGGAGGTCTGACGCTCATTATTGGAATCAGCAAGTTTATGAGCTCATTTACATGTATGTAAAATTGACATGTATGTAGAAAATTGTAATCTTTTACATATTTAATGATTCTTATATAAGCAGGATTGACTTTAGCCACAAGCATTATATTTTTCTATTTGCTCTACTATCAATTAATTTTTGTTGTTTCCTTCAGATTGGTTCGTTCTTCATGATCAATCTGTGCCTGGTTGTTATCGCCACCCAGTTCTCAGAGACCAAACAGCGAGAACACCAGCTGATGCAGGAACAAAGGGCACAGTGCTTGTCCTCCTCCACCTTGGCCAGTATGACTGAGCCAGGCGATTGTTACGAGGAGATTTTCCAGCTCGTCTGCCATGTCCTTCGCAAAGCAAAGAGAAGATCAGCAGCTCTCTACTACACTCTGAGAGGCAAACCCCCGCCGGCTAGTGGGGGCAGGGGGAACAGACGAGGCGGGGGGACCGTGAACGGAGAGAAACATCATTTGAGACAAACAAGAAGTTAGTAGGAATCTCTTAATCTATATCATGTTTGTGGTCTTATTGACAAAACATGTACAACAATTTCAGTGTTGAAGCTGCATGTCTTGATTTGATCTGTATGCGCTTAATTCAGAAAGAAGTTGTCAAATGATGCTGTAACAATTTAGGTTTAGTGCAGTCATTGTAATGAATTTCTTTGTGTGAGATAAACTCTTAGAAGAAGGATGTCATGTTTTGCAGGGGGAGTTAGGGGGGGCTAATGCTAATGCTGGTTTTATTACCATGTGTCTGCTAAAAAATTGTTCTGAAAATAAAAGTAATGTGTATTTTTATTGCTGTATCCCTGTAGCACACAAATGTCCGCACCACAACAAACAAGATCATGGCACACAGGGACAAGCCAACTCCATCAGCCTGTCTGTCACAGAGAATCCTGAGGAATGCCCTGTCTGCGCCTTGTCTTTGAAAGAAGGTGCGAGGACTGTGGGAAATTCAGCTAATGGCGAAGAAGGTGAGGAAGATGCTGTGAAGGAAACGGACAAAGAGGAGGACCACTTAGAGGAGAAAGAAGATGAAAGGAAGAAGAGGTCATGCTTTAGAAGATGTAAGGACCTGTGGACTAACATGAGGAGGAAACTTTGGGGCATTGTGGAAAGTAAATACTTCAGCCGGGGCATCATGATCGCCATCCTCATTAACACCATCAGCATGGGCATTGAGCATCATAACCAGGTAAAGACGCTCAAAGGTGTTACAATTATTGCTGATGTCAAAATGTATCTAGTAATAATTTCCATCCTTCTTTCTTTACTTTTGAATTATTTATTTTTGCCAGAGTTAGAGGTTTCTGGCTTTCAGCATGTTTATTGTGGCTCCATGTATAACACAATTAGTAGTTCCATCAGTACCTAGGCACTAGCTCCCCTCCATCCTGAACACGAAGAAGCATGAATGAATGAATGAATGAATGAATGAATGAATGAATGAATGAATGAATGAATGAATGAATGAATGAATGAATGAATGACGACAGCAGATGGGCAGTAAGGACCTTAGCACACTTCATATCTTTAAATGCCAGCTCTAAAAATCCAAAGAAACATTTGACAATTTCTTTATTTAGGTTTCTGTCTTTTGATCACATAAATAAGAGCAAGGTAGGATCTAAAAAAGAGGAAAAGAACAACTCTTATGACATTTGACTGTTTGATTTCTTTTTTTTAACAAATGAAGCAAACCTACAATTTCAACTCAAAAATCTAGTAAGGCTCAGAAAAATTGCCTAAAACTGAAAAGCTACAGCTCAGACTCTTACAAGCCTCACTCAACATGTTAAATCTTAAGGTCCTTGACAGTACAGTTGGAAAGAACTGAATAATTATATCCTGTTTGAATGGGTCGCCTGGAGAAAGCCTCATCTCTAAAAAAACTGTAAAGCTGCTCCCAAAGAAACCACAAGGGATTTGTGATGTTTGTCTGAGATGAACATGTCAGCACAGATACATCACTGTAACAACAAGCAGGGTTGGCGGGGGCTGAGCTTATTTTTATCACTGAATTGACCATAATGTTTTTGTCTAACAAATATTTTTATGTAAAATGTAAAATTATCTGTTCTAAAGGCTGAAGATTGACTTTTCAAGGAACAGGACAATGAAAGTCCATGTGCAGTTCAACTACAATGACAGAGGAGACTTCTACAAAAGACAATAACCTTTAAGTGCATCTTGCACGTTAAACACAACTTAAAGAATGTTGAACTTTTTCATTTGAAGCATTATTTTGGCTACTTAATGCAAGTTTAAATACATCCACTCAAAAACGAGATTCAACTACATAATACTGGAAATTGTCATGTTTGTGCCCCAATCTTGTCATATGTAACACATGTTATGTGTTACCTGTCAGTAATCATGCATTAAGCCATCCATCTGTCACTGTTAACCACCCCTATGCGTCTCACCTGTGTGTCTCAGTATGGGTCTGTGCGCAACCCCTTGTTCTTGGTCAGGTCCTTGCATTTTGGCTAATGCCCATGTGTCAAGTCAGTTCTAGTCTAGTCTAGTCAAGTGTCTGTAAGTAACTATTACAATTACATTTTTGATTTACTCCTGCCTGTCTGCCTGCTGCATCCCAGCCATGTCAGCTGGTGTATGCAAACATTACAGGAAATACCAGAAGTACCGTTGGAGCTGGGAAACAGAACATCCAGACAGAAAGTCCCTCACTTTGTTGTTTGAGTGTTGTAAATGGTGTCAGACAAGAAATGGAGGCATGGTAACAAGAACATGTATAGCTTGGGAAATGTGGATTGTTGACTTAATGTGCTTTCATTTGTTGGACAAACTTTTCTCTGCATATGCAAAGAGAAACCAGAGATGAACACAGTCCAGGTTCTTTAGAAGTAGAAACACTGAGACAAACAGGTTGAGGCTGCTGTGGGCACAATGGTTAAATTGTAAATGGCATGTACTTGAATTGTGCTTTTTGAGTCAGATGACACAAAGCCACTGCCAAACAGGCAGGTGAAGTGTCTTGCCCAAGGACATTGGAAAAGTGATCTTTTCTGGACAGAGCAGGGATTTGAACCAGTGACCATCCGATTAGCACACAACCTGCTCTACCTCCGGAACTGCTACCACCCCTGGTTAAACAGGTGGAAGGTGCAGAACAGGTAACACAGATTGCTGAAGTCAATGACGTGGGACACTGCTTAAGATGTGTGTGGAAACAATCCAGGGTCCATACACAGTTCATCTAATTTACAGACCGCGATCCAAAATCCAATCCAAATACTAGTAACAGTCAAACTAGAGGGAGCACAGAACAGACATACAGACAGATAGTTGGCTGAGGCTGCGTCAGGAGGCTGAAACATGATCTATAATCCAGATTTGCAGAGTCCAGTAGATAATTCAAAGGGACTGGCTGAGATGAAGTTGGGAATGGTCCAGGGTCATAATCTTAACAGAAAACAAACAGACTGATTGAAAACAAAGCACGAGCTGTTGGAGCATACAGTATTCAATGCCCTTGCAGTGTGTTGGTATGTTGGTATGGACAGGACAGGGATGGTACATGACATCGTATCTCCATATGGTTATTTTCAGATGTTTTAGCCCTTATAAAACACTTCATGCAGTGGAAATGTTGGTGCTGTATGAGCAAAATGATGTGCTGGCTAATGCAAAGTGGAAACTATACACCCCTCATATACTCACACATGTAGAGTCCTGTCTTATGGAAGACATAATATCTCTTATATACTGGTACATAATGTATATACACTACCAAAGGTTTGGACACACTTTCTCATACAACTGAATTAGAAAATGTGCCTAAACCTTTGACTGATAGTGATAAAATAACTTATCCTGAAGCTGAAGTTGATTAATATTTGAGTTTTAGCAAGATGTTCAAGATATTACCATAACAATAAATATATATTATTACTATGATGATAAAGAGTTTGAGTTATTGCCCTAATCATAAGTGTTTGAGATATTGTCAAAACACTAAATGTTTGATATATTTCTATAATGATAAATGGTCGTGTTAGTGCCATAACCATAGATGTTTGCGTTAATATAATGGCGATAAAAGTTTCAAGTCATTGCCGTGATAACAAATGTTCAATTTTGCCAAAATGTGTATTTTTGTTGCTGGTACATCCTCCTTTGGTTTCCCCAGATGATTGTATACACTGGATGTTTATGTATCCTGAGCTCTGAAGGTTTCATGTTTATGTGTTTAAAATGGGTTAAAAAATATATTAAAATAACAGATAACAATATAGTTTGTACATTGCAGCGTTTCTATTTTAGCAGGAGGTTCTGTAATGCAACTGCAGCAATTGAGAGAGGATTACTGTATCGCCATAGTCATAAATATTGTGATAAATAATATATTTTCAATATATTGCTTTGATGATAAATGCAAAATCTATTAACATAACAATAAATGTTCAGTTATTTGCAACAATGAGAAATTTTGGATGTGACAGTGCTAAATAATACATTTTAATATATTGCAATGACAATAAATTGCTGATATTATTGTGACATATTGTGGAGCCATAGGAATAGTTCATATTACTTTTTACTTTGACTATGTGCAATGGTGTTGACTCCTTTTTGTATTATGTTGCACTCTGTTCTTTTAAAAAATGACACTGTTATTTATTTGTACGCTTCCTTCAAAAACTGTGAACCAGCAGAGATGCTGATTGTTTTGGAACACTGCAGTCAATTAGATTGGCATACAGTACTATAGTGTCAACAGGGTGCGTTGGCGCGATCGTCTCTCGCTCCCCTCTCACTCCAACAAAACAACATGAAAGAAATATTATAATGGCAGATGAAATTCACCCAGATGAGCGTAGGAGTGGAGCATCAGTGCAACATGGCTTCCTGACAGAGGTATAAACATTTAGCCTAACAGTAGAGGGAAACAGAGCTGGCTCTTTAACACTGGCCAGCTCCTCAGAAGCAGGCAAGGCAGGTGTCTGTGAGCGAGAGTGGGAGATACCTGCCAAGAATACACTTTCAACCAGAATCTTTCTTTTTTTGTCCAAACTGCATGAGCCAAAACAAAATCATTTTTCATACTTGTGCTAATGCACCAACAGAAGCACATGCAGTCAAAGACTCACACACTGTTACATAAGACAGCTCATTTCCTCTTCATTTCCCTTCCTTGGAATATGCCATTCTTTTCTTTTTTAGCTCTTCACTTCAGTTCTAATTTTATTTCTGCCTCACTTCCTTTATTGTCTCCATTAAACCCCTTTGTGCACCTTTCGTTTGTAATTTCCCCCACTCATCCTTTTGTTCCTCATTGTCTTCCTTCCTCTCATCCTTCCTGCATTACCCAAACTCTCTCATCTGCTCTCTGACTCTCTCTTTTTTTTTTTTTTTACCTCTGACGGTTTCATTCCCTCCTCCCCACTTCTCCCTATGTCAACCACCCACTCACTCTCTGACAGTGTACAGAGTAGCTGCTTTCTCTTTCTCTCATCTCTGAAGGCTCTAAAAATAAGCGAGGGGTTGTTGGGGAGGGAAGGTGGGATCTGAGGTGCAGCGGCAGTTACACAGCAGTTTTCAGCTCAGTTTTTGTCATGTTATACCATGTTTGTATACGAGCGCGTGTATTCTAAAATGCACAATGGCATTTGCAAGCACGTTTTTATTTATTTATTTGTTTGTGTTTGCTTTGGTCTTTTCTCCATCCACACTTTTTACAAAATAAGAGAAGATTAATTATTACTAGTTTGGGATTTTTGGTTTAACCGCAGAAGTAAAATTATTGGAATAGGTACAGTAAAAAACTTGCAATTAAAAGACAGTATTTTGCCTGTATTGCACATCAAATTCAAAGTAGTTTGCCTGATTATTGCATGTGATGACTGTTTATGCCTGTATATTTTATATACTTACAGCATCCATCAAGTTATTATGTTGTTATATTATATATGTAATATTATATTATTATTATTTGTTTTATTATGAGTTAATACTATGGCAATATACATTTTTTGCAGAATTACTCAAATGAAAAACAAGATTAGAAAAGCTTTGTAACTTATTTGTTTTATAACAAAGATCTTTATTATTTTAAAATAAGGTAACAAACAAATGCTTTCTTGTCTTTTGTTTGTTTGTTTGTTGTGTTTATTTTTGGCTAATGGGGATCCATTTAACCAACAGTGTAGAAACTGTACTAAGAATTTGAGCACCTTTTTACATCATCACTGTGCCACAGCACCTTGCATGGAGACTGATATGTTAAACATATAATTTCTATGCAGAGAAATAACAGAAATGTACTGTTACTGGTTAAACAGATAGTTCAGA
Organism: Pachypanchax playfairii; assembly: GCA_006937955.1. Lineage (NCBI taxonomy): Eukaryota > Metazoa > Chordata > Actinopteri > Cyprinodontiformes > Aplocheilidae > Pachypanchax > Pachypanchax playfairii. The sequence continues at coordinate 3,029,329 of SSNP01000055.1, forward strand.
TATTTAAATGGGCTTTAAAAAAGTTATGAACAAGTAACATCTGACCTGTTGTAGCTTTTTGAACAACCTCAGTTTGGAGAAATAAGTAACCAGATTGACAAGCTTGTACAAAAGATAGCAAACTCAATGGGACTTGACCTGGTTAAATGAAGGTTAAGTTAATAAACATCTGATGGATGAGAAGACATTATTGGCTGTATTAAGGTTAATAAAAAGCATTTGCCTGAATTGCAATGAGATCAAAGTAGTTTTGTAACTTAGTATTTGTTCTAATTAGCCATCAGCTCTTTTAACTGGTCAGAACTAATCTCTGTATCGCTAATCTGAGGTTGTTTTCAGAGCGATCTGCAGCATGTAAATTGTTCATTTCTTATAAGTCCAACTTAAAAAGATCCGAACCATCATTTTAACTGACTGCATGAACTGCCAGGGATGTGAATTCAGCTGTAACTTCTAGTTTTTATGAAGTACATAAAATCCCTTTGTAATTAGATGCTGTAAATTTACAGTCAACATCAGAGCAAAAACTTGTAAGACTTTGTTTTTCACATTTATGTTGCTCTGCTCTGGAGTAGTTTTAATTATTTATTATGGGATAAGGGACGTTTCCTATATGTTGTGCTAAACAAAGTCATTCATATTAAAGGGCTGTGTCGACTGCACTCACACACACTTCTGTGTTGGTTTGAATAGAGGCTTAGAGGGGATGTTTAGCACAGGAACAGGTAAAAAGTATCATGGGAGAACAGAGCCATATTGTAACCATAGATGGAGGATGAAAGGTAATGATGCAAGAAATGCACAGAGGACAGAGTAATGACGGCGTTTTGTCTCGCTTAAACTGCGATGTCCAGGGTTTCGATGCTTTTGTCGAGGGCTATAAATCTCCCGTCCTGTGCATGAGCATTAGGACTAATGGAATGAATTCTGTTTACATTTAAGTCTATATTTGCTTGTCTACAGGTTGTCTCATGTTTAATTAAAACTTTTAGGACATTAGATTATTTTATGTTTGTAATACTCTGGTTTTTTTTTTTTTTGCTTCTCGCTTCTTTTCACATCATCCGCTGTCTTCTCGTGTTTTCCTTCCCCTTCATCCTCTATCCCCCCCCTTCCTGTTGTTCTTCCTCTGATCGACAGGAACATATTGACTGGGAAGAGATAGGTCAGCCTGATAATGAGACTCAGAGAAAAGAAAGAGAGTTGGATAACTGAGGGGATGGAGATAGATTGGAAGCAGGAGCGGATTAGGGGGGGGGCTGAGAATGTGTTTTTCTCTGACATGGTTTGCTAACTTTGGCAGTGTTGGCTGGCTATTTCTCTGCAGGCTTTGAAACTGAAACTCACAGGAGGGGCATCAGTGAAAGCATCTGATCCATATTGTGCAAACAAAACACAAAACACACTTGAATAAAGTGATTCTTCTCCTACACATACAAATGGAAATAAACCCAGAATGGACTTGTGTGTGTGTGTGTGTGTGTTTGCTACTTATGCAACATGGTTCATATGTGTATGCGGTTTGATGCCAAGTCCCAGATTGCAAGCGCTTCTGTTTGAACACCATATTCAACACAAATACACTTTCTATTCCCATTTCCTTGTGTTTTTGCTGATGTGAGTATTTTCCTTAAAAAGTTCACACCAAAAATCGCTTCCTTTTCTGAGTCTTTTCATCTCCTTTTTGATTGGTGTTAAATTAGGTTTGTGATACTTGATTTTTTAAGAAGTGAATTTTCTTATGTGATTGGCTGTTTGAGTGGCAGCGTTTTGAGTTCAGATGGAGAAAATGTGACAATTGAATTATTTATTTATTTTTTTTGTGAATTTTTCCAGCATTTTGTGCAGTTGAACTGTAACTTCGTATGAACTGTAATTTTGCTTTTTTCTTCTCAGCTCTCTGCTTTTAATCCAGAATAATGAACCCAGAATTATGAAACCACACTGTCTGTATCATCTTCCACGTCTGAGTTGCTGTTTTTATCTTCTGTTTCCTCATTATCTCCATCAAGCCTGAGGAACTGACCAACGTCCTGGAGATCTGTAACATTGTCTTCACCAGCATGTTCACCCTGGAGATGATCCTTAAACTCACAGCTTTTGGCTTCTTTGAGTACCTCAGGAACCCCTATAACATCTTCGATGGAATCATTGTCATCATCAGGTCTGCAACCTTCCAAAATAAAAGCTTGTTACTGTCTTTTTCTTCTCACAGATGTTGTACAGGTGTGTTATGATCATACACATAGACATACAATTATGTCCAAGAACGTTAGGCACTACTCTGTTGAATTAAACTGAATTTCACTTAATCTAAAAATATTTCCTAAACAAAGAGGGAGAACTAATAGACATTATGGTAGTTTTTCATTTAATTACATTAAATTTATTATGTAAGCAGCAAATCTGAATCCTTGCCACAATCATCCCCGCTTTTATTTACTTTTCAGTTTGTGAACCATAAAATAAAGAGCTGAAGACTTGTTAGCTGCTAATACGCTAGTTTAACAAGGTTACGGTGATAATAAAAACATCCTCAGCAATAGTATTTTCATTTGTCTGTGACTTTTTTTAATCTTGTTGCATTTATATATAAAATATTTTATTAGCCATTAATAGCTGTTATAAACCACTGCAATTGATTGTATCACTGTATTTCCACTCACAGAATCAGATTTCCTGTATGAACATGTGCAGTGTATAAATTGTTTCTTTCCGAGTAAAAAATTACCCTTCTAATTTGTATTTATTTAAGTAAAGCAACTGTAATATATAGTCAACAATATTAATTCTCTTGTTTACAAAAACAAATAAGTCTGTCAGAAAGAACATCACTGACCACAACCAATATGTCAAACAGTCCTTTTTATTAGAATAACCAAAGTCCCATTTAACCCACAGCACAAGAGTGAACAAAGTAATAATAATCTATATATTTATATTGTATCATAATGTGTCATAAGATGACTGATGTTTGAAATATGTCCAGTTGTTCACTTTGGAGAAGACGAGTGATATCCTGGATAGCTGAAATGTTTTTGATAGAAATGTATATATTAGCTCTAAAGATCCTGTTTTGTAAACATTTTTTCCTCCATATCTTCTACCCTGTCTTCGTTTTCACCCGTTGAAACCCTAATCACAGTGTGTGTGAGATCATCGGCCAGGCAGATGGCGGTCTGTCAGTGCTCAGGACGTTCAGGCTGTTGAGGGTCATTAAGCTGGTGAGGTTCATGCCTGCGTTGAGACGGCAGCTTGTGGTGCTGATGAAGACTATGGACAATGTGGCCACCTTCTGCATGCTGCTCATGCTCTTTATCTTCATCTTCAGGTAACATATTTCTTTTGGGTTTTTTTCAAGTTAAATACAGTGAAGAGAAAATTCAATTAACCCTCTGGCCCTTAATTTAAAGTCACAAATACATGAGGTTAAAGTATTCAGTTTCAATAGAGATACTCCTGCAGGAAGTTGATAAGCCTTCAGCGATTTTATTAGTGTATTTTACAACTTAACACTAACTTTGTACAAACAGCAGCAAAAACCTTGTTTTTTTCCATCAGCAGAATTTCTAATAGAACATATCACTGAATATGACTTTAATAATTGTTGTTCAGAACATTTTGTTCTCTGAAACACAAAATACTCCCACTAAAAATATTTAGTGGTCAGTTTGTAAATGTAGAACTGGATTGTGTGTCTGTCGTCCGCCGTGCTTAGAAAGAACCTCTTGATGTGTTGCAGTATCCTCGGGATGCACATATTTGGGTGTAAGTTTAGTTTGAAAACAGAAGCTGGAGACACGGTACCAGACAGGAAGAACTTTGACTCCTTGCTTTGGGCCATCGTCACAGTCTTTCAGGTAATCAGACCCACTTCCTTTGTAACATGTCTCCATATACGGGAAACCAATCCAACATTCTGCTGTAGATTCTCACGCAGGAGGACTGGAACATGGTGTTGTACAACGGCATGGCGTCCACCTCTCCCTTCGCTGCTCTCTACTTTGTCGCCCTCATGACATTTGGAAACTATGTGCTCTTCAATTTACTAGTTGCCATCCTGGTTGAAGGTTTCCAAGCTGAGGTAAGATAACTACAGTGCACATTCTGCAAATCTGACAAGGTTAGCTGTCAAATCCCAACCTCTTCTTATCAATATCTATCAACATCTGTGCGCTAACATGTTTTGAATCTCCTTTAACGAGTAGGTGTACTGCAGGTGAGACTGGTCTGTCAAATGATTATGTAATAAATCTAAATGCTCATTATTTTTCATTCTTTACCATCTTTTCTTTCCATCTCTGCTTCATTTTCTGTCTCTTGCTGTCATTTGTGTCATTTTCTGTCACTTTAACAGGGTGATGCAAACCGCTCTTACTCGGACGATGACAGGTCTTCCTGTAATTTTGATGAGATTGATAAGCAGAGAGACTCGCTGCACCTCTCAGGTATGAAAACCTTCAACAGCTTTTCGTGTTTTTTTCTCAGTTTCAAAACTCTACAATTGTAACGTCACAGACTCAACTATTTCATTTATAATCAGTCCATACTAAAAACTTAAGGCCTGATTAACAAACATTCACATCCTGTTTTTGCCCAATTTTTTACATCAGAGTCACAGCAAACTGAGCTAAATATATGCTGACACAAAGATGGCCTGCATATTCTACAAATGTGAACACTCTGCACGCTTTATGGGTCATGTAACAATTTTAACTACAGTATTTATTTTATGGATGCAACAAGAGTTGAACATTTTCCCCCTGAGACACAAATAAAACATTTTCTATCTGTCAGTCACAAACAGTTCAACTTGAGAATTAAATGATGTTTGCCCCAGCAGGAATTTACCTAAATTTTCTCTATTTTACATACGTAAATCATACCTCATTAAAATCTGGGCAACTGCATCTGCTTGTTAGCGCTGCATGAACAGCAAAAAAAGTACTGAACATTTTGTATTTTTGCATGAACCTCTCAATATTTTTAATGATTTTTGTTTGTAATCGTAGTTTTGCAATGTTTTATTCTGAAACAATACCATAGAATTTAAATGTTAAGATATCACATTTTTAAAAATATTTTTAACATAAAATTCTGAAAATGTTCCCACTTTGTCTTAAAAAGCCTTTTGTTTTATTTTATTTTATCATGAAATGTAACTTATGTTCATTACAAATTTATCTCTGCTAGTGTAGCAGGATTTAACTCAGAATCAGTATGAACTCTGTATGGAGAAGCATTAGGGAGACATCAGGGAGACGTCTGAGGCACCTTTTAAATGTCCCTGTACATGTAAGAAAAGCCAGTTTGGAATGTTTACGTTAATAAAGATCATTTTCACCAAAAGCTTAGTTCAAGAGTGGATAAAACAGCAGCAGATACACCCTTGTTTCACTATTATGAGTTTCTCTCTGCCTTCTGTAAGGCAATTTATTGTAAATTAAACTTTCCCCTGCCCCGTGGAGGTGGCTATAACATTGTTTTAGGACATTTATTGTGTACAGTGATGGAGAGAGTTCCAATTTCAAAGCAGCAACACAGGAAACACAAACAAAGGGAGGCAAGGGGCTTATTTAATAATCCATCTTTCTTACTTTGACAGCTTCTTTCTACTTTTTCTCCTCATGTCCTCTAAACCCCATTGTTTTTTTCTTGGTGTCCTTCCCCATCTTTTCTGTTCTTCTGCAGACCCAAAGATTTGTACCCTGACTCCCAATGGACACCTGGACCCGTCCATGTTGCCTGCTGGTCTCTTTCCTGGAGAGAAGTTGACCTTCACGCTTGGCTCGAGAAAGAATAGTGTCATTTCTCTTGGCAGGGCTGACCTGGAGCGGAGGGCAGTGGTTAGTAGAAGGGGCTATAAAGATAAACAATAGCTCTTGGCTAAAGAAAAAACAACCAAGTAGAATAATTAGAGAACATTAAAGGTTCTGTAAAAATGTTATGAATGATTTTGGTCCTACTTGGATTAGCTGATTAACCAATCCAGAACTGTGCTCTGTTTCTCCATACTGAGGTACTTCAGATATTAAACATGTAATAAATTAATATTTCATAGACTTTAGCTTAAATACCACATCAAAACATTTGATCTTTCCCTTAAGAATCATATGATTCAATTAACCTTATTGAATTTTGGATCAACTGTTCATAAATTCATCATGGTTTCCATCAGCATCAAAGGTTTTTGTCTCTCAGTATCCAGGGCGAGGTTACCACAACTGGGGCCGCCCACCTCCTCCCCAGCCTCACCCCTTGTGGACCCGTCGTTCCAGCTGGAGCAGCCTCGGAGGTCGGCCCTGCTCCTCCTCATCTCCAACTGCCAGCCCTGCCTTCACTCCCACCTCAGCGAGGCCCTTCTATGGCCACGGCCTCGGGGGTCTTGGAGCGGTGGTCGGAGGAAGCCTTCGAATCCGTGGTCCCCGCGCCTCCTCGTCCCCTCACCATCACCACCTCCATCACATCCAGCCTGATGAGGAGGAGTCTCTTCTCACTCCTCATTGTCTTCAGCTCCCCCATCCGAAGCTTCATGGTTATTTTGCACCTCAGAGGGACCGCAGAGCTCTTTCACTAGAGCTCCCTCATGTGGTGCAGGTTCCCGCTGGAACCCAAGAGCTACACCACCCACTGCACCACAGGAAGAAGAGCTTCTCTGGGAGGCTGGTGATCAGCAGCAGCGGTGAATTGGAAAGAGTTCACCAGGACTGCAACGGGAAGACCCCTCTGTCACACGTCCAGCCACCTTCCAGACGACAGACACAGCAGACTAAAGGGGAAAACCCTGAGAGTCAGCTGATAGCTGAAGTCTTCCCTCAGGTTAACACACGCAGCAAGGACAAGGAGGACCTGGATGACGACATCGACTATGTGAGTCACTGTTAGTGTGTTAACAAGAGGAACTTAAGGACTGATTACAATTCAAACAAGACTTGAACTGATAACTTCTCAAAAACACAAAGAAACACATTCTGCTTTAAGAATTAACAATAACCAAATAACTATTTGCTAAAACTGAAGAACAAGATTAAACACAGTTATATCAGCAGGTGCTCATGGAAGTCTTGTGAGGTTAATTAGGAAGGTCTTGTTTACATATCCGGGTTACAAATGATGATTTTGAACGATCCTCTGAGCTGCATGTCTAGTTGTGTCTGTGTGTCTGTACTTCATGTTCTGATTCGTGCGTTCCTTGCAGAGCTTGTGCTTCCGGATCCAGAAAATGTTGGAAGCATACAGACCAGACTGGTGTGAGACGAGGGAAGACTGGTCCGTCTTCCTTTTCTCGCCACAGAACAAGTGAGCTATCGTTCCCTTTCTGTCGCATCATCATTTACTGATGAACTGATTCACTGCTCATGCGATATTATTCATTATGTGTGAAGATTTGTTTGTAAGTTTCCTAATTTTACTGACTGCCGTTCATTCAGAAACAAATATTTAGTTAAGAAAACAAACAAAGTACTGGAACAGTGAGGCTGATGTCTTTATTTTACTGCTGATGTTAAACATTTGGGTTTGATAACAAAAGATGAATTTGAGACAAGAGATCAACATTTCAGCTTTTATTTCAAGGTGTTTACATACAAATGTCATACATATTTATCACTTTGAATAAACAAACAAATAAAGTCTAACTTTGGTAATGAAAATAATAAATATTATGCAAGTTACATAACAAATAAAAAAGTCAATAAATAAGAAAATAAATGAACAGTAAATAAAGAGTATCTAAGTAAATAAACAACAAATATGTAACTCAATAAAGATTAAGTGTGAATAAGCTAATTAAAAAGGAAGAAATTAGAAAAGAGAAACAGAGACCTAAAATGATTTACAAGGAAGTTGATAAATTATTATAAAAGTAATAAAATGAATCACTGAATAAGCAAGTAAATAAATATGTAAATAACATTTCAGTGGATAATAACAGATCTAAAAACCACAAACACACCTGACAAAAGTACAACATGTCTTCTTTTTTTTAACCCCAGAAACACAGACAAGTCTTTTTCTGCATCAGGTCTCTCCATATTTCTGGGAAACTATTGCAATTAATAATTAAATAAATCATGACAACAAACTCATAAGTATTCAGATAATACATCCTCTGCAGTGATAAATGTTACATATTTGCTTTTCTAATCCCATGGATTCTGATCCTCTCATTGGTTCTCTTTTACACACACTCCAACTTTTTATCGTAGTTAATGAAACACATTCTTATTCTGTTTTGCTGGACAGTAAAAGAGAAAAACATGATAACATCACACAATCGCAGAAAAAATTAATGTAGTTTTTTTGTCCTGTTTTTAGCACTAATCTAGTCCAAGAAATCAGGGTTAACATTAAGGGTGTGACAAAATCTCGATATGGGGACATATCGCAATACTTTGTCTCCCGATCAGTTCTCGATATGTTCCCACCAAGAATAGATAGTTTCATTTCACATACGGCCGCTATATACAGCTCTTTTAATGTTCATTGTTTGGCCTATTGAGCAATTTCTTGGTGGTCCACCAGGGGCGCACCTCACGAGAGTTGCAGTGAAGTGGGCGGAAGTCGTCAGGTAAGAGGATTCAGAGACTGACAGAAACAACACAGTGGGAGGAAAAAATGGCGAAATCAAGCGGGAAACAGAAATTGAAACGGTAACCTACATGTCAAATGTGTGGATACATTTCAAATTTTACAGTAATGAGGTTGGAACAAAGCAGCAGAAGCACTTTGCTATATGGAAAGTTTCCAGTGTACCTTCATTTTGTTAGACTGTCCAATATACCGATAATCGCTGTATCGCCATATCGTGAGATAATTGTTATTGTGAGCCTTGTATGGTAAATGCCCTGTATTTGTATAGCGCTTTTCTAGTCATTCAGACCACTCAAAGTGCTTTACCACTACAAGTACATTTACTCATTCACATTTACCAAGGACACTTTGACATGTGGTGGTGGAAACCGGGATCGACGCACCAACCTTCTGATTGGAGGACGACCGCTCTAACCACTGAGCCACAGCCGCCCCACATCACAAATTGTATCATATCATGAGGTACCCAGAGGTTCCCACCCCTAGTCAACATCATTATTTGGCATCTGTTGCCTACTTATATTTATTTCTTTATCCATTTCTAAAAATCAAGATTTTTATTATTGGCCCAAAACCTCCTTATTAACCAGGTTTTTAGCTCCATGTGTTTACGGAAAAAATACGTAGTTAGCATCACGTGACCTGTAAACATTCATTAGCATTAGCTACAACATGACCAGACTGTGATGTTTACAGTTACAACACTGATAGATTGGATAGTCTACAAAACTATCACGCAGATTTCCTACAGCATTAATTGTCATCTCACGAGGAGAGAGATAAACAACATTGACGAGTTTCAGGTTGCAGATTTTTAACAATATAAACATTCATTGAGATATATGTTACCTTCTAATGATGTGTTTATATCTTGGATTAATTAGACACAGTTGAGAGTTTTGATAAAAGACAATTAAACATCTTTCATTTAGAGTGAAAATGATTTCAGTTCTTGTTGATTTATTTTCATATTTGGCTTTTTAAAATTCTTTTTATCCATTCCAATAAACAGTTGAGTGAAGACATTTAATTGGTTTTTGGCAGTACACACTGTGACGTGTGTTTTTCTTCCCTAATATATATTCACTGTTTATACTGTCCCATCTCTTTGTGCAATCAGCCCTTCTCTGTTCTTAGAGGAGATTTCATATCCCTGTGTTCTGTGCTCCCAGCAGAGCTCTGCACACCAGAGGCTTCTCAAAGTGTTGATAATGTCATTTGATTTGATTTAGGAGAAATGTAAGCAGCAGTGGAGTGACGCAGAGTTGTGAAGAATCTTCCATCCAAAGTCAGAACGGGTTCCCATTTTGATTAAATAGATACAGTATAATGTACATATATACATTTAAATGAATAATACTGACAATTTTCAAGTGAGGTTCAACGGTAAATTTGTGAAGAGTTAATATCTTACCTTTTGTAGCTCTTTGAACAAACTCACTTTAGACAAATGAAGTTTAACTCTGACTGGACTGATGAGCTAATGGCTCAATGGCATGTAATTAAGACTAGATTTCTGTTATTCCGGTAAAAAAATGCAATATTTACTGTCAGATCCCTATGCGGGAGGGGAGTTGCTATTACTAGCTACAACTCATACTGTCAACTTGCTAGCAGCAGCTAGCTTTTATGGTAAACTTTTGGTAGAAATCTCACAATATTCCTGTCAAAATAACTGTTATTATGTGAAAGTGGTAATGTTAAAGTTTATAAAATACTGTGAATGAATTGCTATAAAGTTTTTAAAACAGGAGTTATTTACAAATGGCTGTAAATACTTTATTCTTGGCCCTGCTAAAACTTATTGCTGATCCTTTCAGTCAGAACTAATCTCAATTTTTCCAAACTAATGTTGTTTAAAGAGCTATTTCTAACAGATTAGATATTTAAGATTCACATCTTATCCTCAGAAATCAGATTCAAGTAATCAGAATTCTCCCGTTAAGCTCAATGGGCCCTGTCCACAGCCTCTTTTTTAGGTTTGTAACAACTGTAAAGACTTTTTAAACTTTTTAAAAATCTATTTATTTGTATTTTTCCATCTCTTTTTAGGTTCAGACTGATGTGCCAGGCCATCATAGCCCATAAACTGTTTGACTATGTGGTGCTAGTGTTCATCTTCTCCAACTGCATCACTGTGGCGCTGGAGAGGCCCAAGATACTACAAGGCAGCTTGGTAAATCTATTTAAAATGCCAGTCTTTGTGTGAGTTTTCATGCTATAAAGCTTTTCCCTGAGGCTCTATTCAATCTTATTATCTAAAAGGTGCAGTAAAGAAGGTTTAAAAGTCCTTATTGGCACATTTTGTGTTTATGACACTCAACCCTCCCTCCATTTCTGTTCTGTTCGTACAGGAAAGGGTCTTTCTCACCATCTCCAACTACATCTTTACTGCCATATTTGTGGGCGAGATGACTCTCAAGGTAACATTTTACAACCTGTCTCACTTTTAAAGCCATTGCAGGCCTCACACACAGGCAGGTTTTTGGGTTTCTCTGTCTCCTCTCCTATTGTCCAGGTCGTCTACATCTCTGTCTTTGCAGCTCATCCTTTTTTTTTCTATCTCTCTCTGTTGTTTTGCAGACTAGAATAATTAGGCAGTGCCACTAATTAGTGGCTAGTCTACTCTTAGAGATGTAGCACTCTTAGCACTCTCCCGACATTCGGTCTTTTTTAAGCTTCTTTAGGGTTCCTCTGTTCTCACCAATTCTCTCTTTCTTTTATCTTTTTCCCTTCCCGCTTCCTTCACTGTCTCTGTTTTCTCTGGGAAAAGCTCTGGTGTAAGTGGGCCATCAATTATGCGCTCCCAAAATCAATTATTAACCAACCCCGGACTTGTCAGCCCCCCCACCCCCACTCGGCCGAGCAGTACACGTATTCCCCTGTGTCTGAATCTCGTGTATCTCAGTAATGTGTGTCAATCCACTTGTTTGTGTTACGTTAATTCCTCCACAGGATTCCATCAAATAAACAAACAACACAGCAGGGTTGGAGAGCTGCTCGGCTCTTTTAGGCATCTTCAGAAAAGCGTTTTCCAAAATGTAGCTTTACTTGTCCTAATATTTATATTTTCAGACGCTTCCTGCAGACCATGCAGACATTTTGTACTTGCAAGCTGCACACTCGGTTTACTTTTTATTGTTGAGAGCCGTTAACAGTTTGGCATTCTGACCTCACATGTTTGCCAGGAACTGATCTTTCAGCTGTTTGGAGGTTTGCACACAAGACAACCCCCCCACCCACCCTCACCCCACCTCCCCCACCCCAACGGGCCCTTTAGGCTTTACTGAACATTTGGCAAACAGCTTCAAATGTCAGCAGCAGATTTTTTGCCTAAGCAGCCATAATGCTCCCACTGCTGCTTTGGAAGACACGACATCCGTCTGGATAATATGGACGTGGAAACCACAAGGCTGGTGTAGTTTTATATTTACAGAAGCGTAAACTGTGTTTGACTTTTTTAACAAGCCAAGATTAAAAGCATTGGCTTTGATGGCTTATTTATAACAGGAGATGTGACATGAGCTCTGAGTCTGTATGTGACAATTTACATGCGTGTACACAGTGTTTCCATGTGCCATATGATTCATTGTTCCTGAAACAGTTTGGGCTATATTTCATCTCCTTTTCCTCTTTTAACACAGATATTTTTCCTTTTTTTTGTGCTGCATTCTTTGGATTTGATGGTTTGATTCAAAAAGTTGGATCAGAAACCGAAAACTTCCTGTTTTAGTTTAAGAGACTTTCCCTCCTTGATCTCGTCCGTAGGTTGTTTCCATGGGTTTATATGTGGGTGAACAGGCTTATCTGCGGAGCAGCTGGAACGTTCTGGATGGATTCCTGGTTTTCGTTTCGTTGATTGATATCGTCGTGTCCATGGCGGGAGGAGCGAAGATCCTGGGCGTGCTCCGAGTACTCCGGCTGCTCAGAACCCTGCGTCCCCTCCGGTAAACGTCAACAACTGGCTCATGAAGCCTCACATATCTGATACTTCTTCATGTATTTTAATCTGATATGAGCAGGATTTACATTTATATGAATGTTGGCCTTTGAGATTGTTAAAGATAATCGATGACTCAAGACTATCAGGATAAAGCAAAACAGTTCAAAGCATTGGCTCTCTATTTAATCAGTTTATTTTATTGCCATTTTATTTGTGTACTCATTTTATTTTTAAAGAAAAAATATATATTTATTTATTTGTTTGTTTAACTTTAATGTATTTATATTATTTTTATTTAATTTGTTTTATATGTTATTTTGCTATTTATTATATTTATTCTACTATCATTTAATAAATATATTTTGTTTTAAAGAATTGAATATTATTTTAAGCATTTATTTTATCTTGATTCATGTGTAATTATGCCAGGTCGTTCGCTTGAACTAGCTGTCAGCTCATCTGTCTGACCGGAAACGATCTGTTTCTCCAAACTGAGGTCATTCAATGAGCTACGGGTTTATAATCTTTACACAAAAACTGCAAAACATCTGAGCTATCACTTTACTGTGATTCCAAAGCAAACTTGTCCAAGATATTTAAGCAAAGCATGAATTTACTGTGTCAATCACAGAACAACTGTATGTATGATTGCAGTGAAAGTCCAAACGGCTTATCAGTCGTGATTTATGTTTTTTAGGATGATTCACTTTATTTTTATTCTAACTCTCCTCTGAATCCTGGCCTCATCAGTCCCTCCTTGTTTTAACATTGTTAGTTTGATCTTTTTACAAATTTTAAATGTCAATTAAATCAATAGCAGAGTGAAGCGCTGCTCTCAAACAAATCCAATACTCATTTATTTATATATTTATGTAAGAATTGCAACATCAAGCAGAAAATTCTTCTAATAGCTGTTTTCCAGCCAAACAATACTCCAGTAAATCAGGGCCATTTTAAAGCTCTTACAACAGATTGTACAGATGGAGAATGTGTAACAAAAACACTGGTTTTACAGAGGTTTAATATCTTTCTGCTCATTTTTTCTGACTTGTTTCTGTGTTTTTAGAGTAATTAGCAGAGCTCCGGGGCTGAAGCTGGTGGTGGAGACGCTCATCACGTCTCTGAAACCGATCGGCAACATCGTCCTCATCTGTTGTGCGTTTTTCATCATCTTTGGTATTCTGGGAGTTCAGGTAAACGGCCTGGCACAGCTGGCTTTCACAGGCACACTCAAGATGTTATCGTTAAAAGCCTCAGCTGTTTGTTTCTGAAATGGTTTCTCCTTTGAGCTCCTCAAAAACAGATCTAGTTTATTTGTAATTCTGCTTGTCCACATCACCATGTTTTATCTCAATAAGATGAAAATTATGAATTTCTGTGCTCTCTCTAAATATTTAGATAATAACCAAAGTTGTTTTTTTTTCCTGTTGACAGCTGTTTAAGGGAAAATTTTTCTACTGTCTCGGCCCTGATGTGAAGAACATCACCAACAAGTCAGACTGTCTGCAGGCCAACTACAAGTGGGTCCACCATAAGTACAACTTTGACAACCTGGGACAGGTAATAACACCCACTGATGGGGTAAATTTACTGTCAAAAGGACATGTATTATTCATCAACTATTTGTGCATAACTTGCAATGTGTAAACTCTTGTTTTTATCAAATTATATACAATCATATAGAGTATTTTTCTCTATGAGTACACAGATTATAAAGTTACCACTTCATGAATTCACAAATTTAAGTGCAAATTTACAGTTTCTTCTTTATGAATGCAACAAACGATATACTGGTGCGTTCACACCGGCCCAACCGTCAACGTCAGAAGTGTCAAGTTTACATGTAAAGTCTATGGTGGATTCCGTCAGACCAGCATCAAAGTCTCTGCGTCGCTTTGTGAGCGTGAGCAGCGTCAACTTTTCAAGCTTTTCAAGCGTTTCAGGCGATGACACTTGAAACACAAGCAACGCAGAAGTTCAGGTAGCTGAACTTCTGACGCGCTTGAAGCGGCATGTCAACCAATCAGAGCGTCTCATTGTAGTGACGTACCTGAATGAAGCAGGAAGTCTTCAAACAGGGAGTGGGACAGATGGAAGTAGCACTGGAAGCAAACCTCATCCATATGTAGCTCCTGGAGCAAATGGGTTAACTCCTCAAACTCAGAATGCATCTGAAGAATGGGGTGTATCCCCAAATGGAGTAAACAAAGCCACGCCACTCTCTCTATATGATCCGCCATAGCTCAGAACATCCGATAACTATGTGGGGCGGCTGTGGCTCAGTGGTTAGAGCGGTCGTCCTCCAACTTGAAGGTTGGTGGATCGATCCTGGCTCCCACCGCCAAATGTTGAAGTGTCCTTGGGCAAGACACTGAACCCCATGTTGCCCCCCGATCTGCGTATCGGGTTGTGTGAGTGTTAGCCCCTACCCTCTCCCCCCAGTTTACATATCGGGTTGCGTGAATGTGTAAATGCAAAACCTTGTAGTGTTAAAGTGCTTTGAGTGGTCTTTAATGACTAGAAAAGCGCTATACAAATACAGGACATTTAACAAAGGAAGCCTTTTTTAAAGGCCAAGCGTTACGAGCTTCAACGCCTATGCGCTCTACCTGGCAGGTTCAATTTTCAAGCGTCAAACTTGGAGCGTTATGAACGTTGCTTGACGCTGACAAAGCGGCCGGTGTGAAACCATTAAGCGATCCTTTTAGGAGATGAAAAAAAACTGTCACAGAGTCACAGAATTATAAATGGAGCAAAAATACGTCGATCCCACTAGTTAGATATGAGTCTTTTTAACTTAATAACTACAATTATTAATACTGCTGTAGGAAGCAAACAAAGTGTTTTAATAGCAACATACACAACCTTTTAAACATTAGCTGATTTTATTCTGTTGTTTGTTGGTTGGTCATCTGTCATGGTTCTATACCAGGTGGGGTTGTTTGCGAGCTCCAAGTTTGACCCAACTCCAAACACAGCGAGGAAACAATCGTTGCAGTTTAACAGTGTTTAATAATGTACAGTGCTCCAATTTACACACAAAAGTAAAACTGTACAATTGGGGTGAACTCAGGACGGAACTGGTGCGGGACAGGAACGGTCCTGGGTTGTGAGAGAGAGAGAGGTTAGTGACAGGCTGTGATACCAGCTGCGGTGTGCGGGGATTGTGCTTGTTAAACTCACGGGAACGTGTTTGTCGTCCGGTTGTGAGGAGGGATCCTGAGATGCTGCCGCGGGGGTGGTGATCCAGGCTGTCGGTAATAATGATCAGGAGATCCGGGTCCGGGTGCCGTTCGTGCAGACGTGACTGCAGCAGGGGTGACAGCAGCGCGCTGACCGGGAAGGTGTGGATCCAGAGGAAGCCAGAGACAGACAGGGAGCCAGAGGGAGAGAGCTGGTCGCGTAATACCGCAACGGAGCTCTTGTGAAATCCAGGTGAAGCCAATCCTCACGGTAGGCGGGTAGATTACCACGCTGAGGCACTGTAGTCGGGAGAGGAGCTCCAGGACAGCGGGCTAAGCACAAGGAGAAAGAAGGCAGGTTAGACACTGCTAGTAAAACGCTCTGGTAAACAATCACTGGCCACTCTGTTACCACGAAAAGTAGTGGAACAAACTGGTGTCTGTCTCTTGTTCCTCCTCCGCTTAAGTACCCAGCTCTCCTGAGCTGGGTAATGATCCACACCTGTCTTCACTGATCATCTGCTGCCACGCCCTGCAAAACAATTAGCACATACACCACCCACCAGCAGCAGAGATCCTGACATCATCTTAAGGCTATTATGTTTAAGAGCAGTGACATCAGTGTATCACGGCTCCATTAATAAGCCTGTGACCACGTCACAGTTTTATATTTGTATTCTCAAAGAATTAGATTTTTATCCACAGCTTTTCATTATTGGTTGTATTCATAAAGAAGAAACTGTAAATTTGGACTTTGTAGTCTTGAAGTTGTAGATAGTTAAATTGTATTCTCAAAGTGAACAGATACTCATGTTATGTACATGTTTGTATATGATTTGGCTGGAAAAATAGTTTACAAATAGCTAGTTATGTGTGGATTGTTGATGAATGATACATGTTTTTTGACAGTAATCTTACTGTACCTCATACCCACTGGAAACGTCACAAAAACCATTTTTTTAAAAACCTTATTATGACGTTTCTTATGTTTTTGTTAAGGCTCTGATGTCACTGTTCGTTCTTGCCTCGAAAGACGGTTGGGTCAACATCATGTACCACGGTCTGGACGCAGTAGGCGTCGACCAACAGGTATCTGCATCGAAAAAAATATTTCACATTTATATTTATTATCTGCATTTACCTCCTTTTTACCTTTAATTTTCTCTTTCTCTCTTCTCCATCACATTATTGGATGTTAAATTCCAACATTAATAACATTTAAAAACCAACCTCTAGCCAGTAACCAACAACAACCCCTGGATGCTGCTGTATTTCATCTCCTTCCTACTCATCGTCAGCTTCTTTGTCCTGAACATGTTTGTTGGCGTGGTGGTAGAAAACTTCCACAAGTGCCGCCAGCATCAGGAGGTGGAGGAGGCCAAGAGGCGTGAGGAGAAACGACAACGACGCATGGAGAAAAAGAGGAGGAGTAAGAGAATGATCTGTGAAAAGAGGTCAAATGTGGAAAAAAATTAAAAACAGAGATAAATAAAATAACTGAAAAAACAAGTAAGTGGACAGAAGGGAATTAGACAAAGAGATTTACAACCTTTTAGTTTTACAATAATTTGGATCCTTTAAATCCTCAAATTTTAGTAAGAACATATTTTTTCTACTTATTTGTATATTTTAGTGTGTAATTTTAAAATGTTATAATATTATTGGCACTTTCTGCCTGTAGTACTTAAACCCTCCACCAGAAGGCAGACATCAGGTAGGAACTGATGCAGCAGGTTTTATTTAAGGAAAGTACTAATTCTGTTAAAGTGGTAAAGCTCTTAGAAACCAGCAAATCAAAAATTATACATTTGGTTATATGGTGATAATTTTCATAATTGCTAATGATGTTTGTAATTTGGTTGATTTATTTTCAAGTTGTTCATTTTAACTTTCAACTTTCCACCAAAAAACATTTAAAAATGTAAATAGAAGAAACATAAAAATGGTAATATGTGCACACTTCACAGTAAACATTAATATAAAAATGATTTATTTTACATTTAGTTTATTTATGAAGATGTTATCGACATGTCTTTGTAATTTGTTGGGTTTCTTTTTGGCAAACAGAAGCTCAGAAGCTGCCTTACTATGCCAGCTATGGCAATGTACGCCTGATGATCCACACACTCTGCACAAACCACTACCTGGACCTCATCATCACTTTCATCATCTGTATCAACGTGATCACCATGTCCTTAGAGCACTACAATCAACCTCACGTAAGGGGAAATGTTCACCTGGATACTGCAAGGTCAAAGTGCAAGTTAAGCTTCATTAAAAAAGCACTGCAGGTTGAGTTCTGCAGATGTTTCTGTGTTGACGGCACAGGTTTTCTTCAGCTAAGCTGCATGTTCTCAGAAATTAAAAATAAGAAAATGGATGAATGGGCAGCCAGTTTCTTGGAGGTCCTGACTGGACTTGTTGATCCTGACAATTGGCAGCCTGTTAGGAGACACAGCTCTGTGACCTCTGCAAAAACAGGATCCTGGACCCAGTTTTTAAACAATTACAGCCTCTCTGGTGTTTGAATAACTTGCCTTTAAAGTGTGTGTTTGTTAGTGGATTAAATGTGTGAGTGTTCATGTTGAAACAAGAAAGCTTTGATTTGGCCTGCAGCCCTTTCAGTTTCACTCCAGAAACAATTGGAAGGAATCCAGTTTAAACACACAAAGACTCGCGAGTGTTTCCTTTTTCATCTGTCTCCTTTTCAGTCTTTGGATCTCGCCCTCAAGTACTGCAACTACTTCTTCACCTCCATGTTTGTGCTGGAGGCTGTGCTGAAACTCATCGCCTTTGGATTTCGCCGCTTCTTCAAAGACAGGTGCGATGTGTGTTCACACCTGTTGAATTGAATTGAATTGAATTGAATTGAGTAACCTGGATGAAGGTGTGAAAATCTGGGTGTCTCTTTGGGCTTATTTGCATCACACACTTCTGATTACACAGACAAAAATTTAATTAAAAATTACTAATCCATTCTTTAAAATAAATCCTTACCCATGTCACTTATCAGAAATTTAATTAAAAATAAATTAGCCATTACAACGACTATTAAACATAATTTAATCTCTCATTAAACATGAATCTGGATAACAGCAAATAATTTGGGCTACAATGTTAATGATGAAAAACTGAAATCTTTAATCTAGTTTGTGTAAATTTTATTCTTAATCTAAATAATGCAAAGTGACAGTCCTTCTACCCGTGTGCAGCTCTCTAGTGGTAAGAGTCAGACTCCAAAAACACAACATTGCAGCACCTAATACAGGACACTATGGCTTCAGACAAAGACATGTCATCAACTATTATACACTTCAATGGTCCCTACACTTGCAGTACCTACAGTCCCATTATAATCCTGTTGGTTTAACTTTCATGATAAAAACATCGCTTGGTTCATTTCCTCTTTGTCATATTGCTCATTTTGACAGTGAAATACCTCAGACTGTGATGAGACTGATGTTTCAATTTTTTACAAATATGTGGTGTACAATTACAGTACTAATAGATTTATAGAACTTATATTATTATATTATACAGATGGTAACTTAATCCCATTGACCTATTTAAAGAGAAAGGATAAGGAGGAACTTTAGCACGGGAAATTCTGTAAAGCAGAGGAAGCCGGTCTGACCAAAGACTAGAGGAAGAGGACAAATGAGTGATGAAATGAGGAGAAGATAGGTGGATATGGTGAGAATTTATCACCATTATCTGCAAGCACTTTGTCTCTTTTTATGTAGCAACAACAGGCGTGAGGCGTCTTTGTGCACAATGTGATTTATAGTCTGGGGTCACTCTCTGCTTTAGAACTGGGTCAATGGAGTAGAAATTAACACACAAGCACAGTGAGACCCGTGTGTCTTTTTGGCATGATAAAGTCATTGTGTTGGCATTGAAGATGTTGCTCCTTCTGTTTTTTTGTTTTTGTTTTATGCTGTTCTTGTGAATATTCAGATTTGGTCATTTTAGGAACCCTGCTGAATCACCACCTTAATGTGTTGGGGAGGTTTAAGTACTTCCATGATTCTGGGGGCTATTTTGTCTGGGGCGTAAACTCCTGGTAGGGGCTCTCATGTCAAACTGGCAAACAGACTTTAACACACAGAAAACCTCACCCAGAATAGGGAGACTGATCTACCACCTGTAACCGGGCCTGAGGGGAATCTGAGGGACTTTAATGTCCATGTGGGCAATGTCAGAGTTACCAGAATGTGGTTGGGATGAACAGCCTCCCCAATCTGAATCCAAGTAGTGTGTTGTTAATGGACTTCTTTGCTAGGCATGGTTTGCCTAATGAACACCACACCACATTGGAACATAGAGTGGTCCATAAGTGTACCTGGTACCAGGCTACTTTGGGCCGAAGGGTATTGATTGGTTTCATAATTGTATGTCACACATAAGACCCTGTGTTTTGGACACTCTGGTAAATAGAGCGGCAGAGCTGTGAACTAATCACTAATGAACTAGCCTGACCAATCAGATCCTCTTGCATTATGTTCAGATGCAGAAGGGTCTGACACCGGAGCTGCACCCCATCATTTCCACGTCAAATTTTAGGATGGACCAATTACATATCACCTTTTTTGTGCATCATCCTGAAAACACGGAACTAGCGTTTTCCACCCAGGGCACAACATTCAACATGGCGGATTCAGCTGTGGATGAAGTGTTTACTTCTGCCCTTGCTTGGGGCGGTCAAATACCTGAACCGAGTGTGCAATGACACCTCGTGTTCGCAGGTTTTTGACACAAAAGCGACAACTGTCATTAATATTCGTCTTTTCTCCTCCATTAACCAGGGCTCTGTAGCTACCATTACGGCTCCGCTCGCTAAACCTCTTGTTTTCGTTCCGCCTCGTGTGTATCTGCTTTAGCGTCACATATGTTGCGTCATTTCCGGGTTTCTGTGATTGGTTCTCTCTCAACTGGCTAAGCCCGCCTTCGAAATTGAGAGACAGCGGATCAGCTCCAGGCCCTCACATCTTTGTAAAGTATTCTGTCAAAGACTTGAGCCTGGTTGATCAGGTAACTAATGAGCTGGATCCAGTGGCAGGGGAGGCTAGTCATACCTGGTAAACACAAGTGAGTAGTGACGTTGAACTGGAAAAATTTGGTAAATGGTAAATGTCCTGTATTTGTATAGCACTTTTCTAGTCATTCAGACCACTCAAAGCGCTTTCACACTACAAGGTTTTGCATTCACCCATTCACACAACCCGATATGTAAACCGGGGGGAGAGGGTAGGGGCTAACACTCACACAACCCAATACGCAGATTGGAGGGTAACATGGGGTTCAGTGTCTTGCCCAAGGACACTTCTACATGTGGTAGTGGAAGCCGGGATCGATCCACCAACCTTCAAGTTGGAGGACGACCGCTCTAACCACTGATCCACAGCCGCCCCACATAGTTATCAGATGCTCTGAGCTATGGCAGATCATATAGAGAGAGTGGCATGGCTTTATTTACTCCATTTGGGGATACACCCCATTCTTCAGATGCATTCTGACAATTGCAGCAAGTACCCCTAGCAAAGCAAAACAAACATGGCCACGCTGGTTGACGTACATGTAGAAGTGGCTATTGAATCTGTTTTTGGAGAACTAGAGACAATTTGTTCATTGAAAAATCAGCAAGGGGAAGCACTTTGTCCATCTCTTGATGGTAAAGATGTGTTGTGCTTTTCTCCTTGATTTACTGTAATTGGCTAAAGACAAATCAAATCAAAGGCAGGCACTTGCTGGTGCGTCCCCCAACCAGCTTAAAATATTATACTAGATGGCCCTCCCTTTTTTAGACACTTTCAGATGGAGCAATCCCTGATCATTGTGTAGCACCAACTGAACTGGCTACACACAATGACCTGGAAAAGCCAGGTTAGCTCTCAGCAGTTGCTGCCAGAAAGTCATCGGTGCCTGTCGCAGCAGCACATGGAAGACACTTTGGTAGACACCAGCAATGATGGAAGCTGTTAAGCTGAAGGTGGGAGTCTTTGAGGCTTGGCTGTCTCAGAAAACTCTTGAAGACGCTGACAGAAACCATTTGGCAAGAAGGACAGCAGTTTCTGTGGTTGCAGAAGCTAAAACCCGAGTGTGGGTGGAATTAGAAGAGAAAAGACTTTTGGTTGTCCTCAAAGAGGTTCTGGCAAACCATTTGACAACTCAGAAAAGGCAAGCAAAGCCCATCCCAGGGTATGTTTGGTTTGTGTAAGGAACTGCTGATCCGGATATTGTTGGATGGTGTCAGGGTTTCCCTCCTGAACCTGTTGCCCCCGTGACCCATTAATAGATTAAAAAGATGGATGGCAATTTCAGAAGAGAGGAGAAGTGAAGGATAAGAGGCACATATTATAAAGTTTTGATAATAATGATTTTGCTATAGAATTTTAATAGTTTCATACCAATTATAATAATAAAAGGTTTTAGAAAAACAGATACCTTGTTTTGTGAACATGCATTCAAAATGCACCTGATTTTCTCTTTTTATTAAGAACCTTACTGTTGCCTTTTCAGAATTTTTTGGGATCAACATGTCTTGGACGACCTAGACTCTACACAAACGTAAAACACTAGCAGAGCTTTTTTACTCTTAAGTTTAAAAGTAGAGAAAGAGGAGTGAAGGAAACGATAGAAAGTTAAAAGGCAAAAACCTAAATTAAGCATAGGAGGACATCTCAAGTTCCATCTATCTAGTGCTGCATTAATGCCTTTCAAAACAACCAAGGTGGTAAAACAATTGATTAACACATCCCATAAACTGGATGGATGGATGGATGGATGGATGGATGGATGGATGTTTTATTTATCCCCCCAAAAAAGGGTAAATTCACTTTGTCCAGCACTCACACATCCAGACACAAACACTGAGTTAAGACAAAACAATAACAGATAAATAATTTATGAAACATTTAAGAATCATGTTGGATGTTAGATGATTAGAAGTTAGGGTTAATAAGAAATGCTTTGAATGAAAGGTGAAATGATTTCAAGTAAGAGAAAAAGAAGTTCTGTTGCCTTTTGAGCTAAACACTTTGGATCAGCATGTCTTGGATGTCTGAGAATCTACACAAACTATTTACACTTAACCATAAAGTTCAGTGTAAATAACAGTGTTGCATGATTGTAGTGTAAATGGTTATAAAATGGTGCTCACATCGTCTGCTATAAATGTTTCAAGATTGGCTTTTTGAAACAGCAACAATCTACTTCGATCTCTTACCTGCAGGGATTAGCTGTTAGCTCACCTATCCAGTCAGAATATATGAACTGAGTTCTTTCAAAGATCTTTCTTCAAGATATGTTTGTTGTTGTTTTTACAACTTTTACATAGATTTGCACTTCAAAAGATAAAAAGATTTTTAAGCCAGAGTTTACAATAAAATTCAACAAACAGCACAAAGAAATCACCAATGAGCTGTTGTTGCACAAAACCAGTGAATAAATGCAACAACTGTTCTGATTAATTAGAAAGAGTCAAATTCCCCGAAATGATTAAAAAAACCTTTAATCCATGTGTCCCAGAGTAAAAACTGCAGACTGGTGGGGATAAATTATGAAACAACAAATCAACAAGACTGCAAATGAAATTAAATTACATTTTTTCAAAAGTAGGTTGTCCTAGGAATTTGACAGAGTGCTGTTCTGATTGTCTCCAACACAGTTGTGTATTTTGGGGTGTATTTTAGGTGGAACCAGCTGGACCTGGCCATTGTGCTCCTGTCAGTAATGGGCATCACCCTGGAGGAGATTGAGATCAGCGCCGCCTTGCCCATCAACCCCACCATCATCAGGATCATGAGGGTGCTGAGGATCGCCCGAGGTACAAAATCCACCACCAAATCCTTTTCACACTAAACTTCCTGCAAATTGAAGCTTGACTTGATCTAGTTGGTGTATTAAAATATAAATGTGGGTCAGTTAGGTCTGAAGCAGACACAGATGTTCCAAAAAGAAAAATTCTAAACAAACTTTT
The DNA here is from genome assembly GCA_006937955.1 of Pachypanchax playfairii. Lineage (NCBI taxonomy): Eukaryota > Metazoa > Chordata > Actinopteri > Cyprinodontiformes > Aplocheilidae > Pachypanchax > Pachypanchax playfairii. The sequence continues at coordinate 3,053,024 of SSNP01000055.1, forward strand.
CCAATGTTTGTGTTTCATTTATAGTTTGAGGAATTTTATGCCTAAAATTTCTCCCGATCTCTTTCTCAGTGCTGAAGCTGCTGAAGATGGCGACAGGAATGAGAGCCTTATTGGACACGGTAGTCCAAGCCCTGCCTCAGGTACGTCCCATGGGCCAGCGCTTCTTCTTCTCTCAAGAGAAAGTTGTTCGTTCTGAGTCAACGGTCGGGGAATACTTGCCCTACTTCCTGTTTCTGTTGACTTTTACGCAACTATTTTAGATACACTTGCACATGCATGAGCTTATAATTTGTCTTGTTTTTTACATTCAGCATGATGGAGAGGAGCCAGGCTCCCACAGAGACCACAGTGTGTGAGAAATGGTTCTTAAGCCAGTCTGTAGGTCATTTAGCGGTGAACCGTCCTGGGAGTCTGAGATTTCCAGGCCATTCCCTATTATCCCAGTGTACTTACAGTCCAGCTGCATCGCTGCTTTTGTTTTGACAGAACAAAACTGTTAAGTTGTAAAAGCTTTGATAATCTCCTGGAGGGGAACCTGTGAAGACAAATGAACAAACCCAGTTGCTGGATTATCTGGCACTCTACTGACTGGGTTGTTTCACAGCAACCCCAGAACAGACAGTCCAGTACCAGGATTCCAACTGATCATTACTCAAAGTGAATCTCTGAATTAATTTCAGACTTAAAGAACTTGGTTAAAAATGTTGTTTCTCAGCATTAAATTATGTTCTTCACTGTTAACATTAATTTAACTACTTTATGCTTGATGCATTCCCTTCACATTTGTGAAATGATGCTTTTTGAACTGTTTGTAAGGAGCTGACTGAGATTAGATTCTATAGCTTTGAGTATTTGGTGTGTTTTTCCAAAAGCTTAAATAAAAGATGCTGTCTCAAAACAGACTGATTAAACAATAATCAGTTCCATTTATGAACACGCACACACCCATCTGATCTCTTGACCATGAAAAGTAGAACAAGGCAGATGGAACCAGGTGGTGTGGTGAGAGGAGGCCAGTCAGGGGTGAGTGAGAGCAGATTCCTTGTCTTTCTCTCCTATTGATTTGCCTCTCATTAACACCCAGTATTTTGCTCTGTCCTACAGGCAGGCGGGAAGGTAATTAAAAATCAGGCTAATTAAAACGTTTCGGGAACTCTTTTTCTGTGTGAATGGATGTGCATGCAGAGGTTCTTCAAGCATTCGAACCATGGCATCATGCCTGGTGACCAGTTTGGCCTCATGTTATCAAATTGGATGCTGTGGATTTTATTGACACTTAAAAATGATACAAAAGTACAAGCAGGTATACTACACTGCTATGAGAGGAGAAATACCTGAGGTCCATCCCAACAAAAGACCCACTCCAATGAGTGGCATTTTTCTGATGTTAGAAGAGATATCTTAAGAAAATTAAGATTAAAATTGCATTTCTGAGTATGTCTGCATTAAACCGCTTTGAATCAGTAGCAGATGAAAAAATGCAGTTTGAAAAAGACTGTTTGTAATGCGGAAAAGGCACTGGGCAAGCCACAAGCTCCTGCTCTGCTAACTGTAAGCTAGCGGTAGCGCTAGCATAAACAGAGAGCCCAGCAACAGAGAAGGGCGGGGGGATCCTCCGCTCCAACGGCTCCACCCACGGCACAGAGGTGAATTGCTAATACAGTACAGATTTTGTGATTTTGGGTAAAAATGCTATAATCATAATTTAAACAGGTGAAACACTTTAAAATACCTCAAAATAAGATCAGAGTGGGTCTTTAAAGACGGGGTTAGGGTGTTGTCTTCAGAGGGATAAGACTTGCAGACACAGGAAGTTACAGATGTATTACTGTGCCATTAGGGTCCTCAGGATCAGTTTACCTGCAGTCTAACCCTAAATCCCTAACTCGCTTTTCATGGCACTATTTACTCCCACACAATGGCCACCCATGGTAATGCAGAACAAAGATTCGTTGCTGAACCTGGTACCATGCCACTCTTCACCAGCCTGTACCTCCTGTTTATGGTACCAGTTCAGATACAGATGTCTCTGCTCTGGTGTTACCTGCAGCCTATGGGATGGGAACTAGTAATCCAACTCATTGAGACACAAGTTTGGAAAACATGTTGTTTTGTTAAGACTTGTGTCCAGGTAGCTGGTGCAGATGTCATAAGGTTCAGTAATGTTTGCAGTCTGTCTCTGGTGACCACCTTCACGTTGTGTGCGGAAACTCTCGCAAACCCACTTGTTTCAACATCGGACCACTGTGAAATCTGCAGCCTCCACATGCTGAGCAGTTGAGTGACATGACCACCTGACGTCATACAAACATACAATGTAACCCCATCAAACTCGATGCAGTCCTGCTGACGGATGCATCACCTGGATCTGATGACTTTAACTGTCAAACAGGTGACTACCTGATAACACTAGCTCAGCTCATAATGACTCATACTTATACCCTCTGATACTTTTTCTAGATGCTGAGCATCTTGCAAATCAAATCATTTACATACCCGGAACTAGTCTGTAATTATACCAACTTATTCCCATATCAGACTGCGGCTTTTGGGTGCTGCAGGTTGCATCAGTGAGTGTTTAGCTGCTGTCTTTAATGAGGGATCTTTGTACTTTCCCTAATTGAGTCATTTTATTGGCTTGTTTATATGTTGGGAAACACATTTTTATTGCTTCTCTTTCAGCGATGCAGTAAAACAAGGTCATGTACCCATTTTCTCTTAATACCAACCTCCTTCACACACAAATCATTTTTTTCAATTACATTAACGCGTATATAATCTTTGTGTCACTTTGTGTTATCAAATTATTAAAAGTTTAAAAGCCAGCAGTGGTTTAAATTTCACCAGATAGTAAAGTTTGCTTACTCTTCAAGCTCACAATGATTCTGATTATTTCAATGTCATGAAAGGAAATTGAAAAAAATTCTCTTTTAACTGCACTTGTATTACTCTTTCTTGGCTCTACTCTAGGTGGAATTTATTATTTTATCTTGAACAGAATATTGTAGTCACAATAATCTGCTACAGACTTTAATTAAGTTTTATCTTTTTAAACCTCCTGTTTTAAAAAACATCATCTAAACACTAATTCTCTGAGATTTTCCATAAACAACGAAGACGCGCTGAATCCTAAATCAAGTCCTATATAAAATAATCTCTACATAATATTGTGGGACTTTCTCTGTTATCATCTCTGTTGTTGACAAAATGTTAATGGGCTAATTGTAAACTAAAATGCACCATGTAAAAAGCAAATCTAAAGTTTATTTTCCTATAAAAAACAAAAATGGGGCCCTGAGACATTTTCTTTGAACAAGCCTGTAGTAAAAGCAGCCAGGACTTGTGGTCAGAGCATGTCCTCATTCTCGATGGAGTGGTGCTGTTGGCGGAGTGTTTCATATCCCTGTAATGGGATTAGATTTTCGCCCCGAGTGTTTACCATCTAATGTCTTCATCTCCATTAAGTTGTGTTAATAGGAGGCAGTTTTGTGGTGGAACTGAGCCAACTCCCAAAACCTCCAAACTCTCAAAATTTCTAAAAGCTGGAGAGGTTTGATAGTTAAAGTCTCACAGGAAGTGGGTAGATTTCTTTTCTTGAATAACTCAGTGACATAAAAGCAGAAGGATAAAAACAAGTTGAGGTTTGTCAACATTTTGTGCTGATCTGTTCAGCATCTCACCAAAAATAGCAGGTCTGTGTCAAATTATCATTCAAATCAAAAAACATTGGTGTGTGGCATCTTATGAGTCATGAGATATTTTACAGAATGGAACACTAAATGTTGTCAGACTGCTTTCTTATTTCATTTAAGAGATTATGGTGGATGTCAGTAAATAAATAGTGAATAACACTCAACCCATTCTTCATTACTTCATTATTTTAGCTTATTATCATAACTTTTTTTAACCAGGTTAGTCACATTGGCATCAAAGATCCAGGTGTGCCTGACCAGGATGGTAGAAACAATCCTGGCTTCCACCGCCACATGTCGAAGTGTCCTTGAACCCCATGTAGCCCCCCGATCTGCGTATCGGGTTGTGTGAATGGGTGAATGTAAAACTTGTAGTGTGAAAGTGCTTTGAGTGGTCTGAATGACTAGAAAAGCGCTATACAAATACAGGACATTTACCATTTATCATTTACATCTGTACTTGTTTACAAAAAAACTCCAGCACATGGATGACATGGACTGCAGTGGCTATACCATATCTTTAAACTCATTTAGAGTAATGAAGGTCTTAACGATGATTTATTCCATCCATTCGGTAAAAAAATAAATAAATAAATAAATCTTTTCCTGCCCAGTTCCATTCTGATGCTTAAGTTGTAAAGTATTAGGATTAGGTTGTGACCTCCATGTTTCCATATTAACAGACACGACACAGAAAAAAAAAAGACTTTGTTTACATTTTATTTTACAGCTTAAAACTAAACATAAAAAGGTTACGTGCTAAAACTTTTGGAAGTAGATTAAATAAGCCAAAAAAAATATACAGCAATGGGACTTTGGCAAAATAAGTTAGGAAAGCCAGCCATCTCTGGACCTCCACAGCTCAGGTGTACTTCACAGTAGAAGCATTATTCAAAGTTGAAATATGTCACAGGAAGTTGGGCTTTGCATGGCTAAACTGCCATTTTGATATGTTTTATTGTTTTTGCATAACATGATGGCATCACACACGCTAACCTTGGACTCTTTCTCCCACAGACGTTGCACCAGTTATACAGTTTATACATCAAAACAATGCTTAAATGCTTAAAACTATCCTCCCAGAGAGCAAAATGCTCCCCCCCAAACTCCAACTGGCTCTCATTATGTTTCAGCTCTGACTTCTCTTTTCAGATCTGGAGACAAAATGGTCTTTTTAACTTGTTGTATTTCCTACATTCAACATTTTAGACACTCAAAAACTGATGAGTTCGTCAACCAGACGTTTCTGCTGATTGCAGTTCAGGAAGTTTTTTTTTTTGGAATACAGTTTAGTCCTTACACAGTGCTCATTTGTGGCAAATTTTCTGCTTTGTCTCATTAGGAGTGATGTTGGGGAGTGGCAGACACAGGTTTGTGGTTACCATGGTGACCTTAATGAGCCACAAGTAGCAGCTTTAACATTTCTTTGATCTTGATTGTCTTTGCACATCTCATACATCAAAACATTTTATCAGTCAAATTACTGTTGAGCTTTTTAGAGGACAGTCGATCGGTCTGATCAGTAGCTGCATATGTTTATATGTTCAACACCAAAAAGCATATTGAATACCATGACTTCCAGAGCAGAGAACCCTGCTGTGACACAGTTAAAACTTATGCCCTGGCTGTAGTTGTTGGAATATTCAGAAACAGTTTAAAACGATGGTTGTAACATGTTCCTTTCTGTCTTTGTGTGAATGTTTTGCAGGTGGGTAACCTGGGCCTGCTCTTCATGCTGCTGTTTTTCATCTACGCCGCCTTAGGAGTAGAGCTGTTTGGAGAACTAGGTGAGTTTTTGAGACAAACAGCCCCTTAAAGATCGATTCACAAAATGGTTTCATACCCATGTGTTCAATAATCTTATGTATTACAATATATTTAAATCTATAACGATCATAACATAACGTAATGTTGATGCTTTGACAAAATGCGGAATATTTACATGAAATCACAGGTTTGGACAGATTTTTTTTACAAGATGTTCTTCTTTGGCAGTTAATAAAAATAAGTATTTTTATAATGGTGCAAAGAAACACAAACACACAAAAGTGAAACACAGAAGTGCTTTAAAAAATAATTACAATCATCTAAAGAAAAGAAAGAAATACATGCCAAAACATATTATGGTAAGAATTATTCCAGTCAAAAAGGTTATTTTTAACAACCTAATTAAAGTAATAAAAAACATTCAGCACCCAATTTGTTGGCATCTTTTACAGACTCGTTATTCTCATTGTAGTCTCATTATTCAGTCTATGCTTAAATGAAATGTTTTTAACTTTGTTATAATAATTTCCTATTTTAAAGTTTTTTTTTTCATGACATCCATTTAGGTTTCAACCAACTTTCCTGCTTACTTAGACATTAAAACTGAATTAAAATGTTTGTGTTGACATTTTAAAGGTACAGTATGTAATAATTTTACAGTGAAATACTCACACAACAGTCTAATGTCTCACTGATGTTGAAACTAAAGTCACATTATAACAGATCTCGATCTCAGCCGGCTAGGTGGTCGCTAATTTCTTTCATTTTAAAAACGCTGATCCAGGACAGAATCATTATTTACACGTCCAGACTTCCTGGTTCCATAACGAATCACATATGAGTCTGCAAGGCTGCCAAGTCTTCAACACAAGCAGCTGTAATTCCACAACGACCAGCAGCAAAAAGGAAGAAACCACCGCATCCTTCTAACTGAGTAGCCGAGCTGCACGTGATGGGGCGTTCAAACGCACTTAGGAAAACTCAATGCTGAACAAATAGGCCTTCACACATTCCCAAAAATTAAACAAATACAAGAGAAACAAAATAAGAATCAACATCAGAACTGGCAATGCAACAGAAAAATCAGGGACGGGAGGGAGTGAGTGGCTGAGAGTGGATGTTCTTTTTTTTCTACATGAACTGAAGGACAACAAGGTCTAATTCTTACATACTGTACCTTTAATATATATATATATTTCAAACTAGCATGTCTAATGGTGCGTCAGCATCAGAAGCGTCAAGATTACATGTAAAGTCTATGGTAGAGTCTGTCAGAGTCTCTGCGGCGCTTTGTGAACGTTAGCAGCGTCAACACAGTCTTGAAGCAGCGCGTCAACCAATCAGAGCATCTCATTGTAGTGATGTCACAGCACGTGACTTGAATGAAGCGGGACCAGGAAAAACCTAATTTCAACAATGGAGGAAAAGCTGATTGCTGATGCATCCGACGTCAACGTTGTCTAGCTTTATTAAGCAAATTAAGCCAAGCCACTCTCTCGATATGATCCACCGTAGTTCAGAATATACAGCAACAAAGGAAGCCCTGCATACGCGCTCTGTTTTGCTCAAAAGTGGCAGGTGTTACAAGTTTCAGTTTACAAGCATCAAACTGGAAGGGTTGGGAGCGTTGCTTGATGCTTACAAAGCATCCAGTGTGAATGCGCCATAAGATTATACTTAAATAAACTCATTGTTTTATCGAGTTGTTTTTGATTTGATGATAGATTGTGTGTATAATAGGGATGAGCCGGATAGTCGTTTCAAACGATTACTTGTTACGGATAATGCATTTTTGCCGAGTCCGAGCACTACACAAGTTTTTTTTAGAATTATTCGTATCCGTGCTACAGCGACCCCCCCGCCACCGACATGCTGCAGCGAGGAGGTGCCTTTGCTCTCCCCTTTAACACACAGTCAAACAGCGACAGTGACTACTTGCTTGCTTGAGTTGACTGTACTAGTTTACATTGCTCTCATCTCTGTACTCAGTTTTCTTCAGCTCGTCTCTATCTCGGTTTGTATGGTATTCATTTAAAGTCACTTCTTGAGCTTATTTCGTGACATACGCGGTGCATGTGACAAGACAGGGTTGACAGGTCAGTGCCCCAAGCTTCAGTGCGGGACAGTTTTTTTTTTTGGTTTTCGTCTCGAACAACCTCTCTCTCCCTCTCACTCAGTCACACTCACACACACACACACACACACACCTTAAGCAACACTCTTTAATTATATGTGGGGTAGGGTTAGGGTTAGGGTTTGACTACTGTTAGTATCAACAAATATGAGTCTCATTTCTGAGTCATTTCTGAGCCTGTACACATATTAAAAATATTAATGTTCTGATTTAAAAAATAAAACGTTCTGTAAATAGTTCCTTTACTATTGTGATAAAAACAGTAGTTTGAATCTCTTTTGAGGCTGTTTTATTCATTCAAATAAACAATAAATGTTGCCATTTCTAATCATCAATCCATGCCAGTTTCAGACTTAAAATAATGTACAAATCTAAGCCCCGCCCATTTTCGGGTAAACCCCGCCTGTCTTCGGTTTAGGCCCCACCCCCTACGAGTATGGATACGGATACAGATAATATAGATGGGTAAACAGATACAGATAATGGTGTACTCGCTCATACCTAGTGTATAAGGTCTCGGCTGAAAGGTTTCTTGCTCTTTAAAGATTTTGATTAAGATGTCATTTTAAACACGTATGATGAAATCTCACAAGTTTACAATCTCGTCTCTTTAATGTTTTGTTCTTATTCCCACTATTGTATGTTTTTGCCCAATCCATCCAACTCTGGCATTCAGTTTGTAATGAAGATTACCCGTGTGAAGGTATGAGTCGTCACGCTACCTTTGAAAACTTTGGCATGGCCTTCCTGACCTTGTTTCAAGTCTCCACGGGTGACAACTGGAATGGCATCATGAAGGTATGTATTTATTCCTTCTGTTGGGAAATCAGCATGATGAGATTTGTGATACACAAGGATGTGTAAAAACTTTATACAAGCTTGTGTTTATTTGTGTAACAGGTTAAAAAAATCAGTCAAGAAAGTCACAACAGTTGATAAATTAGACAAAATCTGTCTGTAACTGCTGTTGATAGTAAAATTTACCACAGAGAAGTTCTCAATGTAGCGAAGAGAGATGATGCTTCATGTGTACAAAAAAACCTACATTTCAAATTGACCCTCATCAGCAGCTTCCCTGTCCTCTCTAGGCTGAGTAGGGAATAAGGATTAATGCTAGAGACAGTCAGGAAGCGATGAATCCATACTGAGCAGATAGTAATGAACATCATGCAAGCCGGGCAGCCACAGATGCTCCTGCTCAAAAAGAATTCCTGCCCTTTTAGACACAAATTACAACCTTGGCCATGAGAGAGAAAAACTTGCTTAGGGTTCTGCGAAAAGGCAAGTAATGCTCAGAGAATTAGTGATGATGTTATGATGGAAAAGAGAGGAAATACTGAGAGAAAGTGCAGTGACAGGAAAGCAAAGCACCGTTGAACTGTAGCGAGAGTGAAAATAAAAGAGGGAGAAAGAGGTTAAAAGGGCCACTTAGTATGCTTTCTTTTAACCAGAGGGGAAATGAAAGCAAAATGGAAAACATGATGGGGAAACAGCCCGAGTGTGAGGGAGAGAGAGAGGGAAAGAGGGGTTGTGTGTGAGAAAAATGTCGGATTTAGTCGAGCAAAGGACTGAAATATGTAAAGAAATAAGATGGAAGGGGGACGTTTGCTGAAATCGGGGATGTTTTGTGAAGGAGCACAGTGTGTGCACGTCAGGGCAAATTAGATAGAAAAGACCAGCTTCAGCTCTGAGGGCTAAAATTGTTATGTGTGGCCACAGCCTGGGTGAGATATCTTTGCTTCCTCCAGAAAACACTTGTCACTTTAGTTTTGCTGTGACGAAAGTCCACCGTGCACATGCTAACCAGAGTGGAAAAGCAGTCCACTTTCTAAAAACAAAACAGCAAAATAAATGCATCAAGATAAAATCATCTCCTTCATTTTCTTATTTGAATACAATATTTATGTATGCTAATGTGTTAGCATATATTTAATTAGCATAGATGTATAATTAGCTTTTATAATTTGTATACATTAAGGCTAACGCATTAATCTATACAAATTATACAAGACCTCATAAATACAAAGACTGTTGTTGTCTTTATTATATAAAAAACAAACTTCAGACATGAAGTTAAAGATTAAACTATACCTCTCATGAGAAGACATTACTAAACCTGACAAACCCTTGTGGACTCTGGTATGAAGGGCATCAACAAACTCCATTCAAAGACATGCATTTACAAATCTACACGTGGCCCTACCTAGACAAAACCCAATTCCAACACCAAGCAACTAAAGAAAAAATATAAAAATGCTAAAGATGCGTAATAGCTGACAGTAGCAACTGTGCAATCAGATGCTAACCAAGAAAACAATTTGTCACACCAGCTGAAGCTCAACAGATTCAGTCTTTCATTTTCATGCCATATTCAGTTATTCGGACCAATTAGCAAATATTAATTACAACCCTAATGTGTTACTTTTAGTACAGTTCCAAAATAGCACAATAAAACTTACATATATTTCAATTCATTTTTGGCATGTTGTTTTCTTGAACAGAAAAAGTCTAAAGTTTTGCAGGTTAAAGTAAAACCTAAGCATCTCAATCATTACATATTTTAATGGAAAAAAATATGTAGCACAAACTAAAAAAATAACCTTGAGGTGGTGCTAACACTAGCATTCAGCAGTACAGCAGGTCAAATAAAGCCAACAGAAAATGTTCTGTGTGTTCAGTAGTGAAGCCTAAGAGTCTCAGAAGGATGCACATCTGAAACACTGAAATAATAAATTACTTAATACATACAGTATATAACAGTATGAACAAGATAGATAACATGTCAAAGACCCTGAGATCCTGTTTACAGGAACTGCCATGTTGTATTTTGGAAACAAGAGATCTGAGGCCATAAGTCTCAGTGACACAATCACACAATCATGGTATTTAGTTAAACAGTTACAACTAAACTTTCCAGAAAAGATTATAATTGAACTTACATCAGCAACATGATGAGAGCTATGCAAATCTACTTAAGGCTGCACAAAATTTGAGGTGGATTTTTAGCTTTATTCAGGAAAATGTCCCATTTACACACTAGTTAGGGGCGGGACTTAAAACAAACTGCAGCCAGCCATTAGAGTGCACTCATTTTGTTTCTACTTCAATGTTACATTCTTGTGTCTAGTTAAAGATTTTTGGAATTATCAAAATTAACTTTAGGAGATAGGTCAGTACCCAGAAAAGCAAAAGTTTAAAACAAATCTTCAGATCTTGTTTCCTTGCCTTAGATTAAAGCAGAACTTCTAATGTAGGGGTGTCAAACTCCAGGCCTTGAGGACCACCACCCTGCATGTTTTAGATGTTAGATGTGCTCTAATGTCTTTTCAGTCTCATTGGTTGTCCTTGACTTCTTTTTTCCCCTTTTGTTCCCTAATAGGACACATTGCGGGAGTGCCCACCAGACCATAATACCAATGTGGACTATGCCTGCAATCCAAGCCTTCAGTTTATTTCGCCCATGTACTTTGTCTCCTTTGTGCTCACCGCCCAGTTTGTGCTCATCAATGTGGTGGTGGCCGTGCTGATGAAGCACCTGGACGACTCCAACAAGGAGGCCCAAGAGGAGGCGGAGATGGATGCAGAAATTGAGCTGGAGCTGGCCCAGGGCACCCTCTGTTGCATGGGCGCCCCCGGTTGCGGGGGTGGGGGGGTGGACAAAGGACTATTCTCTGTTGGACCAATACCTGGAGGTGCAGCGGGGAGAAAGGAGAGAGGAAGTGTCAGAGGAGAGATGGGTGAAGGAGTAAGGAGGTTGCAACATGCGGTAACCACAGCACGCATGGGTCCATACAACTCCTGTGACTCCAACCGCTCATCGTACTCTCCAGCACAAGTGAGTATCTCACTGTGTGTGTTTGTGTGTGAGAGTGTGTGTGCACGTGCTTGCGTGTGTGTGGGGGTGAAATATTTGTATGAAAGACCAACCATGTATAATTTGGATCCACGGGAGTAATAATTTGTCTAAACTTTAGTTTTACCCTTTTACTGAGGGATTATATATACAGCACTTTGTTGTAAGTAATTAAACTAACTAACAATCCCTCTTTCAAATCAAACAGAGGATTTACTTTTGCTTGTCAAAGGAAGTGAAGAGATGAATTATATCTCTTTGGCTTTAGAATTTCTCTGAATCAGGTCTGATAGAATCTGATGTTGTGATAGATTAAGGACAATAACAGTGAGAAATTAGCTTACTTTAAGTGGAGTTAAGTAGAAAAGTATGAAAAATTATTTTACCTGCTATAGTTAAATCAGGTATGTAATGAAAAGTTGAAGCAGAAATAAATTGGCTGCCCTCTAGTGGTTGAAGTTGTAAGTCTCGCCCCTCTGTGTCAACAAAAGAGGAAATTTAGCAAACCTCCAATATTTTTCTCAGATGTTGACTTTACTGATTTACTTATTGTGGATTCCATTACAAGTTACGTTAATGCTGCATGTTTTCATATGTATTTTTATAATACATTTAACTGGTGAGTGGGCGGGACTTTCATCCCCACATCTCTAGTGTGTAGACTCTAGTTCCACAATTACAACATACAAGCTCCTGTAAACTGGATATTATGGTTTAAGTTTTGTACAACAGAAGTAAATGAAGATGCCTTGTCCATCTTTATAGAAGATATTAAGCAACCTCAGTTTGGAGAAGCATGTTGTACCAACCTGTCTGAGTGTTGCCAAGACCAAAGTAGATTGCTGTCATCTTAAAACAACTATATTCTTAAAAATAACACCACTGTTCTTGGAACTGTTTGCACCCCCATCAGTTCTGCATTACACAACAAGTCTGAGAGAAACATCATGATATTTCTACAGAAAGTGCTAGAGTTAGTTGCTGCTACCTGTGTTAGAAAATATTGAGATATGTGTGAAATTGACAGTTATGTAAAAGTTTATAAAATACGACTCACATATATTTTGATGAATTTAGTAGTTTTAAGATGGTAGTAATCTAATTTGGTGTTTAATACTTTAATATTTAAAGTATCCTTTAGTTTTTACAGAAAATGTTATATAATTTGCTGTCATACCTTTGATGTAAAAGTGCTTTGGGCTAAGATTGTAGTAAATAATCTTTGTAGGTAAATGTAATCATAATTACTGAGCGGATGGTCAGAGATACAGGCTGAAGCACAGGAAGAAAAGTAAAGACTTTATAAAGAAAACGGAAAAATTGACAGGGCAGCAAAAACAAAAACTACACAAGAAGAAAAATTCCTGCAACACAAAAGATGAAAATAACAAGGAACCAACTGTAGGAATTAGGATTCCCATGAAGGGGGTGATTACTGAGAGGAAGAGGCTGGGCTGATCAATCAGATGAAACACAGGTGTGAAGAGCTGAAAGCTCTGCAAGCTGAAGGAAACGGAAAAACTAACCAGGAGTGAACGCATGAAACTATCTGAACAAATAAAAGCATGACTGGGAATAAATCAACTAATATAATTACAACTGAAATACAACTGAAAACCCCCAAACTGAGACAAATAGAAAGGATCGAACTGGCAGCTTGATGAGGAAATTTTATTTTAGATGCTGGTAGAACAGAAATAAATTCAGTAAAGATCTTAGCGAGAATAACGACGCATGGCTTAATTTCCTGAAACATCAAATACACTGAATGATTTTTGTGGTTTAAATATTTAAGAAGTGTGGTGAAAAATATCACAATATCAGCTCAATATCAATTCAGTTCAAGGATTAGGCAACAATAATCAGGTAAAAGCACATTTTTTCTTTTTTTTATTTATGTTTTTATTATCTTCTTGAGAGTTTGCAGATTTATGATGTACATTAATTGTTATTTCACTTTCCTACATTGTGTGTGTGTGAGACAGTCAGTATAGACACACACTTCCAAAAATAAGATTTCTAATGATGGTGTGAGATACAAACATAATGACGACTCACCCGCTGCCACCAGGACTTTCACCTTTAGTGGCGCTAATCTCAGCTGCATGGAGCCATTTTTAGTTCAGTGTTGGCTGACGAAGGAACTTAAGCAGACCAGTGAGAACACACTGGCAGCATCCTCGCCCACTTCTTCTATCTTGATCCTTCTCCTCTCTGTTTCTCTATCTCACTAGTGACGCAGTGAGGGATTAACAGAATGTTTACAAGTTCTGGGGGGTTAAACATGTGGGGATGAATCGGGACATTTTAGGTGCTTAAGATGAAGAACATACACTGGCTCAATCTCATGAACTGTAAATGATTTTTTCCCCAGAAGCAGAATAACTTAGAGCAAAACTTTCATTTGTTTTCTTGGAAACTTCATGAAGCCTAGACATTTCATGTTTTGTCTCATCCAAAGAAATTGTATTTTGCAACATGCAGACATTTTAAGCATTCTTAAAGAGGCTCTTCCATTAAAAATGGTTTCTGTTGAATATTTTAACTCCACAGGTGTTCTTACCTTCATAGTGGATGTGAAAACAGGTCAACAACTTCTATTTAAGTTCCTCATTTTAAAAAGGTTCTTCTACGAAGGACAAATTAACCCAAAAACAAAACAAAAGCTCAGATAAGTGAATTTTAAGAGTGCTGCGACTCACTGAAGCGTGAATGAGCTGAAATCCATATTATAAAGGTGGTTTAAATGGGCCGCAGGTTTAAACTGCAGGAACTGATCATGCGTTCAAATAAAATGAAGTTGACAAGACAAAACATGAAATATTTATGATCCCCTCCGTCTACCTACCTACAACTTTTTTACACCATTGCAGCTTTACTCAAATCTGTAACTTAAGTCACAAATATCTGTTTAACCTTACAACAAAAAATGTCCTTATGACCTTCATCGACCTACAAAAGTTTGCGCTCAGCTGGTCTAAAATATTCTTACATTAAAACTTTACATGAAGAAATTACCTGATTTTCTAAAAGCATTAGACAAAAGTAACGGAATATTAATATTTAAGCAAGACTTGGATTTTATTTTTTGTCTTTTGCAACTTTAAAAAAGAACCTTTAAAAATATGACCACCCTAAAATGACCCCCTCCCATGGGAGGCTTTTGTCCCTGTGATGTTGGCTTCCTGGATTCATTTTTCTATTTACCAGTGAAATGTTTGTCCTGTCACTGGCTGCGTAAATATTCCAAACCTTTCTTCCTCCAATCAAACAGTATGCAAACTTTTCTCCAACAAGGACATCTTAGCTTATCCGTCTCTGGTAAGGAAAGTTTTTCCTGCGATGACTCTTCTGTGAAGGTCGTGTTTGTGCAGGTGTTACTGCACGCTCCAGCAGTGCACAGCCGCTCCACAGTCTGTGCTGTATTCCCCAACCTGCTCTGTAATCCAGCAGGAAATCTAATTCGCCTTTCTTGCAATGATGCAAACAGATCTCTTTCTTGAACTTCCTGATCTTTAATTGACTTTGTCAGTAGCTGTAAACTGTTATGTCTCAATTCAATTATCCACTGAGGAAACAGCCATTTGAAAGTCTTTATTTATTTTAGTCTCCTGCTTTTTGATTTATTCCTTTTAATATTCAAATGATCTGTTCCAGCTGCTTTGTGTCTTGCATATATTTTATAGTTGTAAATCTCATTTATCTAATAGGCTAATTAGACTTTGATAAAGTCATTTTAAAGATAGATCTTTGCAGACTCACATGGTGCCCCCTCATCCTCCCTTTTATTATTCTAAACCTGACCTTCATCCTCAAGTCCTCTACCAGAAGCTGGGGAGGTGGAGGGTTCTACGCAGGATCGTAGCTGTTCTTAGACCTGGAATCTTTTAGAGTTTGATCCTGGAATCTGTTGGAGACACTCTCCCATTCTGTGGGTCACAGCACTGAGTTCTCTCATGACCCCTCGTACCACTGAGGCCTTGACTTTCCAAAACTTCTCTATTTCCTCTCTCATCTCTTGGTATTTCTTGAACTTCTTGTGTTCCTTCTAAACATTATTATTACTTGGAGTTGCTACATTGATCATTGCTGCTTTCTTCTGTTGTTTGTTGACCACCACAATATCTGTTTGCTTAGCCATCATGTGTCTGTCCATCAGCGTCTCAGCCCTGTCATTCCCCATCCCTCTTGGTGGAGCCTCTCACTTTGACTGCAGGACCTCCAGCCCGTATTCAGCACAAATGGTCTTGGACACTTTACCGGTTACTTGGTTATGGCATGTCATGTATGGTTTACCTGCACCTCACATCGTGCGCTGTGCTGGACCGTTTCAGGGGCATCTTTGCACAGTCTGGATTTTGGATCCTGTCTGGTGTGGAAGACCTTGATCTACATTGCTCCTCTACTGCTATGATCAGTGTGTCAAACACTTTCTCAGATTGTCAGTGGTACCTGCCATGACGAGTCTAATCCCTCTAGGATGGTTCATCCTGCTCTCCTCCTCCTCCACATTGGGTTTCACCTGCCTGAGACACTCACAAAGTAGTTCATCATCGGGGTCTTTCATCCTGATGTATTCTAGGATTGATGCTTCAACCTGTATGACACTCACTAGTCCTTGGCCTCTTTCCTTCCTTCCTCTTAGTGTAAAGTCTCAGAGTGCTGGAGTTTGGGTGAAATGCTCTGTGCATCTTGATATAGGTGGTTTCTAGCTCCGTGACTTGGCCATGCTATTATACCAGGATATCTGATGACTGGCAGGGCATTTGTGTTAGTGGCTTATACTATGTTCTTGCCATTCATCAGGCTCTTTAGAACCTGCCTTAAAATTTGTAGGTCCTTGGTTGTGACCAACTTCCTGGCAGCTTTATGCCATTAGCCGGTGGAATTCCAAGGTTGTCTGTCACATCTGCGGTTGTTACTTTGAGGTTGTTCAGTCCCTTCAGTTAGGATCACCTTGCCTATCTTGGTTATCACTCGACCCCCTTTCCAGTCTGAATGGCATTCCAGTGTATTTTCTTTATATCCTGGTGAGATGGATCAGTGAGGCGATGACTCACTCAGTCTTAATATTTGGTGAAACCAACACAACCAACAGTCCTACAACTTTAACCACATGATTGAGTTGTTTCAAAAACCTGGAGGTTTTCAATGAATATATTTTCCAGTTGATATTTTTGAGCAGTCTGAGTTCAGAATTTTGCATGTTGTTCTATGAAGACTTTAAGAATTAAAGAAAAGACTCCTAATATATTCTTGTTAAGACTCTTTAGCTGCATGGTGAAACACTACTAATAGATTGCAGATGCACCAAGGGGAGACATTGTAGGATGTTCACACGCATGCACGCACACACACACACACACACACACACACACACACACACACACACACACACACACACACACACACACACACACACACACAGGAGAGGAGAGATAATAGCTGAGCCAGTGACAGTCAGATAGAGGCAGTAATTAATTTCGGCTCTCCTCTCTCTCTCTCTCAGCTTCCAGTCCCTGCAGACCAGCCCATTGTTGTCCGCTAATACAGTTATTAATGGGGACCAACACACAGTTCACCACAGTCAATCAAACATTATTTTTATATTAAGTCTTCCACCCACATATAACAAACTATGTTAGGTCTGTTCATGGAAGCTAGACTCAGAAAGCGTGTGTTTTGCACCTGTGCATTCTGAGCCAGCTGTAGGAGAGTCAGTTTCTGTGTAGTCTTGCTGCTGGGAGGACTCTGAGTTGGTTCTTGGATTCTTTTTCTTTTTTTTTTTCATTTTTAAAATATAAGTCGTGGCTAAATGTAATAAAGCCATATGAGTCATATGAGATGTGTATTTGCGTAACATATCTAAGTACAGTCGAATATGCGGCTCTGCAGAGTTGCGTTATGAAAACAGGCTTTATGTGGGGATTGAAGAGAAGAGACCTTATTTCAGAACATCTTTTGGGAAATGTCTGCTGATGTAATACAGTTATTTTGGCTGTTAGTAGAACGCTACAGGAGAAATGCCTTCAATTCATTTGGAAACTCGGAGCCCTGGCAAGAAACACATATTATTTTGTAAAAGTAGTTTCCTTTTCCTGCTGACTTGCTTTTCCTGAAACTAATCTGGCAGATGAGGCCCAAGCAAGCAAAATGCCTTTAAATCATATATTTTTTTAAATCCCTTTATGATTCAAAATAAATTACTTTAAAACTAATAATACTCAAAGCAGACAGCAAATGCTTAACGCTTAAATTGTTTCAACAACGTATTGAACTGCTTAAATTAGGTAATACATCAAAAATAATTGCTCCTCACTCAGTGCTCGGGGCTCTGATAGTAAAATTATGTGACTTGGCTAATGAGCATTTGGAGTTTTATTATTAAAGACCTTTTTTATGACGCTCAGCCCTAAAGGCCAATGTAGAAGTTGTAGTTCTGGTTCATTAAAGAGCTGCAAGATATTAGGAATAATATCATTATCGCAAAGTGATTGTTAGATATAGAAATAATAATGTCAGTTGTGATAAATCTCTATATTTTTTGTTCTTCTTTATTGCTTTTTCATCATGGTGTTCCAAACACTCACTGTGTGAGCATTTCAACTACTAGCATCTAAATCATGTGTGGGCATCAAGGACAATGAGAGTCTACCTAACGTGCCAACTGTATCACTCGTGCTGTGATGTTAATACATTTTCAGTATATTTTGTAGCTCTACTTCATTTTTATAAACAGTCATGGAAAAAAGAAAATCCACCCTTTTCAACTTGTTGAGTTTAAGAGTTTTACATAAGAGAAATTAGTCAAAATGATCTTGTTTTTGGCAGGTTCCATTATTATTCACATCTAGTAGAAGCTTCAAATGTGCAAACCCATCACACATGATCTCACCTCCTTATAAAAATACTACAATGTGAAAGTAGTGTGTGAAGAAGTGGGTTCACCACTTCTGATTAACTGATCAACATCAGTGGGAGTGGCAGTAGATTCTGTAGTTTCCTGGTCTGGAGCATACAGGTACATACAGGTGTGTGTTAATAGAATCTCAAGAAGGAAATGCATCTAAAATGACTTTAGAGACACCAATTTTCCTTGTCCATTTATCTGGGAAGAGCTAAAGGTTATTTTTTTTCTAGGGTGAGAAAAGTTATTCACATGAGGAAAATGTTCAAGGCCAATCTTCCCAGGAGTGAACTTCCTAGTAAATTTACCCCAAGATCAGCAGCAAATCCAGCGAGGCTCAGAGATCTGATAAAAAATATTCCAAGAGCTCCATCTTAGACTCCACAGACCTCATTTACCAGGATGAAGGTTCAAGTTCATGACAGGACAATTAGAAAAAGACCAAACAATCTTTGCTATGGATCAGTAAGGGGATCTTACATATCCCTGCCCACGTTCCTTTGGTGCACCATACCACAGCAGCACCAGATCTACAACAGAAGGACATGAAAAGAATCAAGGTGCTTCAATAGTCCAGTCAAAGTCTCAAGCTGGTGTTTTGGTATTATCTTAGGACAGATGTGCAGAAACAAATCCCCTTAAAGCTATATGAACTGAAGCAACATTGTAAAGAAGAGGGAAAAGTCCTTGACGGTAATGAGAGAGAATCCTAAAATCTTAAATGAAATACTGTAATACTGAGTTTCTGCTGCTGAAGGTGGTTCTACAAGCTGCTGGTTCCTTCAGAATCTGGTGAAGACAAGATCATTTCTTGATAAATGTTCTGATACATTGAACCCTAAAACTGAAAGATGGTGGACCTTCTTCCTCCCATGACTGTAGTTTTTGTGTTTGAGATGTCATTTCTGTGCGAGAATGATAGTAATAAGGTCATGTGCTTTTGAAGGGGTCAGTATATCCATCAATAATAATGTGTTTTATGATTGTTTAGGAAATGGCGAAAAGCCAACTTACCTGTGTACCAAGGCTCCTTAATAACTCTTTTGATGGTGTATGCATTTCCCTGCGTGTTCTTTGTCCTCGCATGTCCGCATGTGCGCATGTTTGCGCCTGCGTGCATCCTGGTCTGCCGGCCTGCGTCCCGTGTGCGTTTGTGCGTGTGTGTGTATGTGTTACAGGAGAGCCAGTGGTTGGACAGCGTATCTCTTCTAATTAAGGACACGTTAGAGGGGGAGATGCTGATGATCGACAACCTCTCTGGTTCTGTCTTCCACCACTACGCCTCTCCTCCACCTGTCTGCAAAGACTGCAGGGGCCAGCCACACGAGGTACCACGCTGAACACACATCAACACAAACATGTATGCAGGACACACATGAACATGAGCAGTTATGTGTAAATCAAAATAATACTTCTGGTTAAATGTTACCGAGAATACGTAACCAATTATGTGTTTTACAAACCAAAACTAAACCTGGATTATTATTTTATTGTGCTGTGCTCAAGTTTTAAACCAATCCTAGCTTCTTAATATGTTGCTCCAAGGCAGCTGGATTTTGTTGTAATCTTTTAAAGTGGTATCGATCCATATTTCTTTGAACGTTCTAAACATTTTTTTTAGCTTTTCTTTGGAATTTAGCTGCTTTTTGGCTCAGTCTAGTCCAAGAACTTGACTGTGACGTATCATATTGTGTGTATGTGTATAAAAAGGAAAGAAAATAAATTGAGGACAAAAGAAAACATTTAAGGTAAAATAAGCAGAATGTAAAAGTTGTGTTTTTAAAAAGAAGGGACAGCAAAATCCTGAAACAGGATCTGAGTGAGGTGTCATGCTACCACGTGCCGATAGCTAATGGCTCTATGGATTATTGTGTTGGTGCAAAATACTATTTTGTGTCTGTCAAACTGTGTTATCTTTGGGATTTTTTCACAGATTAAACTAAAAAAATGTTAATAAAAAAGATTTGTAACAGTTAAAAATCAATGTATATACGCTAGCTAGCTAGATAGAGCTTTTCCTAATTACTTGCTAAAAGTACAGTTTGTCATTTAGACTTAGGAGTATTTTAATGCTTGAATGATTTAAGTTTTAGAATCAAACAAATAAAACACTTTAAAACAAAGCCAGATATTTATTAAAGCCAAGAAATGTTCGTTTTGTTTTCTCAAGATAATGAGTTCTTATGTGAAATCCTGTTATAATGAAATAATGAGATAATTTAGCTTGTTTTCTAGAAAGAATGAATTAAGATATTTATTTGTTTAATTATTATATTTATTTGTTTGGACTCAGAAACACTTGTTTTCTTATTTACAATAATTAAAAATTATTTCTATTAAAAAAGCTAAACAAAAGAGGTGTTGTGTCAGAAATCCAGACAGCCATGCTGGTGACTGATTCAGGTTGAAAATGGCCAAAAAGAATCATGTTTAAACACATTTTAAGGATTATTTTGAAGTGTAATGACAGAGATGAAACTGGATGTAGAACAAGAACTCATACTGGCATCATAATGTCTTGTTATATTAAAGAAAACAAAGTTAAGAGATAAAACAAATATGTTATCTAGTGATAACAGGACAATGAACATGTGATCTTGAGCAAACCATATCAAAGAAATCATTTAAAGACCATTAGAAAGCCTGAAGATCTGCCAAACATGACCACTTTAATAGATTCTAAGAAGGTCTGGCTCCATGGAAGCAAACTGTTTTTTGCACAGTACTGCATTTAAATCAAATATCTAAAAAGAATTTTGTCTTATTAGTCATCCGAGTATTTCAGACCTCCCACTTTGATCAATAATGCTACTTGTGGCGAAACAGAGCAGTCAGTTCAGCATCATTCAGTAACGTTAGTTTGAAAAAAAGAAGACAGAAACCCAGAGAGTTTTACAGTCAAACATATGTCTGTATCAATAAAGTTGCAGGTGAGTCTGTTTGACTGACAGCTGAGTTCAGCTTGTTAGAGTGAGCAGCACAGACTTAAATACAAAGCAAAATATCAGGAGCATACCTTACAATGCTATTGATTACTGCCTAAATAAATAAATACATTTTTTAAAAATGGTTTATTATTTGTTGTATTTAAAACTTGAGGAAGTAAAATCTAAAGTTTTGGCATGAAAAAAAATATGCATTTTATCTACAATTTAACCCCAAAATATTTTTGCTACTGTCTTACTTTATAGTAATGATAAAAATATTTGACCCCTTGCTTGAATACAAAACTAAGTATCATTGTTGAAAACTTTTTGCTGAAAAATGTGTTACAATGTCTAAAAACACACTTTATGTCTCTAATACTTAATCGTTCCACATGAGAGTTAACATGTGCATGTAAACCCCATTAATTCAGCCATTATAAATAAATATCTTTACGTAAGAGGTTGAATTTATGACTATAGATTTACGCTAACTTACCAAAGTGAAGGGTCAGTGCAGAATGTTCAGCTTTTGCTTCCCGGAGAGCAAAATCGGGCTGCATCCCAGAATATTGACACGAATATTAAACCAACTCACTGATGGAAAGAGAAACTTGCTGAAACCTGGAGGTTTCAGATCAAACCACGTGCAGGTAGGGTCATATACGATCCTCTCGCTAAACTCTAACGGGGCTTCATTCATCAAACAGGGTGGAAAGTTTTTACACCTTCGAATGTTTTTACTAATTGACTTGATATTTCAGTATAAAGTGCCTGGAAATGACTTTTCTTATAAACTGGCGCTTTATAAATAAAAATGACTTGTATTAAATTTCTGAACCCCTCTGTTATTCAAAAGTAAAGAAAACTCTAATTAAATTCATCAGCTTAAGATAAAAGAAGCTTTTCATCAGAAGCTGACTGTGGATTAATGAGGCCCTCTGCATGCAACACAAATGCAACCAATAACGTCTGACCTGCACGAACGCACACACACACAAACACCGACCCCTTTCACTGAGCTTGTTTTCTAAGGTGGCTTGTTAACAAGAAAATAGTGCACTGAACACGCTCTCAGACACACTGTCCTGTGCGAATGTTGTTCATCACAATGACAAAGTGCAGTGGGTCAGCTCAGAGGAAGAGGTAACAGGGATCTACACCTCGTCACCTGTCAGCCTCGCTTTCTGCCTGTCTGCAGACGCTGTCAAACCATCACTCTTCTGCTTTCTGTGTTCCACATGTCCTCTTTCTATGTGGACTTCCACTCCTCACTGATTTATTGCATCTGATTTGGTGCACTTCTGCTTCACTTGGCCTTGTTCATGTATATAAGGTGTGTTTGTGGGTGAGAGACCCAGTACAATCTTTAGAAATGTTAGTGTTGTTATTCTTTTTTTGTTGTTGTTGGTCAAAAAGACAAATTTTGGGACAGTGTTAATTTTGGCAAGAAATTTTAATTTAGTTTTAGTCATAGTCTTTTGACTAAAATTCTTTTCAATTTTAGTCACAATTTTAGTCACTAAACTAGTTTTAATTGTAGTCTAATTTTAGTCGACGAAAATATGTGGCAGTTTTAGTCGACTAAAATCAATTGTCTGTGTCTATTTTCGTGTCGTCTTTTATTTGTTAAGGAAAGTCAACATAATTTTAGTCATAATAATCGTCTCAAATAGGGCGGTCTATTTTAGTTTTCGTTTCGTTTTCATCCGCAAAAATATATTCGTGGCTAAAATTATGACGAAATATTTTAGTCAACAAAATTAACACTGTTTTGGGAGAACCTAGATTTGGTGTAGGGATTAGAAATATCCAGGAATTAACTGTGGGGGCGAAGTGTTTTTTGGCCACAGTTGAAGAGTAAAAACCATCACGAGAGAGTTTCCGAAATGTCTCGAAACATTTGCGAGGGTTCTCAATCTCCTTGTGCAAGCTTCAAGGCTTCTCTCTCGGCTTGCTGGAACTCAAAATACGTTTTTTTTTACATAATTCATGGGACACATTTTTGCTCAAGCATTGCAGGCATTTGAAACTCATTCGAATTTTTTTCTGTGAATCAGAAAGTGAAAGAAGTGTTTTGGGAGGGTTTGGTCACCTCTGAAACTAAGTTAGGACTGATTAAAGACAAAAAGAGAATTTGACATTCTGATTGTGACGAAAATGCAGATAATAAAACGAAGAAACAAACAAATTAAAAAATAAGTAAGACATATTGTGGCAAGATTGCAGCACGAAAGTTAGCAAAAAATGCATGCAAGTGTTACAATTATTCACAGTTTTGACACAAACAAAATTGCTTTAAGTACCAGTTTAGTGTGATTCCAACTGGTAGCTAAATTATCTCACAAATCTCCAACTTGTCGTGAACCGTCATTAAATAAAAGCTCTAATCTCAAACACTGCCACAAGTTTGTTCACTTCTGTTTGTAAATCCAACAGACCAGTAAAGTTTTTCTGAGGAGTTTTGGGTTTTAAGTTTGCTGTTAGGAACCCACAGAATGTTCTGGAACAGAAGACAAGCGCTAACACCTTAGTTACATTATCTTGTTCCTGTTAAAATCATTCTTTGCTATAGATTATTAAATACTAATGATTATAATTCCAGATCAGCAGGTTTTAGACCCCTTTTGATCTGTTTGGATCAGGACCGGTGGCACACAGGCCTCAGCAGACTCAGCTGTTAATCCCACTTGTTTACTGCGTGTTTGTTGAATTGGTGGTTTTAAATAAAACTTTGATTTTGGGAGCTACTTTACTCTGTCACTTTGAAGTTGGGCATAAAAACCTAGATATTTAGATGAGAGTAAATACACAGGATAACAATCTTGCTACACTCTCCACGACCTACAAATCCTGAAGGTGGCTGGATCGAATCGACTGCTGTACTCTTAATACTCAGCAAATAGCTTTTCTCTGCTGTTTTCCACCTTCTCGAGACATCCTTCTGTTTTTAACAACATGCAAGTTCGACTTGTGATCCTACCCACGATCACACCGTGCCCCGTGTTCGCATGACTCTCCTGGACCATATCAGGATACAGCTACATACTAAACTGACCAGATGTTATCGGTCGATGGGGTCGTATCCTCACGCAGCCACCGTGATGATAAACCACAACTATCTCACAACAGCCGCTCACACACTTGTGTAAAACCCTCACATGGTCTGCACGGCGGAATTTTCTGATCATCCGGCAGGCAAGAGACCAAAAAACCAAGTAAATAAGTGGTGAAGTACATAACTAAGTAATGTAGTAACATATCAGAGTATTATACCCAGCTAAATGAGGAAGTAATTAGGTAACTAGAGTTACTTGTGCACCTGAATTTTAGGGTTTCATGATCTTTCATGATCATGCTGTGGAGAGATGTTAGTTATGTTTTCTTTCGAGTCCCCTCCCATCGGCCCTGAACACAACAATGTCTTCCCTCGCTGTTATCCTGCTGCAGCGAACACCTTCGCTCAGTCTATATTCTTGTTAGTGAAATCATCAATATTTCTGCAGGCTCCTCAGTATCAAAATCTTCCTCTTTAGCTATTGTGCTTTGTGTTGTCAGCAGACACAGAACTGAGGACACAGCAGGAGAGACATTGTAGTTTCCATGACCTGTCGATAAACACACCTGCTGATGGCAAACAGAAAACTGTGCTGAGGATATTTATAGGCCACCTCTGAGACACGGGTGTCAGGTATAGTGCAGACACACGGTAGTGTAAGTGAGGGATTGTCTGTGACCCAAGACAGAAAAACTGGAGTGTCTTTCTTCAAGCTAATGAGTTGCTTTGCTGTGCTTCTGCTTTGCTTCTTTGCTTTGCTTTCATCTCGCTCTGTCGGACCCATGGCAGCGATGATTAACTGGTTCATATCACCTATGAATCATTCTTTATGAAGCACTTTGTCTTTTTTGCCTATCGGCATGTGTTTATCCGTTGTTAGCCTCCCTCCATTCATTGATTTTCACTTGGCTTCCTTTAAATTCTCCTTTTAATTCCTCGTTCTCTGGCTGTTTATTGCTCTGACTCGGGAAAGAAACATTGCTGGAACGCATCATAGCACATCCAGAGACCTGATATCCAATACTGGTTCAGAGAGAAAATTACAAATTGATCTGCAATGCAAATCAAAAACATGATTTCAGAACAAATCGGAGAACTTGAAACATCAGATGGTATCAGCCGTAAAAGATCTGCTCAGTGGTTGATTGTGAATAATTTCACTTTCTTCTTGAAATCTCTCACCCTGCTCTCCTTCCACTCAGGTATTCCTTCATTAAAGTGAAAGCTCAGATCTTCTGAAGTGGTTTTCTGTGAAAATGTTGCAAACAGCTGTACAGTACGGAAGCGTAGAGCTGCCACTCGGGTAAAAAAACCACAGAGCTGTATCACGTTATTACGTGATAACTTTATTGTTCGAACAATATACTTTTCACGTTTGTACAATATAATATCACATTATTACGTGAAAACGTTATTGTTCCAGAGGCCACCCTGGCGGTGTTTTTGCCCTGTTCAGCTCAAACGGTGTAAAAATCCCACCAGGGCGGTCCCTGGAGCTCCAGAGTAGGACGGGAGAACATCCAGACCTCATGCCCAGGAGCAAGCAGCTCAAAAAGGGCAAAAACACCACCAGGGTGGCCTCTGGAACAATTACGTTTTCACGTAATAACATGATATTATATTGTACAAACGTGATACCTATATTGTTCGAACAATAAAGTTATCACATAATAACGTGATACAGCTCTGTTTTTTTTTATCCGGGTGGCAGCTCTACGCTTCCGTAGTACAGAGTTCTGTGAACAACCTCAGTTTGGAGAAAGAGAATTAAATTTTGGCCAAATTGCCAAGCTAATGGTTATGCATCATCTAATGGATAGAGAATAAAACTAAAGTAGATTATTAGTGTCATAAACCAACTCCAGTCTCAAAAATGTCATGTTGTTTGTTGTTTTTTATTACCTTTACATTTTTACTGTATTTTAAGCCTTTACACACGTGTCAGATTTACTTAACATATTTTTTTTATGTTTTTTGGGGAGAAGTATTATTGTTTTCAGCTGTGAGTGTCCTATTTCACCAGAAGTGCTACAGATAGATGCTGCTGCTTCTATTAGCACAGCACTTTCAAATAACCATAAACCTTGTCATAAATAAAACAATCTAAATAGGTTGGCAATGAAGAGGTATATAAGTCAGCATTCGCATGAACTACTGGACTATGACTTTTTTGATTTGAGTTGTTTACACTTAGTAACACTTTTCTTTGGTCTTGTACCTGCTCCCGCTAGCTGTCTGAGCTGTTAGCTTATTGTTAAATAAGGGGCGACTGCGGCTCAGTGGTTAGAGCAGTTGTCCTCCAACTTGAAAGTTGGTGGATCGATCCCAGCTTCCACCACCACATGTTGAAGTGTCCTTGGGCAAGATGTTGCCCCCCGATCTGCGTATCGGGTTGTGTGAGTGTTAGCCCCTACCCTCTCCCGTGTGAATGGGTGAATGACAAAAAAACTGTAGTGTGAACCGCTTTGGGGGTCGTAGGACCTAATTAAAGCGCTAAACAAGTGCACGCCATTTACCATTTAAATACATCTGTCAGCTGACTAGTTGTTGACTCATAAATCCACTCAGATTTCAACTCTTTTTTTCCCCAAACTGAGAATATTCAGCATTATTTACAACAGGTAAGACATTGTTTATAACCTGTCCACAGAACCCGACTTCTAAAGGTCTGAACTGTCCCTTTAAAGACAATTTGATCTGTCAAGACATGGTGAACCATCCCTCAGTGTGGCAAAGGTCTGTTTTATCTGTGGAGTTTATGATGGCCAGTAAGAGATGATGCCTAAACAGCAAAAAGCTGCAAAAAATCAATTCAAAAAGATACAGTATAAAGGAAATGTAGACTATTGAGGTTGTTTTTGTCCTAAAATTCCTCATGATGTGCACTGATGACATGATTCCAGGAAGTTGAACGCAGTTGATGAAATGTCTAAGTAGATGCAAATAACTGAAGGGAATTCTTTGCAGCAGATCAGAATGGCAGAGATTGAGCAGGCGTCGCTGAAGTCCGAGCAACTCTCAGACAAATCCTCCTCTCCCGCTTTACCGGATGACCTCAGTCTGGACGAACATACGCTTTATCAGCTGCTGGCACAAGATGGCAAGGTGGGTGTGAATGAACTAAGAGGAGCTCATGATCAGTATTTTAAAGCTTATAAACTTCTGGAATTTTCTGCAGCACAAAACATGATTTAAAAAGGATGGGATTTAAAATGTTTCCCATAAGGGAAATCTAAGAATTTATTATATCACTGTGGGGCTTCAGTTATTGTCACATGGAATTTGGTGCTTAAATTTAAAGGTCTAATAAATAGGTGATTAGCTTTGGGATAGTTATCACAGTAAATGTGTCTGGGAATCAGTAGATTGTACAGAATAAAAGAATTTGTAAAAACCTAGAAACAGCTTAAAAATTTGGCACATCGTTCAAAGCTTTATTGGATATGGAAAGTTGGACTTTACATGTCTGAACTGGCAATTTGAGGTATTTTATGGATTTTACACTGTGGCAGTATAGAAGGGTTATGATTTTTGATGATTTTACCACAGAATATTCAGGGTAGTGTTATGTCACACCCTATAAATTTGAAGCTGTGTAAACTTTAGACAATTTTTTCAAAAAAAATCTTCTTCAACAAACTTTTCTCTACTTGTCCTGGCATCAACAAACACACACCACTTTAGCAATATAATCTAAACTTTAATCAAAAATGATGTCCATATCTAGTCAGGTCAACATCACAGCCATGATCATTTTCCACCACTTTTGCCCTGTCAACAGAAACACACACATCCACTTCAGCAAAACAATGGGTTTCTTTTGAGGATTTTATTTTATCAGCAACTAGGCTACAAGCAGTAAACTTTGGAGAGATCTGGGGGTGTCACTGCTGGGGAAACTCAGAAAAAATCCTGCACGGGGGGTTATGTTGATGTGCTGGTGGGATAGGCTACTGATGTGTAACGCCTCACTTAAAGACCCACTCTGATCATCTTTTCAGCTATTTTAAAGCGTCTCAGTGATCTTTAAATTATGATTTTTACCTATATTCACTAAACCTGTGTCATTTTCTAGGACATATGTAGTTTCTGCATAGCGGGAGTAGCTTATTAGCAATTTGCTTCTGTGCTGTGGGCGGAACCGTTGGCGTGGAGGATTCCCCCCTCCCCGTTGCTGAGAGCTGCCTGTTTATGCTAGCTCAGAGCAGGAGCTTGTGGCCCGTCCGGTGGATTTTCTACATCACAAATCCAGTCGGTTTTAAGCTACATTTTTGTATTTGCAAACTGATTCACAGCGATTTAAATGCATAAATACTCAGAAATTCCATTTTGAGCTTAATTTTCTTAAGA
Source organism: Pachypanchax playfairii (assembly GCA_006937955.1). Lineage (NCBI taxonomy): Eukaryota > Metazoa > Chordata > Actinopteri > Cyprinodontiformes > Aplocheilidae > Pachypanchax > Pachypanchax playfairii. The sequence continues at coordinate 3,081,709 of SSNP01000055.1, forward strand.
TTTTTACTATGTTCATTGGAGTGGGTCTTTAAAGTTCTGCTTCTGGTTTTTAAAAAGTTGCAGAAGAGTTACTATTATGCTTAATGGAAGGACATTGATGTGCATTATGTTGGACATTAGCTGCATTTTCACTCTGTTCTAAATTTTCCACTTAACTGATTTTAACTTAATGTTCTAAAGGCTTCTTCCTCTTTTCTATCCCAATGTATCATGGTAATTATCTTGTCTTTGAAGAAGCCACAGTCTCTGTCTACCACAGACCACCTCATGAATAAATCTAAACACTTTTCTCTCTTTAGTCACTGTCCTGGTTGACTGCCAAGCCTTCTCTGCCCTAACTGAGTCTCTCCCTTTAGAACTTATCAGCTTCACCTTTCTCTGTGCTACCTCTCTGATAATTACACACCTGATCTGTGCTCCCCTTTAGCCACACTATCTCCATTCCCTTGCAATCCGTCTTTCTAACAGCTTCTTGGTTCTGTATTGCTGTGGTAATCTCAAAAATCACCAAGCGTGGCTGTAAATCAGGGCTTCTTAGAGAATAGTCTGGGCCAAAAGACGTAAGATAAGAAAAGGTCTTAAATAGTATTAATCAAATGATGTGCAGTTGAAAAAAATCCTGCAGGTGTGTATTTTTAGAGCTCACTATTCTGTTTCCAGAGTCAAGTTGTCCTGACTGATCTTCCTTCTGGAAGACAAGACTCAACAATCATTAAGCTTTTGTTAAAAATGAGAATTTAAATTCTTTAACAGATTAAAATGCTTGACTTCCAACATGCACAGCTGATATTGTTAATGTGCAGGAAGCCTCCTGTGTGACTAAAACCTACTGATGAATCACCCAGACATTAGATCATGTCCTCTTCAAGCTATCACAGTGCTGCTTCACATGAATTTACTATAAAACAGCATTAAAAAACAGTCTTCATCCAACTAAAATCAAAACCAGCAGTCTGGTGTAAATCCGAGGTCATTTTTAATATCTGTACAGAGCCTGAAGGACTTTTCTCTGTTCATTTTCTATTACGTTTGGTCTCAACCAACAATTATCATCAGCATGTATAAAATGATTCCATAATTTCATCTTTGGGAAATATATTAGTATTTAATAGCAAAGTTTAAGCAGGTAATGATCATTTTAATCATCTTTTATTACATCCAGGTTTTTAGAATGTTTTTTTTTTGTTGTTGTTGTTGGATCTTTTTTTTATGTCTGGGGAAATAAAAAACCATACCTTTTTTTTGCAAACTGTCTTTTAAATTTTAGGTTTTTATTCTCTTTCAGGGAAGGTGCAGCAGTGACTCCTACAGCTCTGATGTGGCTGGAGGTCATAATGGAGGTCACCAGTCTCAGACAGTAGGTCAGAACCAGGTGACCCTGCAAAGTAAAACCCTCAACACTGGTACAGAGATGGAAACTGCGCTACAAGAGATGGAAATGCAAACATACCAACGACAAAAGTGTTTGCCTCAGTCCAGCCCTGGTTTGTATAGTCACACCTGACACGTGCAAAATAATGTACAAAACTATATAGATTTTAATGTGTGTTAGCAGATTGAGTTGAAGTGGATACACAAAATCAGAGGCGTATACAAGACTATATAAAGGAGAACTGGTGGACACAATCAAGCATCTTTAGATTTAGAAAATCACAAGGACAAGAAGCAAAATTAGAACACGACAAATAAAGAAAGTAATTTTACAAGATTTGGAGCAAACGGTCTAAAACAGGGGTGTCAAACTCCAGGCCTCGAGGGCCACTATCCTGCATGTTTTAGATGTTTCCCTGTTTCAACACACCTGATTCAAATCCTCTGTATTTCAACAAGTCCTTCAGAAGCCTGTTAACGACTTGTTCATTTGAATCAGGTGTGTTGAAACAGGGAAACATCTAAAACATGCAGGATAGTGGCCCTCGAGGCCTGGAGTTTGACACCCCTGGTCTAAAACCATCACATCACGTCAACTCTTTCAGCATTAAAAACTCCAACATTCTTCACATTAACTGAAAGGGACCTTTGACCTTGTGCAACAAACCTTAACATAATACTTTAAAATGCTTAATTATTTTGACAGGCTATAGGGAAAAATAACTCTGAAAGTCTTCTCCCGTTCTGATTAGCTAATTAATTCCTGCTTCTACAAATACAGTTAGATAAATTCACCTCACCACTTTAGCTGATCAGTCAGAGAAAATAATAGTTTTCTGAGTGAACACCAGAGCAATGGAGCATGCCACTTCTCTCCAGAAGGTGGAGTTTCCAGCATCAACAACAAAGAAAGACATAAAGAAGATGAAGAAGAAGGTGGTGGAGGAGCAAGTGGTATTTCCACCCTCTTCCATATGCCTGCAGAGTTCCTCCACTCTTCAGGTGCTGCCATCCCGATACCTTCTCGCAGTAGGAGCCTACGTTTGTCCCGGGGCCTTAGGCTGACCTCCCCATCCTCCTGGGCCTCATTCCGCTCACATAGAGCTCATAGAAAGATGCTCTGTGCTCAGGTAAGCAAGCAGGCAGTTGACACTAAATTGGAGATAAAAAACATTAAACATTCCGTTTTTGTTAAAAAATAGTTAATCACAAACTCATAAAAAGGATTCATGAAGTCAGTAAAATTAAATTTAGTGCACCTTTTATAAAGACAATACATTGATATTTTGATATTTTGTTTTTGTTTCAGTACCCATCCCACAGTGATTCATCTCTTGCCACTGGCAGCTCTGAAGGCAGCCTTCAGACCACTTTAGAAGAAGGACTGAGTTTCAGTGTCTCTCCACCTCAGAACTTGAAGTTGCCCACAGCTTCCTTATCGACCATATCCCCTATCTCACAGCCTGAAGATGAGATTACCATTTCCTCTTCAGTTCAGACCCTAAAACCAAGACCAAACCTCCAGGCCACTGTCACTCTTCTGGCTACCAGGGGTCACCAAAGGAGCCAGAGCAGCGGACGAGGCAGCACTAGTCCAGGCTACAACCGTGATGACTCTATTGACCCCTCAGATGAAGACTTGGGCATAGGCATAGGATCATCCATTGGCGGTTGTGGCTCTAGTCAAGCAGGTAATAGTGAACATTTGTCAGAGGCACTGAGCAGCTTGTCTCTGACTTCCCTGCTGTTGCCCAGCTCCCTTGTGTGCCTTGGAGGGCCAGTAAAGAAGTGCAACAGCACTGGTAGCCTTGACAAAGGAGGGATGCTGCTGTCTTCCAGGGTCAGAGAGGGTCACAGGGAGATTTTAGGCTTGGAGCTTATGGAACCCCAAGGCTTTTCAGCCAGCCCTTGGACCGGAGTATTAGCTGATACCAGGAGAGGAGAAAGAAGAGGGGAAATAGACGAAGGAGAGCCTGGTTTAAAAGGGAAGAGCTCAAGCCAAACAACAGTAGGGTCTTGTCGAAAAAACAGATGAAACCTGCTGTTTTATCTTCCTGTCTTTCACTTTCTTGGAACTGAACCCATTGCCGTTCTTCTCACTCTCTCTGCTTCATCAGTGAGACAGAGGTTTATTGATATATGATGCCCCATATTTCAAAATCAAACCCTCATCTTGTTCCCTTTGCCCTTTTCTATACATCTCTGACAAGTCCTGTTTGTGCTATATAGGGAAACTGGTTGTTGATGAGGAAGTGGCCTGAGGAGCTGAGGCCTAAAGGAAGAAGAGGTAACTCCAGATTTCTAGTTTTGGAGGACCCTGATAAAGATTGTTTCAGACTGGAAAACCAGGAGGCTTGATAAAAAAAAAAACAAAGTCACGAGAAATGGATACAAAGAAGCTTTAAAGAACTTGGGTTCTATGAGGGTGAAAATACAAAAATGGAAGAATGAAAACTCAAGATGATTATCCAAGCCAATAGGGACTGTTTTGCAGATGACCTATGGTGGTGGAATATGTCTGGGTGGAAGGAAGACTTAAAAAAGAAACATGGTTATTTTCTAGAAAAAGGAAATGTAGGTTCCCTCTGTTCTGGCAGACAGAAACAACAGGTCCTTCCGGCTCTCACAAAGGACGTTATGCCGAAATTAGAGTAAAATATGAGGTGAAGGAAAGTTCAGGAATGTATGTTTGTAGTCTGTATTTGTGTGTGCGAGCACTGCCTCAGGTATCTAAGGCATGAATTAAATCATTCTCATCACTGCACCATACCTCAGTGTTTTTGAAACAGAAGATAGGTTACAAGAATGTGTGCCTATCAACTTCATTGGCAGCAGAAAACGAAGAGAGATTGAAAGGCGGGAGAGGTATAACCGTGCATGGAGTGGTTTGTGAAATTGGTTATTTTCCTTCTATCTCCGGCATCTCTCGCTCATGAACATGAAGAAATGAGTGTGAAGGAGAGGCACGCTGAATGGAGTTTAATAAAGCTGACCAGAAGGCAAAGCAATGTGTGCAAGGGGCAACGTTTTTTGGGGCATGGAAATACAACTCACTGCTAGTGAGACTTGAAGCACACTCCTTTTGACTGCACTTCCAATTTTTAAGGATATAAAATGAATGGACAAAACAAGTGTTGCAAGAGAACTTGACTGCATGATGGGATTGCATTTAACCACAATTTTTAATCTATATACAAATGTGTATCAAGATGTCAATGTTGGGTTATGTGATTCCTATTCCAACTATTTTTGTAGAAAAGAGAATAGGCACGAGCAAATGTTGCATTAGTTTGTCCTGATTTAATTCAACCCATGCAGTGTCTTCGACTTGTCGTCTAGGACTTTTTGTCTGCAAGTGGCTTCCAGTTTTCTTACATTTTTTTAAGGTAAAGACAGTGTATAAAAAAAACAAAGCAAAAAATTTCAAAGAAACTTGTGCGCTGGAGTGATTGTTCCCTACGGCACATTTCTCTATGGGAACACTTGTTTCTTTTGGACTTTTTTTTTGTTTGTTTGTTTCATATATGTTGAGAGTCTGTGGACTACCAGAGATGGGGACAGCCATATTCACTCAGCACATGGATTTTGTTTGCTCGTAGCCTCGTGGCTCCATAAACCATCTCTATGAAAGCTTTAATTTGAGAGCTACATCACAACATATCGATCATGGACACCTTAGTATTCCTTAAGCATGGTTCTGGGATTGCAATTCAATATGCTTATTCTTAACTTGGCACCTTGATGCATTCATCTTCTCCATCTCCTCATGCACATACAGTATGTTGTAGCAATTCTTTCACATGTTGTTTGAGATCAAACAGTAAGGCCCCCTTCACGGGATGACATCCCTGCTAAGGCTTTAAAAACAGCTGATCATAGATCATCTTTTATGGGGTCTTGGTGAGGTTTTAAGGTTTGCATTAACAATAAATTGGGCTCCTGTGCATGTGATTTAGTGTGCAGTTGGTGATGTCTTTCAGCTTGCACAGCACTTCTGTAGAGCGGTCATGGTAGCAGCATACCAAGGTCCTGGGTGAAGGGTGGTGGCAGCGGCAGCAGCATATAGACTTGAGGCCTGTGTTTACCATCATGCCTTGTTCATTAAGTATTTCAAGAGGGACTGTCCATGTTGGCCTCATGTCTTGATTATGAGTCTATAAGGCAGTAGTGTCATGGAAGCATGGCACGTACCTGCATACTGACTCCATTCTACAGAGTAGTGCTACAGAGGGACCTAGGACTTGGTGGGCATACTTGGTAGGATTGTCTTGGGAAAAGGCTGAAGAAGAATAGAACATGGTAAGGATATAGGAGACCTTCTTTAGGACTTGAAAATAACAGAGAAAAGACTAGAGTAAATCTATAGTGGCATCATAATTACCATGTCTCCAGCCATAAGGCCATGTATGTCTTGAACAGATTAGTGGGGTTGTCATCTGGCTTGTAGGCAGCCTGAGTAAAACCTTGCATCATTTAATGGAAACATATTTTCTCCTGCCATTTAAATAATTGCTCCATCCCAAAGGGAATGCTAATCCTAAAGCCTGATTTCTTGAGGTAGACTGTTGTATTCTTAGTTTTTTGATCATTACTGTGCTTTTAAACTTTATGAACAAGCACTAGGTGATGTGAGAAAGTCTGAGGGTTTGACCTCTTTTATCATGCAAAATCACTTTGATGACTATGTTTGATCATTTTAAAATTAATGTGTGAGACGCTTGTGTGTATGTCTGTCTGAGTGTGTGTAACTTCGGGTGAAGTGATTGCCTATTCCTGAAGTGTCTTGTTTGTCATTGAGGATACCTGAGGTTCTAAGGTTGAAGAGGAAAAACATGAAGCAACCAAGGGCTTTTTTAGCTTCAAAGATATATCGTATATCTCTCTGAGACAAATCCTTGTGTCAATGAATATGGCGTCAAAGGTTAAGCCTGACTACACAGCAATAAATGTTCCATGTGTATGCCCTGAGTAAATGATGTCAATGTGATTTTTATCTCCTCAGAACACAACAGAATTCATCACTGTCTGTTTTCCCTTAAACTGTCTGAACTCATTCATTTGGACAGAAGCTATGCTCTCTCAGAGACCAGTCAGAAAAGAGATGGGCTCTAACTCAACATGTGGAATAAAAGAGGTTACTGATCTCAGGTCGGGGATACAAACCACTAGTGTTCAGACAGAATGCAAAGCAGGATTTTTCTTAGCATTTATTTATTTATAGGGTTGTGTGTAATGTTCATACAATTTCATTTTGGATCATACATTTTGATGATTTAATACTTGTGTTTCTTTCCCATTTATTTGTATTGGACCCTGGTATCCTTAAACCAAAACAACTAATTTGAGATGTTTTAGAGCTGCGAAGTGGTGCAATTGATTAGCACTATAGGGTCCTCTGGCTCCAGCTTTCTCCCAAAGTTCCAAAACAAACATTAAATTGACTGGGGATTTTGAGTTGACCTTACTGTGGTTATGAGTGTGTGCGTGCATAGTTGTTCACTTACATCTGAATAAATACTTTGTCAGTTATTTGAAGGGAAAGTCCAAACAGGAAAACTTTTACAGTTCTCTTTTCCTTAAGTGCAATAAATGCAATGTGCTTCCAGACTGAGTGAGTTGTTAAATAATCTTGATTTCAATATTGACCAAAGTATTTGTGATTCTGATTTTATGGGTTTTATGGTTTGAAGTTATAATTTTTAAAGTTGGACATGTAGCTCTGGTTTAAACCATCACAGAAATACAACATTATTTTGTCCTTAAAACAAAAAATATTCTCAAAAGGTACATTGTCTTGTCTGACAGTTTAACTTTTAATCCCCCCCTTAGATCTTACTCATGCTCATGCTACCCTGATCAAATGTGTGTTTACCTGTGGACCATATTTCTAATTGAGCCACCAGTAAAACTGTGCTTTGCCTTTTGTCTGAACACATTCAGAGTGTACAGTTCACACTTGTACATATCTTTGTATTTTGCATGTGTGCATTCCTGCCAATGGCCAAACATATATAATTAGTATGCATCTAAAAATGTACAAAGGTAAAAGGATCCTGATTGCTGCTATGAAACCTTTAAAAGTCTGTCTTAGTCAAAAACAATTGTTTTTATCAAACTTTTTGTAGCATATGATTTAAAACTATAAAATATTGCTTTTGATTTAATGTCACATAAGTCTATTTTTTGTCTTTACACCTGTGTTTGCACATAAGCAGAAGACAGAAGACGAAAGAAACTGAAAACTGGGCAGACAGGAAGTGTACAGAGATGACATGGACAGCTGAATAAAGCTAACAAACAGTGTGTGAGACTTGGTGTTGAGATGCTGCAGCTTCTACCGACAGCTTGTCATCAACAGCATTGCCCGGCAGAGCAGTCAGAGCAGCACATTAGGCATGCAGACTGAACTCTGAGGTGTTGTTTACCTCACACCCTCGACCAACCGGCCCTCCACCCCATCAAACCTCTGGAAACCAGCTCTCCCTCCAGGCCCCTGTCCTTCAAATGTCACAGCAGGACAGAGAAAGTTGCGTGTGTGGTGAGTGGAAGGTTTGTACACATCTGTGACTGCGGATCTGTTTGTGTGTGTGCAGATTTGTGGATGTGTCAGTTATCTACAAGGAAACTGAACCTTCTTGGGGTTTTTACTCCCGTTTCGCTCTTTGAGAGAAGAATCTCCTCTTCAAGTCCTGTGTTGGAACATAAAGTCCAAAGGTTTTATTTCCATCCCACATGGCAACAAAGACGCCCACTAACCCATTTAAACCTGGTTATTTTTTTGCAGGAATCTTCATGTTTCTGTGTAGACTGTAAAGATTGAAACGTTGCTGCAGAGAAATCTCAGGCTGATAAAACTCACCACAACATGCAAATGAAAACAGAAATCAGTATCCCAAAGGAGCCAGTCAATATCTTTTTTTTTTCTTTTTGTTCAGCAGGAGTGATGAAATCAAGGTGAAGTGGTTAAAGTAGCTCAGATCTTTTAAAGGGGAGTTTTATAGCAAGTTTAAGAAGGTTTAAGTCATTGATTAGAAATAATAGCGATTAGTTCTGAATGGGTTGATGAGCTAATGACTTATAGCTAGTTGTAATGGGACACAGACCGAAGACAAACTTTTTTGTAATACAGTAATAATTTCATTAGTAATATTTAATTGTATGTTTATTTATATAGCATATTAAAGGCAGTACAGTGAAACCTCGCTATAGCAGACACTGACGGGACCAGATGTTTTGTCCATTATGGTGGGGTGTCCATCTCCGAGGGGTAGGGTGTCCGGGTGTCCTGTCATCTAGGAATGTTCATAAACCATTTTCATGGACATTTCCTCGGTACATCAGCCTATTTTATGAACTAGCGCATGGTCAAATCCCCTTCTGATTTTGTCTCAACTTTGAATAAAATTTAATGGATACTTTACAGTTTTCTGGGGTTTTTTATTATGAAAATACTCATGACCAACGTTTACATTGTTTAAGCAAGGAAAAAACTGGCATCATGCTGAAACTGTCACTTAAAAGAGTCCAGTGTAGTCTGTGTGGTGTTGCACCTCTTGGCTACTAGTTGCCTCTTCAACTTGTCGTGAATTTCACTCATCCAGTTGAGGAGGCTTGTGTTCCCAAGTCCACCAGGTAGCGCAGCAGGTTACATGCGATGGATTGGGAGCAGGTGCTGATGGCTGGTGGCGGCAGTTCAGGGTCCTCCTGGTCTGTGTCCTCTACATCCGATGTGCAGCTAGCTGCCTGTCAAGCAGGTGCTGCTCCCCGCCAGCATCCAGCTCCTCTTGCAGGAACATCAGCGTCTATCTGGCAGTACTCCTGTGCAGTCATTGCCGCTGTATGCAACTGTGATTAATGTCCGTTAGCGAGGTGAATTTTCACTGATTTTATGTTTTTGGGTGGACAAAAAGTGTCTGTTGTCCTGAACAGAAGGTGTCCACTTCAGAAGGGTTATTTTAGTAGTTAAAATGCTAAGTCCGCTATCGAAGAGTGTCCGCTGGGCGGGGTTTCACTGTACTAGCTGTAGCATTTATTTCAGCTTGAAACACTTCTGGCTGGGACTTTGTGATATGATATTGACTGCTATGAAGATTTTTTACAGAAAATTATGTTTACATGAAACTTTTTGGATTAGAGTAGTTTTAAGGTGGCAGTAATATACTTTGGCCTTCATCACATTTGGACAGAACATTAGCTGTTGGGAAGAAATACATTTTGTTTCTGATTCAGGTCATTCAAAAAGAGTAAGATATTAATTCTTTATAACCTTTCTTTCCACAGAAACTAATTACAAGACTTCTCAATTATCACTTTAAGGCATTCATTACATGGAGGGGAAATTAGTCTTGATCAGTTTTCTTTATTAAACGTTGAAAATTTGAGAAAAATAAACAAACATCGCTGTTTTGATTCCAGAATTATTTTGCAAAAAGTCCAAAAAAACAGGATCCTAACAGGTGTGAATCATTACAGTTTTGGAAGCAGAAAAGAAGATCTGGAAACTATTTAATGAGCTCAATTTTATGAGAAACCCTGAATGAGTAAATATGTTTATGTGCCTCACATCTTGCCCAATGATCACCAGAGATAAGCAGCGGGCCCCTCAGTGACCCTCAAACAGGAACAAACTAGCATCAAGAACAGATGGATGGATTTCTCCACATCTCCGAAAGAGAACATCTCCAACAGAAACCATCAAACATGATTATATTTGCAGCCTCTAGTTTTAAATTTGAACATCTAACCATTAGTTTTTGCAAACAAATCTGTAGGCGAGAGAAAAGTTAACAACTGAAAATAAATGTGTTACTGAACGAGTCTCAAACTTCTGAATGACCAGATCACTGTTTCTGTATCCCTGGAACCTTTAACCAATCAGAAGGAATTGACGATCACATTGTCAAATAAAACAATTACCAAAAGTAAAATGAGTAAATATGTTGAATGAGCTGAAATGGATTATTTAAACCAATATTACCAACAGAATTGGTTTCTGCTGATCTTTTACATGTTTCTGTAAATGTTTAATCAACATTGTTTTTACTTTTTATTGTAATGTGATCACCTTGCAAGACATCAGTCCTGTGTCTCAGTTTCAACGGGGAAAAAACGAGGTAAAACATCACTGTAAGGTTTTTAGGCTTTTATTGTGAAACTGTCTCACACAAACTCTTTGTCTTGGAACATGTAACTTATCCTCATGCTGCAGATGCTTTTCTATTAAGGAAATTTGTTTTGGTTTAAAATAAATTGGGATTTTCAGCCAATTAATGAATTTAAGTGAATAATAAGATGTGTTCAGATTGCCTTGTCATCCCAGCAGTGATAAAAGCCGCTTTTTTTGCATTTATCCTCCACATGTAACCTACAGCAGTTTATATACCTGCAGGTTTGGTGAACAGATGTGAGTGTATCTGCTGAGAGCTTTTGTTTCCCGCTCAAACTGTATAGATAAGCGAAAGCCTCTTTTTTTCTGACGCAGTTTTATGGGATTACGATTGTGAAAAAGTGGATCTTGCGTCATTTTTCTTCTTTTATATCTTCTTTATTATTTGTTTAATGCAATCATCTTGACAAAAAGAAAAAAAAAACTATGTCCACATGCCACACCTGAGATACACACATAGATCAAGTCCACATGTGGAAACCAGCTCCTGTCATATGTCAAGGATAAAAGTCTGGACCTTCTGATTGGATCGGAGAACGGTAGGTAAGCTGGGAAGAATTCACAACTACAAGATGAAGAAAATACCAATAAAAGAAGCTCTGGGACTTTAAATCACCAGATGATATTTAAATATTCTTAAATATAAACCAATCCAAAAACAAATGAGGTTTTAGAAGATCTTCACTTGACTCTATTTAAACAGTCAGCTCTTTGGCCTTTATGAAGTTTAATCAAATTTGTAACAAAGAAAGTTTATTCCTCCTTCTTTTCCTTCACAGAAATAAATTACATTCATGCCTTTGTTGCATTTAACTCTCCACGGAATCCTGTCAGTGCTAATGGCTGCAGCTTGTCCTTTCCCACCTGTTTTTTTTCTCTCTCTCTCTTGTGTCTGTAACTCCAAACCGATATGTGTGAAAGAGAAGCTCTGACAGCTGACACCGTGGGACTGGAAGGAGAGCTGACACAATGATTTTTCAGCCACGTGCCTTCTTGGTGATGGATGACTGACTGCTCTTCAACACCTGGCCTGCTGTTCTGTGTGATAATAGTGAAATCTAATTCAGTAATCATGCTGAGCAACTCAGCTGTGTTTTGAAAGATTTATTCCAAACAAGCAAGGTTCGGATACAAAGTGACGTATTGGATGGCAAAGCCTCGCTGCTACCTCTCACATTTGTTTTCATTTCAAACTGTACAACAAAAAAATAAATTGAAGGATGAGAAATCTCAAGATTTGATAGATACTTAATATCTGAAATAGATGCCTTTTTTGGGGGGGGCACCTGCACACTGGAGAAGTTTTTAGGCATCAAATAACTAATTAAAAATTCCATCCATAAAACACAATAATTAGGAAAAGTCAGCACCCTGAAAATACTATTTAAGGATCCTGGAGAGGATGGGACTTCAAACTTACACTTCAGTCAGCCACGGGGGGGTATTACTTTTTGCCAAGGTTTGTTTGTTTGTTAGATAATGAAAACCGTTATGCATGGGTTTTGATAAAAATGGCCCAAGGAAGACATGATTAGATTTTGAGAGTAATCTGGATCACTGTCTGAATACAGGAATTTTTTTAAGGGTTTTTCATCATTGTGAGATAGAGCTTGTTTTTAATGTATCTGCATGTAACTATACAATCAATGATCCAGGTGCAGATAAGAATAAATAAATAAATACTGGTTAATTTTTGGTGTAAATTACGATATGGGGGTCTGAGGTCGCCGAGTGCTTTTCTAGTTTGGTTTCAAGCTTCTGGATCATATTCTCTACATTATGCCTAATACAGTTTAACATCCACTTCAAAGAAAAAAGCTAACCAAATGTTCATTTTGGCTATTTTTATCAACAACATTGTTTAAGTTTTATCTAAAGGTCCCCATAGTTTTATTTTAAAAAGGTTATGTTTTCTTAATTTTAGTATATTTATTCTTTAACAGAAGAACTAAAAGTTAGAAATGGTCATTTTCAGACTAGATTGGGAATTTCATAAAGACCAATTGATCTGATTTTGGGGAGGATCTGGAAAACCATCATTGTTGAAATAAACTTTTTCATGAACAACTATTGAAGTTTGACGATATCAAAGTAATTCCAGATTCATAGGGGACATTTCGATGGTCAATGATTACAGTAATATTGATAAAATAAATGTAGAACTACTAGTTTTAGGTGTAAATCATTTCATTTTATTATTTGTAGATACCAAACCACTTACTAGAACATCAAAAAGTCTGTAATAAGGTCCCAGCAGACAGAATTCTGTTAAAAGTGCCATTCTGACAAATTTAACTTGGGTAGTTAACTCAGTGATCATAGTAAATAAGCAGCACCTGCAGTGTGCAAAGGGGAATATACTAAATAAACTCATTGGGTAAAATGACACATTTTATACTACACACATTTATATGTTGTTACTGGAAATGGAATTATTCAAATCAGCAGAAACAATAATAAAATCTGCTCAGCTCTAGTGAAGACATACTTTATCCTCCAAGTTAGGGAGCATTTGCAAATATATATATATATATATTTATTTTATCTGATCTAATTGGACCTTTAAACATTGCAGCCCTGGGCATCTCTATTCTCTTTAAAGGAACTAAGCATTGTATGAATAGTGACATCTTTTACTTTTGTTAATATATGGTTTATCTAAATACTGATATTTAGAGTGAAGTTCAACATGATGGGTTTCAACATACCTGAATTTTTGTAATTTTTGTAAAATTATTGTCTCCCAGGGTTCAGGAGATGCACCCTTTGTATTTGCACCCTGACCCTGTTGCTATGCAAATACAGCAATTACATTATCACATTACACAGTGCAGCAGCTGCATTGTTACCTGATTAACTGGAATAATTTCTTACTCTGTGTTCATTTAGTCTGTGTTTCATTTAAGTTTCAATGAGAGTGACCCACACTAACGCCTGTGAACACGTTACTAAGGATTTTTGGACTATTTCCTAACACGTGTTTAATGCAGCCTTACAGCAGCACTATTGGGTTCTAGTGTTAGTGACCCATTCAGCAATTCATGACCAGGTGGATGGTCTGCTTCAAGATTTCCCTCAAATGCACCACACAAACCCACTGATTATAAATGTTGGTGTAATGCCTTCCAAACATTACCTGAGGCAATGTGCACCAGCAGGCAGATCACCTGTTAATCTATTTACTGTATGTGATGGAAAATCTTCACTGATGGTTTCTTGCTAGTAAAACTACATCACTGATATTTTGTGTTGTCAGAGTGTCTCCCAGCTGACTGAGCCATTCTGATGAGAAGCTGCATGAGGGCGGAATCAGAACAGATCAAAGTCACCAAAATTTTAATAAAACATATTCTTGTTTCAGAAATAATAGATCTATGACTACAAATAATAATAATAATTACAATATTGTGAAGTCCTTACTGCAAAACTAGGCCTTTGTATAGTGATATGAAAGTCTCCCTCTGAATTTTATCATCTGCAATATGGAATGTTGGTCTGGACCCTGCATTACATTATGATCTGAATTTTACTTTGGGTAAAAGTAATCTAATTCAAGTCTTGTGTTTTACTGATACACAAAATATCACAACCATGGGCTGGTATTATTTGTAGTATAATGCTACTAACCTTGCCCTGCAAGATGGATTCTTGCAAGATTTGGAGTTTTCCAAACTCACGAAAATCTATATTGTACCGTTCCAGCAAAACCATCTATTTTGGTCAGAAAAATGTTCGGACCAATCATTGTGCTTTGGGCCAGGTGTTCAGGTATGATTGGCAGCAAGTGCCAGGCAAGCAAAGCTAAACAAACATGACTGCGCCAGTGGATGTTTTTTTTACAGTCAGATGATGACAAGATGTAACAGAAGGTGTACAAAGAAGTATTTGTGATGAATAATAACTAAAAGGAGGCAAAAAAGGAAGGAGAGAGATACAATGAATAAGGGATAGACTGACGAAAAAGAAAATAAATTTAAAAAATACAATTGTGATGTTTGTACAGTTTCATTTTGTCTATATCTAGAGGTTTTCCTTAAGCTTGAGTTCTTCTACCATATATGAGTTTGAAGCAGTTTTTCTTCCCAACAAATGATGGTGAATTAGATAAAAAGTAAAATACTAATAAAAATGACCACAAAACTAAAATTTAAAAGTTCAAAATTAAAATTTTCTGTGTTTCCACATTTTAAGTATTGATTCATGGTATCGGTTCACTTTAACCAATACAGGTACAAGTACATTAGATGGTTTCGGGGCTGATACCCGATTCTGTTATCTGTATTGGTGCATCCCTCATCTTAATGGGTGCAACAGACTGAGAACCATGTTTCATCAGTCTCACGTGTAATAATCTTAGACGCTGGTGTAAAAAAATAGTAAAATGAAAAAGAGACGCTAAAAAACAATTCCTTTAATGACTATGATTTTTATAGACATGTACTTATTGCTTTAAATGGTAAAAATCTGCCCTCCAATAAGTACATGTCTGATTAGCTATTAGCTTGACTCCCCTTGAAGAATTTTGTCCTGATTTTCCAATATGAAAAGAATCTGACCACGTTCTAATATACTGGCTACTCATAAGCATACCATCAAAAACCTCTTTCAAAAAAGTTTTAACTATCATCATCATCATCCTTTGTTAATAAAGCACATTTAAATGGCGACAAAGCCAACCAAAGTGCTTTACAGGACAGTAAAAACACCAACTTACTAAAATCAAAACTATAAGCCTAATAACTATAAGCACTAACACGTTGTGATGCTATCACAGCGTTTATAGGATTTATTCCAAACAGAAACTCTGCTAAATTAGTTCACCTTATCGGTTTACGTTTAAATTTTATATTTTAGGATATTTACAGTAACTGCTGCTTCTTTTGTGATAATGTAGTGCTTAACTAACCTGACTCTGCCAGATGTGTGTCCCCACCTCTTGTCAAGTTGAAGGCACACATAAGGTACATCTGGAACCGCTTCATTTGAAACCGTCTATAAAAGGGAGGGACATCTGGGATAATATTTTAAGCTGATTGGAGGACACGCCAGCATGTGTCTGCCTTTGATTATTTGTTTTTAGCCAATCACAGTAAATCAAGCTCTCGCAACTCCATTCCGAAGAAACACACACACGTTGTTACCACTAAGAAAAGCAAAACACATCTTTACCACCAAGAAATACACAAAGTTCTTACTCTTGCTTATTTTTCAATGAAGAAATCCTCTCTAGTCCTAAAACAGATTCATTAGCCGCTTTTATGCGTACGGCCACCGGCGCAGCCATGTTTGTTTTGCTTTGCCTGCCAGGCATTTTCTGCCAATCTTGAACACCCATCCCAAAGCACAGTGATTGGTTCGAACATTTTTTTGATGGAGCAGTACAAGACAGATTTTCGTTGATTTGGAAAACTCCAAATCTCACGAGAATCCATCTTGCAGCGCAAGGCTAGTGCTTGGTATGATACGATGTAGCTTACTTTAAATTAAGTTTTCAAATTCTCATCATTTTCAATAAAACATTAATGGAAGAAATATTTTTCAAAATAGATCCACCTCTCCGATCCAGTCAGAAGACTTGTCGAAGTCTGACTCCCAGAAAATTTGTTAGTTTAAAGTAAAATAAAATGAAGAATGACTTATTGTATGTATAATAACTTGTAAAGATTTTTAAGTGAAACTGATGCTTATAGCAGATGTTTACAGTATGTTGTAAAGATGCTTTCAAGATGATTTACTGCATCTTAGCCCTTAAACTCCAGTAGATGATCACGTTCTTCTTTCGTGTTAGTCGCGCAGCTGGTATATGTGTTTGGGCCACCCACCTCTCTCCCCGAGACTCATTCTTACAAGTCTTTATCTCCCTTCTCTGACATCTCATGTATCAGTGCAATTAGCCGCTCTGCTGAGCATGCAGACTCTCACTGAGCCAGAGTTTCTCCCCCGCTGATGAGCCTGTTTTCCCTGGTTACTTCAGAGGTTTTTTGCATATTATGTGTCTATGTTAGTGAAACTCTTTGAAAGCCATCTTTGTTGCAAATAGAATTTTGAGAACCCGCTGACTGTCTTGAGGAAAAAAATGGGATCAAGAACCCACTGGGGATTCTTTTGTTGCAAATGTTCTCATTTGTACTTGTTGGGTCTGTGCTTGTACACAGCAACATTATCACTGACAGTCAGACCTTTAAAAGCAACAGAAGGGATGTGGAGACAACTCTGGAGACAGAAACCTGCAGTAAAACAGGTGCAAAGATGACAGTGACAATGACAGTGAGCACAACTGGAGAAAGCACAGACAAGTTGCCAAACGCATTTAAGAAAATATCAGCGAGACAAAGCAAAGTAGCTCACGAGGCTGGGGCTGAAAATTCTGCCAGTGAAGAAAAAGTAAAGGCCAAATTTAGCTCCTGTGCATGTGTTGCATATCCACAGGCACTCAGGATGTGAAACTGAGGCCAACAATTTGGACACAGAATACATCCTCTTTTCAGCGACCTTTGTATCATGTTCGCATTCATAAAAGGAGGGTATAGGAGGATATTAATGACCTGATAGCAAAGAAAAAATGTAAGAGCAGAGAGAAGGAGAAAGAAAATTCAAGACAACTTAAATAGGCTCTTCCATTTAAAATGGTTTTTCTGAGGTTTCTCTGGAATATTTTAGCTCCACAGGTGTTCTTACCTTCATAGCGGGTGTGAAAACAGGTCAACAACTTCTCTTTCAGTTTTTATCTCTAAAACTACGCAGGTTGCGATAAAACCTGAGTTCTCCCAAGTCCGAACGGCCTGTATCTGTTTCGTCTCAACTCTATTGTTCGTTAGTATTCGGCAGCTCCAGCAGTTGAAACCACGCCTAGCATGCTGCTGGCTAAAAGCTGTAGCATAAGACGTAGCAAACAGGAAGAGAGGTTGTCTGACGTTGCCATGCACAGCGTGGCAGGAAACAGTGTACCTTGCTCTCATAGGCTAGTTTGTTAGCCAATCTGAGTCCAGCAAATTCGAATAATGAATATGAACGAGCTGCTGCCGAAGCAGCCTGACGGAATGAGCCACCCAAATTTTAATGCAGACAGATTGAAAGGTCTGTTAATCAGTGTTTCCTGACATTTTTTAGATATAAAATGTTTCACATTACTGGTTAATACTTAAGAAATAACCACAAAGTCATGAAATGTGTATGAAATGGCCTCTGTAACACAAAATGGTAAATGTCCTGTATTTGTATAGCGCTTTTCTAGTCATTCAGACCACTCAAAGCGCTTTCACACAAGGTTTTTGCATTTACCCATTCACGCAACCCAATATGTAAACCGGGGGGAGGTAGGGGCTAACACTCACACAACCCGATATGCAGATCGGGGGGCAACATGGGGTTCAGTGTCTTGCCCAAGGACACTTCGACATGTGGCGGTGGAAGCCGGGATCGATCAACCAACCTTCAAGTTGGAGGACGACCGCTCTAACCACTCAGCCACAGCCGCCCCCAAAAAGGGCAAAGGAGAAAATACAGACAAAACAAATGCTTTAAATTGTTTTCATTTTGTTAAAAATTAAGATAATTGACCTCAAACTACAATGTAAAGATACAATCTTCTTTGTTGCTGCTTGTTTAAAAATATTGTTGAGTTAATTTGCCACCACTTTAGCCATCACAACGCCCTGCATTAATGCTAACTGCTTACTGTGCGGTGTGCCCCAGGACTCTGTCCTGGGACCTCTCCTGTTTTAGTTGTATGCTCTTCCTCTTGGTTGAATAATCCAGCAGTTCAGTGATGTCTCCTACCACCTATTTGCCAATGATCTTCAGTTGTCCTGCTCATTAAAAGCTTCTGAAGTTCACAAACCAAGTTCCTTAATTAATTGCTTGACTGCTTAACCAAGTGGTTAAAGGTCCAACATGGAACATGAACACCACAACAACATCCAGTGTGCACAGACTGCAGCCATCTTCTTGAGCCAACTGAAAATCCCCCCAACCTCCTTGAGATCCTCTGTCCTTTTCATCCAGCCATCCTGCACACCTTTCTACTCCACCCAGCCACACCATCCTCCGAGGTGTCCTCCAGCCAAAGACCAGTTTTCCCACAATTTCAGCCGCTCTGTCTTAGTGTGTGAGCTGCAAATAAAGATTTTTCCATACTCAAACCTGCTAGTCACATTTTGCACCCAGCTGCGGCAGGAGCAGCCATACCTCAACTCCATACTGGAAGTCACGTGACCTCTATGGCGGAAGTTATTAAGCAAGATAGTTTTTGTCTATTTTTCTAGAGAGACTAGTCATGACATGCTATCTTCAAAAAATATGTTTGTTTTTTTGAAATTATGAGATTATTCAGGTGCTTAAAATTAATTATATTTAAGTTGCAAGTATTTCTAAAACTGAGTATTTCCATCATGTGACTGAGATGATCTACACCAGTAAATCAGTTGATTCCTTTGTAGACTGATGCTGAGGTGTTGCTCCTTTTCAGTTTAAACTCTGTCAAAACTGTGAGTGTTGTCACTACGCACTGCTTGATTTGTTTTTCTTATGAGCTTAAATTAAGTGCATTTAAATAAGTGGATCTGCAAAACCTTTGGCATCTTTAGCTTTGAGGCTGATGCAGGAAGTAAAGGTAGAAGATCCAAATGGGTGCTGAGAGACCGAAAAGAGAAACAATCAGATGAAGGAGTTGAATGTATAACCGATTTCAAGGAAATAAAATTAATTGCAGTACATTAATTCAGTCAAAAATACTGTTTCCTGCACAATACTCAGTCTGTTTCTTTTTTCATGATGGTTAGCATCTGTTGTTCTTTATTTGATAATGTTTGAAAATGATTTACAAGAATTGGAAATAAGACATTTTATTTCAGTTTCAGTGTGATTAGGAGCAGTTGGAGTCTGACGAAGGTAAACCTCAGCCCACCTGTTTAACAAAACCCTCCTGGATTGCCTTATGTTCTAAGTACCAGACTGTAAGAAAAAATCCAAACCAAATTTTCTCAAAAGTAGTTCAAAGTTGGTGTAATTAGCAAAGCAGACCATTTCAGATCACTGGAAAAAAAATGTTTGACAAACAACCAAGAGATTTATAGAGTGACTGCTGCAGAAAAATAAATAAGACAAATCGGCCATAAATGTTTTATTTTAATTCATTTTAGCCTGAATAAAATCACATTTTCAAAATGAGCTCATTCTTGTTTAGGCATGGCAGCGTGACTGATTGTTTTTTGGTCTGTTTGTCTTATTAGTTATGTGGTCCTAAGGGACACTGCAGGCTAATTTGTTCGGTTTATTAGCTGGCAGAATGTAGCGTGACCCTGCTCTGCCATCTGAGGGGACGTAACAAGTCACAGAAACTATGTTCTTTTATTGTCTGTTTTGTGACAGATGTTCACTTCTCCCACACATATGGTATGAGGTCAACTTGGAAAAAAGAGTGGAGTACTGTACATTTCTGTTTCCTGGTTGTCGCCGTGCGCGGGTGGTAGAAACAGATGGTTTTATGTGTTTAAGTAGAACAGCATCAATATGTTATTTCAAGTGTAATACAGTGTATTTAATGTGAAAAATGTTCAAACATTTGTTCTAATATTTCAGCAGTTGTCACCACACAGATACACATTTGTATGTCTATATTTGTTAGGATTTTGTATTGACTTTCATTCATTTCTTTAGCCTAACACTGACCCTAATTTTTACAGGCATGTGCCTAATCTTAACCCAAACCTAAACAGGTACTAAAAAGTTGGTGGTTATACCAAAAAGGAACTAAATTAGTAACCAAAAAGTACACACACACACACTATAATTTTACAGAAAACCTGCTACTCTCAGGCAGATGAAACAGAACCTGTGAGTGTGAAATTAACTACCTCAAGCTGATACCTGTCTTACCTCAGTTACTTAAAAAAAACACTTTAATTTGGCAACAGACTCCAGTTCTTAAGTGTTAAAGAGGCCCTTCCATTAAAAATGATTTTTCTGAGGTTTCTGTTGAATATTTTAGCTCCACAGGTGTTCTTACCTTCATAGTGGGTGTGAAAAGAGGTCAATAACTTCTCTTTCAGTTTTAATCTCTCAAACTACGCAGGTGGCGATAACACCCGATTTTCCCCCCAGTCCGAACAGCCTGTATCTGTTTCGTCACAACTCCTTTGTTCGTTAGTTTTAGGCAGCTCAAGCAGTTGAAACCACGCCTAGCATGCTGCTCACTAAAATGCTGTAGCATAACGTAGCAAACAGAAAGACACAACATCTGACGTTGCCATGCACAGGCAGGAAACAGTATTCTTTGTTCTTATAGGCTAGTTTGTTAGCCAATCAGAGTCCAGCAAATTCGAACAATGAATATGAACGAGCTGCTGACAAAGCAGCCTGACGGAAGGAGACCGGAAACACCCAAATTTTAACGCAGACAGATTGAAAGGTCTGTTAATAAGTGTTTCCTGACGTTTTTTAGATATAAAATGTTTCATATTAATGGTTAATACTTACGAAATAGCCACAAAGTCTTGAAATGTGTATGAAATGGCCTCTTTAACACTGAGGATTTCAATTGTTTTCATCCCTTTAAGCTAGTATCTCACTTAGTAATAAATTGCAAACAGCATTGACAAGGGAATTTCCAAAATGTCTCACAATGTTTGTGAGGGTTCACAACGTGCACGGGCTTGCTGTTGTGTCACTGGAACCTATTTAGATTCATTCCTGATTTAGTTTGAACTTAGTTTTAGAGTCATCATGTGAGAAATGTGAGACAATTTCATGACATATTGTCATTTTATGAAACTACAGTATGTTGTGACTAGTTGGAGACAAAAAAAGAGAATTTGTCATTTAGAACACAACAAGATTACATATATGTTGTGAAGATAAATTGCAAGAGTTGATTAAGACACTGTGATTAGATAGCTTTGTACAACGTTCACATGAACATCACTATTCATTCATTCTTTCATTCAGTTTTAACATAAAGAAACATGCCAAAAAGTACCAACTAGGGAAATTCTTGTTCTGTTACACAATTTTCATGAAAGTCAAATTTGACTCACTCTTGTATGACAGACTGAAGCAACAAGGCTACTCCCACAGTATCCCCCACAGAAAACCCAGGGAACTTGGTCATAAGACTTCTCCAAATCTACAAAACACAGACCAAAGAGGTAAACTGCCATGATCCCCTCAGCACCTGAAGGTAAAGACGTGGTCCATGGTTCCATGACCTGGGCGAAAGCCACACTGCTCCTCCTGAATCCAAGGTTCAAGAATTCATTAGAACCTATTTTCCAAATTTTTCCCCATAGTTGGAACACACTCTCCAGTCCCCCATTATGAAAACTGGGACCACCACCCCAGCCTGCCACTCCACAGGCATTGCCCCAGTCGTCCATGCAACATCGAAGAGATGTGTCATCCATGACAGCCACACAACATCCTGAGTCTTTACCATCTCAGGGCAAAACTCATCCACCCCTTACACCTTGCCACTGAGCAGCTTTTAAACTACTTTGGCAATCTCCACCAATCTCAATCAATGCGAGAGACTCAACTCCCCCAGGTCTTCAGGTTCTACCTTCTCAGTGGAGTACATGGTGACCAGCTTGAAGAAATCCTCAGAGTGCTCCTTCCACCTGGACAATATCCGAAATACAGGGCTGCAGTTCGTCACCCAAACCAAACAGGCTGGGAAGGGCTCTGTTTTCCTTTTCTGAGTCAAGGTACGGTTTGCCAGTACCTCTTTGAGACCAACCAAAAGTCCTTCTCCATGGTCTCTCTGAATTCCTCTCATACTCCAGTTTAGCTTCTGTGACCACAAACGGTGTTGTCTTTCTAGCTATGTGGTACCTGTCAGCTGCTACAGGAGTCTTCTGAAACAGCCAAGCTCTAAAGTGTTGGTGTCCACCAATGAGTCTTCTGGTTGCCACCACGACAGGCACAAATGACTCTCTGGCCACAACTCCTGATAGCCACATCCACAATGGAGTCTCTGAACACAGCCTACTCGGTTTCCCAAACCTCCCCTAAAAAGTAGAAAAAACTCTCCTAGATGTGTGAGTTGATAGCTTACTTGACAGGGTCCTCTGCCAAATATTCCCAGCTCCCCCTAATACTTGTTTGGGTTTAACAGGTCTGTCTGGCATCATCCCCTGCCCCCAGATTCAGCTTATCACCCAGTGGTGATCAGTTGACAGCTTTGCCCCCTTCTTTTCTTGAGTGTCCAAGGCATGGGCTCTTAGGTCTGAAGATACAAATATGAAATAAATCATAAATCATCTCCTGTCCAAAGTGGCCTGGTACCAGGTACAGTTATGAACCACCCTATGTTCGAACAAGGTGTTTATTGTCGACAAACTATGTCTAGCACAGAAGTCCAATGACAAAACACCATTCGGATTCAGACCGGGGAAGACATCTCTCCGAATCACCCGTTCCAGGTTACTCCATCATTGCCCATATAGGCATTGAAGTTCACCAAAAGAACAATGGAATCCCCAGATGGCACCCCCTTCAGTACACCATCCAGAGACTCTAAGAAGGCCAGGTATTCTGAACTGCTGTTTGGTGCATATGCACAAACAATAGTCAGAAACTCTCCTCCTGCAACTTGAAGCTGCAGAGAAGTAACCTTCTTGTTTAGCCAGGGGCTGGTGTATATCACCTGATGCCTCACCTCCTAGGTTACCCTAGAGTAGACGAGAGTCCAGCCCCTTTCTAGGAGTTGGGCTCTAGAGTCTAAGCTGTTCAGCATATTATATTGTTTTCACTCTTTATAGTCTGAGAGAAATGTCCTCTGACAAAAAAAAACAACTATTTTGGAGATCTGATTGATAGTTTTGAACCAATGCTAATTCTTTCAATTTTGCTTCTTAAGAGGCCAGTCAATTTTAATGTAATCTTGAACAACAGATCTTCAGGATTTATTAAGGTCTTTCAAAGGTTTTAACTAGGTATTAATTATTCAAAAAATATATTTATGTTCTCATTCGGGCCGTGCGATCTGACGATATAAGATCGTTAAGGATTTTAATGTGATGACGATCGACCAAAGCTCGGAGATCGCAGAACCGTCTAGTTGCATTCTATCACTATGCCATAATTTCTTGATGCGTATGTGCACACAGCATTTGTTTTTGTTTTTTCCTCTGTTTCTCAGCCGAGTCACGCCATTTGCTAGTTTGCGTCTATCGGCACGACAGACTCACTGGTGGTCCAATCAGAGCAAGTTTTAGGCAGTGTGTTGGTTTGTTTAGCTTCCTCCCTTTACTAAAGCCACTACGTGAAAAAAGCATGACTTCTGAAAGAGAGAACAAAGAGTTGGTTCCCACCTTCTGTCATGGTTCGTACCAGGTGGGGTTGTTTTCGAGCTCCCAAAGTGACCCAAACTCCAAACACACACAGAGCGAGGAAACAGCGTTCAGTGTTAACAGTGTTTATTATGTACAGTGCTCCAGTATATACACAGGTGAATAATAAATGTGCACGATGAAACTCAGGACAGGCCTGGTGCGGGACAGGAATGGTCCTGGAGTTATGAGAGAGAGAGAGGTTAGTGACAGGTGGAGAAACCAGCTGCGGCGTGCGGGGATCGTGCTCGCTTAACTCACGGGTTCGTGTGTGACGTCCGGGTTTGAGGAGAGATCCGAGCTGGGTAATGATCCACACCTGTCTTCACTGATCGCTGCTGCCACGCCCTGCAAGACAATTAGTGCACAAACCACCACCACCAGCAGCAGAGATCCTCACACCTTCATTACATGGAATTTGTTTGAGTTCTCTCATAGCTGCATGTTGCAAACAAACATAATTGCAAAGTTTGCAACAAAGAGGTTCGCACGTCGGAAAGTCAGAAGGCAAGGAGACCGACAGCTGCTCCCCCATCCACACTGACATCCATACAGATTAAGTGCTGGAAATACATCACGGATGCAGTAACATTTCATCTGACAAAGAACATGGTTCCGATCCAAACTGTGGAGAATGAGGGGTTTAGAAGACTCCTAAAAGTAGTTGATCCGCTGTATGAGGTACCAAGTTGAAAATATTTCTCCAACACCGCTATTCCCAAACTGTATTCCGACTGCCGTGACAAGGTGGTAGAAACAGTTAAGCGTGGCCAATTTTATGCCACAAGCAGTGAAACACGGTCCAGCTGCACATCAGAGCCTTATTTTTCTCTAACAATCCATTTCATTGAAAACTGGGAGCTCTGCTCTGCTCCTCTCTGCTAATGGTTATGCTTAACGAGCTACTGTAAGAAAAATAAGGCGTTCACTGCTGTTATCGCTAAAGCTCTGCAGCTCAATAACAGAACTATGACATGCAGGGCAGGAATGTTTTCCTCCATATCCGGGTCTGTGCTCTGAGCGCCGCCCTAATCACACCTGTCCAATGGGAGCACAGATCGTCACATGCATGGATGTGTTTACAAAATAAAGTTCACTTGCAAAATGTGCAGTCTGAATAGGAAGCGCACTAAACAAAAAAAAATAAGGTCCGCTTTTGGTCAGGACCAAACAAGTGGACTAAAGGACTTTTCTGGTCTGAATACACCCTAAGAGGGTCCTTCATACATCAATGAGACTTGGTCATAAAGAATTTGAAACAAGACGAGCCTGGCTATGCTGACCTCTCACCAAGGCAACAACCCCATCAGGTGGTAGCCTTCTCCTTGCATGACCTTGTAGATGCATCCTGATGTGGACTGAGAGAGCTGGACGACGGTGGCCCTGGGAGTTGTGTGATTGCGGACATATTCTAAAGGATCTTCACAGGAAGCTGTTGTTGGCTTATAAAATCTTGTGAGGCTGCAGGAGAATGTCTCGGGGAAGCTAAAAATGCCAGAAAAAAACTATTTAAATGTAGCAAAGCTTTTGAAACCTTCATGAATGTCAGAAGACATTGTAAGCATGTGCAAATATTATGATATGAATTGTGCATGAGTTTTTTCTGCTGTGCCCTTTTTCAACATTTAGTCCCAACAAACATTTAAATATTAATCTCTCCTCCTTAAAAGCCCCGCTTGGACTTTTCTTTAGTCTGCACACACAAAAAACTCCATTCAAACTCCAGCTTTAAAATAAATATTTAGCTGAACGAGACCTTGAGGAAATGAAATATAATGCTAATTTAAAACAGTGTGTTTGCACTCATGTATAAAAGACTGTCAACCAGCTGTTACACCAGATTTAAACTGTGTGGATTCCTGATGCTAAAACTCCACATGACAACATTTTTCTGTGTCGCAAGAGCTACTGAGCAATTAGCATGAAGCTAACAGCAGACAACATTAGCATGTGCCAGTTGAGGTGCATCATATCAGTCCATATGTGTGCTAAAAAGTAACTCAACAGAGTGGACTGGCTGCTGTTGCAGGTTTTTTGAGGTGAGAGTCAGGTGTTTGTCAGACAGCGCTGAATTTTCCATTTCAGTGCACATCAGTGCAAATGTCAGTACTCATCGACTTCAGTCTCCCACAAACACACGAAAACCACACACTCAGACATGAGGGACCTAACTTAACTCTCACAACCATTAATACAAATAAACCATTTCTTGTATACCTGAACAGCATTGCAAAAAAAATTGTTTGCACTCATGACATCCCTGACAGGTTTTACATCTTACATTGTTGCTTTCAGCTGCACAAGATGCAAAAATACTTTGATCTTCTGAGCTGATAAAGTACAGGATCAGCAACAACAGTGATAGTGGGTTTGGCTGATAACACCTTTACAAAATATACTGTGTACCAAAAAAACAACTATTCTTTTAAAACCTGACTGACAGAATCCTTATAAATGATGTTGCGTAATCCCTGAACATCTTGAGGCTTTTATTATCCTTTCCCCAATTATTGTGCATATGATGACAACATGAGCAGAACGTCAGCTGATTTAACACCTGCTTCCCTTCTATGCACTATAAGCACCTCTTTGAATCCGACCTTTGGTTTGCAGGCCACCATCTCCTGCATAGACCTGAAAAGGCCAATGCACAAGTAGTAAGAAAAAAATAACTTTTAAAAGTAATGTGTTGAGTTTTATGAAATCTATCTGGTATTATGAACCATAAGACAAAGTGTTAATTCACCGATGTTACTGTTCCACTTTTGTTTTGTTTTTTTGTCTTTCAAAAGTATTTGAAATACATTAGAAACCCTGAAAATGTTCTAAATTACATGCAATAGTCAGACAAAATGACAAGCCTTTCTAAATGCAGAAAATCCATAATCCATGGTCACTACTTTGATATAATGCATCTACAGAATGTAGACAATGTACAGTTTTTTGGCGTTCACTGAATGCTGATATATAGTATATAAAAAGAATGTAACGTCCTCAGTGACCACATGCACAAAAAAGATGGATTTGAACTGGTTGAACTTTGTTTTTCTACTTCCTGCTGCTCACCCCAGTTGTTGTCTGCCCCTCTAAGTGTCTCTCTCTCCCGGCCTGTCATTGTCTACATTACTGCAGCGGTGTCATTTGCAGGGGCAGTGGAAAGAGGGCAGAGTAAATCAGCCAGGAGGAGGTCGGCCTCGCTCGGTGGCCGGAGTCAGTAATATCCTTGCAGGGAATGAGCCTGGCGCCGATTTGCATGATTAAACAGCATCCGCCAGTGCTTCATTACTCATCGCAGACACACACAGGATGATTACAGAAAAGAAGTGAAGCCTGACACGCGCACCGATGTGGGCGTAAACACCTACACTGAGACACACAGGTGTGCATACAATAATGTACATCAGAGAAAATTTCATCTGACAACATTTGCAGATGATAACACACACACGCATTGTCTCACTAGTTATCTGGTTTTTGTTCATAGATGCTAAAATCCTACAGCATTTAAGAAACTATTGTTCTGGTACTCAATTTGCATAAAAGACTAGCTTGTACAATTTGACTCTCGCTGACTTGTCGATGTAATCACACTCCTCACTGCATCAGTGATCAGGTACATGACTAATCAGGGAAAGACAGAGAATCAATACAGAGCTACTGAAGCCCTGAATCAATGGAGTGCCAAAGGGTTCAGAATGCAGAGGCCACTTTCCAACATCTGCACATGACCTCATGTTATGAGGGCAGTGCAGAAAACTAGTGAATTTGAAAATTCTCTCCTAACATCAGACCAAATATTAGCCTGTTTTTATCCAGTCCTTACTGTTATAAGCACGTCCTCAGACCTGCCAGGACAGCCCGCCTTCTTCAAACAGTAAAGATCAATACGTGAAATGCAAATTTATTGCAGAAACAGCACCATGTTCTGCCAAGACTTGCAGGCTTCTGAGAGGTATACATATTTAGGGCTGACAGCATGTGTGTCAAAAGAACAGGGTCAAACAGGCAATGCATTAAATATATCAAGCTGATTACTAAGTGGGAGACTTTAGATCAGGGCTTAATTTGAGCCAGATCCTGCCAGAACAAGATCCGCGAACTGTCTTATTTTGAAAGGGTGTGTTCCGGTAACTGTTTGCTAGGATCCGTTAACGGCGCCAGTTGGGATAAATAACAGCGGCATCAAAATGCCAAAAAGGCAGTATAACTTACTTCTTCTGGGCTTATCATCACTTCATCTAGCCCTGCTTGGTAATTTACACCCGCTGTGCGCCGGCGCACAGCGCTTGGTCTGGTCCGACAGTTGTCTATGTGTGTGCGTTCCGGGATCAGTTTGGCCTCAGTGAATTCTGGTCTCATAGTGCTATTTGCGTACCGGTAACTTTTGATTTACAAATTAAGCACTGCTTTAGATCCTGTAAAGTGTGCATATATGGAAAAGTTGTGAACAGCTCATTGCTTACCTGCACTGAACAACCTCAGTTTGGAGAAATAGAGTTCAATTTTAACTGTACTTAGAAGCTAACAGTAAATCACATTATTTATAGACCTTTACAGGTATTTAAAAGCATTAATAGCAGCTAGTTCCTGTACAGCCTGGAGTACTACCAGTAGGAAGATCAATGTAAAGGTTTACATTAAATTTTAAATCACAAACTGCAGTTATAATTATTAGATTTGTGTTATTTTACAATGTCTAGTGTCCATTTTAGTCTTGGCCCTGCTTGAACTAGTTGTTAGCACATCCAGTCAAAGTTAAATACCAGTTCCAAATTGAAGTGATCAAAAGATCTGAATAACAAAATGTGTGATATTAGTTGTCTTTGGGCCTGATTTATCAAAGGTTTGCGGTTGTTAAAACAGGTGTGAACCGCTCGGCGGCCGCAAACACAAGCAGCAGGTGATGTACTAACGGCGCGCAGGTAAAACTGCGTCTGTTAAACCTGCCGCTAGACGCCCAAAGTCATTTTTGCACCTTTGCTCTTGATTAATATGCAATGTGGGCGTTTCTGTCAGAAGACGCAAAATATTGGGAGGAAAACATGTAAATAAGTGGGCATTCCAGGTGCAGTGTGATTTATCAAACCTGAAACTGTTTGCAGCTTCTAATTTTGCACATGTTTTTACCACCTTTGAAAAGCATGTCTTAACTAAGGGCAAAAATGATTGTTGTGAGGAGAAGACACAGACAGACGCGTGGATCATTCCAGCACAGTTAAGGTGCATTCACACCGGCCACTTTGTCAACGTCAAGCAACGCCAATAACGTTCCAAATTTGATGTTTGAAGTTGAAGCTCATAACGCCTGCCAGTCAGAGCGCATAGGTGTTAAAGCTCGTAAAGCCTGACCGAAAAAGAGCGCGAAGGCGGGGCTTCCTTTGTTATCGGATGTTCGGAGCTATTGCGGATCATATTGAGACAGTGGCTTGGATTTATTTACTTCATAGATCTAGACAACGTCGACGTCGGGTGCATCAGCGCCGTTTGTGGATACACCCCATTCTTCAGATGCGTTCTGAGTTTGGTGAGTTTAACCATTTGCTCCAGGAGCTACTTTGGATGAGGTTAATTTATCTTCCATTTTGGCTGATCCCGCTTCTTTCCGGCTACGTGCTGTGACGTCTTACGTCACTACGATGAGACGCTCTGATTGGTTGACATGCCGCTTCAAGAGCGTTAAGAGCGTCAAAAGTTCAGCTAGCTGAACTTTGACCTTTTCTAGCTTTTCAAGCTTTTCAAGCGTCAACGCCTGAAATGCTAGAAAAGCTTGAAAAGTTGCCGCTCATAATGCTCACAAAGCGCCGCAGAGCCGTTGACGTCTGTCTGACGCCCGTCCACCATAGACTTTACATATAAACTTGCCGCTTATGAAGTTGATGGTTGGGCCGGTGTGAACGCACCATTAGAGCTGCGTCTCCCACGGTAGATTGTCTAGTGTGTCACAGGTTTTAAATGCAATGTTACGCGAGCAAATACATTTATTTTCCAAACACTTGTGAAGCAAATGTGGCGAATTATCCAGGCTCACAATTGTTTCATTCTGAGGAACATTGTTATATTTACGAGGTTGAGAGATGGTGAATGTGGAGATTGTGGCTCTTGGGTGCGTGTGTTACATTATTCGTGCTGTAAATATCATTCCACACATTTATGAATTTAATAGCAGCTCGTGATCTGTTCCTAAGGTGATGGCACAGACCCCCTTTACCCCTTGTAGTCAACCCAACTGCTGGCGAATAATATCAATATAATCTGGCCCACATACGCACGAGAAACATTTTTGAGCACATCAAATCCTGAAAAGTAGGTGTCGGGTTTTTGGACCACACTGGAGGGGAACTTTGCGCACCAGGTCGCTCTGATCACTGTTGTTTGCTGTGTGTTGGATAACATTCAACAGCATCACAGAGTGGAGCCTGAAGAAGTCTTTGCTGCAGCTCAAGAAGATATTTTTGCCTCTTCCCTCATATTTGAAGCTCCAATGGCTCGAAATTCATTTTCCGTTTGCACCTTTCTTGCACCCGCAAGAGAATTGCGCCGGTTAACAATTGTGCAATCAGTCTTAGTAGATCACCCACAAATCAGGAACATGCCCTTGGCACAAAATTTTTGCAGTGCACGCAATTTTGTGCTCTTTACTTGGAATATTGATAAATCAGGCCCTTTGTGTTTTCACAGAACACAACTTCAACAGATTTGAATGATCTCTTTAATTTTATTATTTTTGTGAGGAATTGCTGCAATTTAAAGGGACTTAAGGCAAGATTTGTGAAAAACTACACATGCATTTCCAGTTTATTCAATGCTAATGGGTCATGAAGCATTAAAAACCCAAAATAACGAGGCCATCCGCATATATGTCTGTTGCCTTGGAAACGCTGTGTGCTACATAATGCAGTTCGACGTCCGAATTTCCCGCGCAGTTGTAGGGATGTGACGTAAATTGATGCTGCATGCGCGTTGCCGACAGCTCTTGAACAGGAAGTACATGGCCGCCGTGGACTTGGATTCAAACACTGAAGGTATACTTATGGATGTTTCTGCAGCCAGCAAACGACCTGCATCCTCTCTCACCCCCCAAAAAAGTGGTACCACGAAAAGAAAAAAAAGATTTTATCAGCGGCATCTCGTGAGTCTAAAAAAAAATATGACCGAAGCCGGGCAGGCACCCGCATAAATATTGGATATGCGTTCGGTTCATGGAGGGAACTTCAGCTGCATTTGGGAGTGAAAACGGATGCTGACATGGCTCATTTCCTTGTGACCAGGTGAGAAAACATTATAGGTCGTGTTTAGAGCCTGATACAGTATGAAAATGATGAGATCAAATCAAATAACAGAGTGGAGAGACCTGACGTGAAGTATGTTAGCCTCCCCGGTGCAGTGCTGTGAAGACGAACAGTCTGTAAAGTGTCTGTGCGCGCTCCCGTGCCGGCTTGGCTGGTGGCTGCAGTTAGCCACAGCGCCTGTCGCGGCAGCACTGAGTCAGATTTTGTAAAGCTGCCTTAAGTTCCTTTAAATGTAGAAAATATCACTGAAGAGGTAAACTGATTCTACTGAAGCGTTTCCTTATTTCCTGTGCTCTCTGAGATGTAGAAGTGTTTTATACCCACATCATCACTTGTGTCTTTAACTATAACATGTGTGCACACCTGTTTAGCTTCCATGAATGCAGATTTTCTTTGAAATCACAGCAGCACAGACTGTGTTTCATCTGCTTCTATTCAAGCAGACACCTCCCTTTGAAGTCCGACACAAGCCTTTTATCTTGTTATCATACTGTTTCATTGTATTCCCCTGTGCAATGCCTCACAACGTCCCCAGTGGGACAACAAATACCCGGGGCCGTTCCTCTCATCCACAACACAGAGCCAACAATGACATTGAAGGAGGGGAGGAGGAAGATAAAAATGTCCATTTGAACCACAACAGATGTGAGTGTCCAGTTGACCACATGTAATGGAAAGCTCAGTTCATCAGATCAATAATTTATGTACCAAGTGTACTTCTTAAATCAGTGTGCTGTGAATACAGCGGGGGTTTGAAAACTGCACCATCAACATTTTTCTTAAGGGGCAGAAATAACAGAACAAACTGGAGCGTTAGTGTGATGCATAAGGCTACAAGAGAAAAACATAATTAACATAACATGTCCTTGAATGAATTTTAACAGATTTGTCAAGAGGGAAACAATCAACATCTTTTAAAAAATATATGAAAACTATTTTACCTTCTACTTTTAGCACATCTGCAAATGATACAAATCTAGAGAACTAAAGAACCCTTAATATTTTAAACATAATTTACTTAAGTGTATAGGATGATTTGTGCTTAAGAGAAATAAAAATTGGGCTTCATTGATTGGGCTGTAACCTGTTAAGTAGGTGTGATTGAAAGGCAATTATTTAAAAGCTATAAATATTGGCCAGATAATTTTTCTTTATCCTCTAGCTGGACCCCGTCATGATCGAGGTCAGATTTAGGTCACGCTGAGTTTCTGTCACCTCAGTTTAATCATGTTTTCAAAGCTTTTTATCCAGATTTATCTGCTTTTAATAGCTCTTGGGTTTCTGTTATGTTATGTTGAGGTTTATTGCTTCACTCTAGTATTTAGTTTTATCTAAATCTAGTTTATCTTGTCTTGTTAGTTTTTCCTTAGATTATCTTAATCTCCATCACTGACATCCTTTGGACCCCTCTGTTTGGATGTTTCTGGTTTTCATTATGGTCAAAGCTTTATTTTTTCCCCATTAAGTTGTTAGATGTTTTTGTGTTTAACATTTTTTCAGTTATAGTGTTTCCCTGTAACTTAACTCAGAACCAATATTTCATGTCAATACAACACCGCACGTCTCCATAAAATGAAAAGCTTAAGCAAACCTATCATTAGTGTACATAAAGTATTTCCAATTTTAAAGAACAACTAACCCCCCCTGCCAGAGACTTACTTCCGCCTCAGTGAGAGTTCAAAACTGGCACTGAAATGGGCGTGCCGGGAGGACTGAGGGGCACGAGCGGGAGGGGGCTAGTGGGCGGGGTTTGGGCTGTGATTGACAGTTGGCTTTGGCGCTGACACTGACAGCTAAAGTGCATAATGGCAAGCGATAGCGAGTCACGTTTTGCAACAGAGAGATCCTTTGAGGTGGAAGATTTTTCTCCACCTCCCTCCCCTGAGATGGAGGTTCTGGAGGAGGGTTCGGTGGCGGACGCTAGCGGTCCTGAGCCGTATCGCTTCGAGCCGCGAGCTCCAGCGAGGCCCCATACGGTGCTGCGGAGGCTGCCACCGAACCCTCGCTGGAGCTCGCGGCTCGAAGCGATACGGCTCAGGACCGCTAGCGTCCGCCACCGAACCCTCCTCCAGAACCTCCATCTCAGGGGAGGGAGGTGGAGAAAAATCTTCCACCTCAAAGGATCTCTCTTCAGAGTTTCAGAGTGGTAAATGGCGTTAGCATGATTGCTGATGGGTCTCTGATATGAGAGGAAATACTGAAAAACGTGTAATATATATATATATATATTACACGTTATTCAGTATTTGCTCTTATCTAAGAGACCCATCAGCAATATGTGTATATATATATATATTTATGTGTGTGTGTGTATATATATATATATATATATATATATATATGTGTGTGTGTGTGTGTGTATGTATATATATATATATATTGCCCTCTACTGACCAAATTGTATCATATATATAATTTTGTTAAACTCTGTATGAACAGGTGTACATGTGGGCATTGTGTCTCATTGTCCCCTCTGGAAAACGTGTGCTGTCGAGAGACCCCCAAGGTACACATATGTATTTACAAAAATAAACACAGGATTTATTGATTAAACAGTATAAGCATTTATATTCATAACACATCAGTTTCACACAATCATTAATTATGTGCTGGCCATATTTTCCATCTTCCAATGTAGTGAGACTGTGACATGAAACTGTCCCCATTGTTACAGGTCTGGCACAGGTGTGAGCAGGTTGGGGGGGGCTCCTGCATCTTAGCAGACTAGAATTATGTCTTCATCCCAAAATTTTTCAATACAAAAGTGAATTTACTGCCATTTACTGAAGGTATATTATATAAATTGTATATGTCAGAAAAATATTATTTCATTTTTCAGATCGGTTTCTTCAGGTTTTGTCAGCAACTGCAAAAAGTATTAGAGATGTCATCAGGCACTGGTTCCACGATTCATCAATACATATTGATCCGAAAACAAAATATTTCTGTTCTACTAAGCTCACTGATCAAAATAGTAAATAAATGTTTTGGGAGTGTGAAGATTACAATCATTATTTTATTGATAAATACCACAACTGTCTC